>CM077160.1:110194313-110674313 GCA_039583875.1 Platanthera guangdongensis | reverse complement strand
CTAGGTGAACAAGTCAGTAAGTAAAGTAAACTAAGCACAACAACCTATTAATCACAGAACAACACAGCCAAAACAAAAAGAAGGGCAACCAGACGACACAAGAATTTTATAGTGGTTCCTCAACCTGGGTACATCCACTCTTCTACCACCCTGGTAGGAATCCACTCAGGTTTTTGATCAGGTGCCTGACTCCAATGAGCTTTTGTTCAGGTGCTCAAAAACCAAAACCTCAAGTCTTTTGGTAGGAGACTTGTAACCAAGAATAATTTTGAAGGGAATTAAAACCCTGTACAAGAATTGGAAATAAGGTGATGGTGTCTTCTCTTTCTCAAATACAACTGAGAAGACTTGTGGATTGATGGTAGCAGCTTTTGCTCCCCCTGAGATCTTGAATTAATTAGGAATGCTGGAGCACTGCTTCAGGGTGATAGGTCTTCAAAGACCTAGAATGCCTGGACCAGAATTTGCTTCAGGAACTTCTTTGACAGATGGTGTTTTGTTGTCCTTTGAAGTTGTCCTGTAGAGTTGAAGGAAGAAGACTCTTGATAGTATTTGAATGTTCTTCTTCTTCTTGATGAAGTTGTTCTCTAGTCAAGGCTGTTTGCAGTAGAACTTGTGATTTTGTGTATGATTGTTCTTCTGTGCAATCTGAGTGTCTGTTTGATTGTCTGTATTCTTGTCTATCTCTATAGTAGTGCTTGATCCTTTTCTTTTTTTGTGTATATCTCTGACTGGATAACATTCAAAATTTTGAATGTTGAGCAGTAATTGTAGTCGGCCTTGGAAAGAAGCGGTAATCAATAATTTCCCTAACTGTCCCATGGAAAAACAGTATGTAATAATCCATAGTCAATGCGCGTTCCAACGGTAACATTCCGAGAAGATCTGGCATTAATAACTCCAGATTCATCACCAAGAAACGGGACGGGAAACTAAAGAAGACCTAGTCTGGAATCGTCGAACGAAGAACACAATTCGTCGAGCTGAGTTTGAGTTCATCGAGCTGAGCTTGAGTTCGTCGAGCTGAGCTTGAGTTCGTCGAGCTAAGCTTGAGAGAGTTCGTCGACCAGACAATCTTCTTTCGTCGAACAGACAATCTTCATTCGTCGAGCTGAGAATCAAATTCGTCGAGTAAAGAAAGATTGTGGACTTTATCAAATATTCTGCATCTGCTGATATTCAGTGTCGACTGATTGATCTTGGTGTCGACATGAGCTGGTGTCGACTGATTGATCTTGGTGTCGACTCAAATATTCTGGTGTCGACATGAGCTGGTGTTGACTGATATCCTGGTGTCGACACAAATCTTCTGGTGTCGACATGAATTGTCTTGTGTCGACACATGCCCTAAGTGTCGACACAAATCCTCTGAATTCAGAAATCGTCGAGTAGAGTACAACATTCGTCGACTTGAGAAGCTGATATTGTCGACCTGAGACGCTATGAACTTGAGGTCCAAGTTCGTTGAGCTCAGAATCTAATTCGTCGACAAAAGCTTGAAGCTGGACTTAGAAAAATTCTGAAGTTGTCCTGACTTTAGCTTGATGTAGAAACTTAGTCTTCGTCGAACAGAGAACTAAGATCGTCGAGCTCAGCACTAAGAATTGTCTCACGATCGTCGAGCGCAGAACTCCTTTCGTCGAGCTGAGTTTGACGAATGTCGAACTCACTTTACTTAGTCTTGAAATCCTCTAAGTCTGAAGTCTCTGATGGTCTTGTTGAAAGCTGGTCCATCTGAAGTTGACTCTAAGGACTTGACCTAGACTTTAGGACACAACTTGACCCTGGATATACATAATGGGTCACATCCTAAGTCAGTGAACCTAGCCCAAATCAACTTGGGATCCAACAATCTCCCCCTATTTGGGTAAGGTCACTAACAGAGACTCAAACCAGAAACAAAGAAATAAACAAAGCAGGAAAAGAGATATATCTGGCAGAGAATTACCAACACATGCAGCAGATATAAATACACAGCTTTGTTTAAACAGATAGCATTGTTTGAAAAACAAAAACAGACAGAAATAGAAACAACAAGAAGATTACTTCTTTGGCTTCTTCTGCTTGGACCTGTCTTCTGATGGTTTCTCACCTGGCTTCTTGAAGATGATTTCTCTCTTAGTATCTTGAGCCTGAGCCTTTGTCATAGTCATATCAGCTACCCCAATAATATTCAATGATGTAGCTCTGGGGACAACTGCTTCTGGATAGAGTTTCATATAGTCATCAACATTAAACAATTTATTGCCTTTGTCAAACCTTTTCAATTCTTCTTTTCTATACTTTGACATTATTGAAAATCCAGAGATATCTTTTCCTTCTGCTTTGGCTTTGTTGATCAAGGATAGTCCAATCAGCTCCTGGTACCTAGCCATTCTTGCAGTATTGGCAGTTTCAGGATCTTCAAATGGGATTGGAGGAGAGTAGGGTCTTTTTGGACTTTCAGCTTTTTGTACTTCAAGGGTTTGTTGCTGCTGCTGCTGATGTTGTTGACTTTGACTACCTGAGGATGGTTGCCTCTGTTGGCCACTTCCAGATGACCTCCCTGACTGTCTCTGATATGTTTGCATTGGGGCATATCTCTGGGAGCTAGAGCTAGAGGCACCAGCTGCTGGAGGAGGAGGAGGAGGTGGATCCTTTCTGAATGTGTGAACTGGAGGAGTGGAGTATCTCATGCTTCTCTTCCTTTCCTTCTGTTGGTTCTTTGATAGCTACATCCAAGCAGGAATTCCCTTATATGGAGTAACATTGTGCAGAATGTAGTAAGGAGTGTCTGCAGTGGGATTTGGCTTAGAAGCTGGAGGAGGAGGAGCCTTCCTTTTCTTTGATAACATCTTATTTTTCTTTCTGGCAGCATCTTAATCAGAATCATCATCATCATCTTCACTGTCAGAATCAGAACCCTGAGGGTTATCATACAAGGCATCCAAAGCTTTTAAAGCTTTATCAGAAATAACAGCCTTTTCTAGAAGAGGGGCAGAAGGTTCAGGAACTGGGATTTCAGCAACAATAGAAGAGGGGACTGTACATGAATTAGAAACAATGGGGACAGAGCTATCAGCTACTGCCTTATTCTCTTTTTCAATGTCAGCCTGGATAAGCTCATCCAAATCTGGCAGGGGAGAGACATCCATAACAAAACTTGGGGCTGGAATATCTTCTGGAATGACCTCTGGGCTTGCTGCAGAGATGGAAGCTAAACCTGAGATAGCAAAATTGTCACAGAGTTGCTTAGCAACTGCTGGACTAACTGGAGAGGTGTAGGGTACAATAGCCAAATGTGGCTTAGTAAACTCTGCTGGGAGAAACTGCATATGTACAGTATCAAAAACTTCCAGTAATTCTGGTAGATTAACTGTGGGATTCATAATGAAATCAGCAACAGTTTTTATTTGCTCAACTGACTCATCCAAATCAATGTTAGTGTCCATAAAATGAATTAATTCAATCATCTCAGAATAAAATTTTGTCAAAATTTTTGCATCTTCATCTGAATCTGCATCTGCTGTATAGGGAACTGCTGTTGTGACTGCTGCTGCTGCTGCTGCATCTGCATCTGCTGCAACTTCATCACTGAGCATCTCCCCCTGCCTGGGTTCAGGAATACCTGGAGCCAGGCCCCTGAATGAAGAGGGGGCAGCAGAGAGAAGAGAAACTTGTGCAGATAAAGAATTGATGGAATTCACAAGAGGTGTAATGGCCTTTGTGATTAGGGATTTTATGAGGGGAGTGAGCAGGGATATGAGTGTAGATACAGTGGGGGATTCCAAAGATGGAGAGATAGTGGATGAAGGTAGAGAAGTAGATGAAGGAAGGGGAACAGATGGAGGGGATAGGGGAGGAAGGACATCTGGTGTGGCAGAGTCTGAGGGTATGTTGTAGGATGGAATGGAGGATAAGTGTTGGGGAAGAGGAGACTGAGGAGGTGTAGGAATATGTGAATGAGGTGAAGTTGGAGGTGTTGGGATGTTGGTGATGTCCAGTGGTGGAGATGGATGAGGAGTAGGCACATGAGTATGTTGTGGAGATTTAGGTGTGGTAGAAGGAATGGAAGAGGAGTGGAGTTGTTTTGCTGGAAGTTGTGCAGGAAGAGATGGTTGAGATGGAATGACCTCTTCTGCAGGGTGGGGAGCGGCCTTTACAGCCCTGGTGCTCTCAGAAGTTTGGATGGAAGAGGAGGAAGCCTTTGAGGGCTTGGAGATGGTTCTCTCCCATCTGCCAAACAGAGCGCAAGTGAGGCGCTTGCTGTCATTGATGAAGATGGTTGGGGAGACCATGCATTCACCAGCCTTCTCTTGAAGAAAAATTCCCAAAATTCTGCCGAAGCAGACTTCCTTCTTGCTATTCTTTTTCTTGATCAGATCGAAGATGATCTGGCTCCAGTCAACAGAACGCTTATTCACCATGGCGCACATGATAAGGAATTGATGACGGGTTATGTAGTCGTGTGCTGAGTGCTTGCCCATCAACACTTTTCCTACAATCTCTGCCAGGAACTGGTAGGCGGCGGACAGTTGCTTCTTCAACACCTTGTTAGGGTTGCTTCATGTAAATCCCATTAACTTCAGTATATCATCAAATTCCTCAGAATCCATTTACATGTTATCTTCTCCATTTACAAAGCCAAAAATCTCAGAAAGAATTGCGGGAGATAATGAAACAGCATGACTCCCGATATTGCCTGTCAGAACATTTTCCTCAGAAACAATAGATGTGTATACCCATTCTCGTATTTCAGTCGCATGTAGTTTAATCTGCCTGGTCATGAAATCCTTTAGATTGAGTTCTTCCAGCAGTTCCAATATATACGAAAGATGGGGTCAGAATGTTGGAAAGAATCGAAGTCCATATCAAAACCATTATCAAATTTCATCGCCGCCAAAGCTCCTGTGGGAATCGACATTGATGACCTGCAAGAAAAACACAGAGAAAACGGCGATCAAGAGCAAAGGAACTGAAAGCGCGGGACGGAGGTCGAAGAAAACCTAGATATAAGATTTTCAGAATATGAATCGACAAACTCCATTCCACGAAAAAGAAACAATTCTTCGAACTGAGCTCGACGAAATAAATTATAGACAAATAATTCGTCAATCTTATCCAGAAGAATCGAAAACAGTTCGTCGAACTCCGTTCAACAAAATGTCTTCTGAAGCAAAGTTTGTCGATCTCCGGTCGACAAAAATTATTTCCACACAGAGAATTCGTCAATCTCCGTTCGACGAGAATCTCTCAAACTCTCCCTAATTCGTCGAACTCCGTTCGACGAACTCTGGAAAATTTGTCGAATGCAGACAGAAACTAATTTAACTCTTCTCCATTAATCATTCCCAGTTGATTTATAAAGAACAGATGAGTTTTCTCATCCAATGGCTTGGTGAAAATGTCTGCTCTCTGTAGATCAGTAGGAATATGGATTAAGTTAATTTTCTTTTTGTCTACATTATCTCTAATGAAATGATGTTTTATTTCAATATGCTTAGTCCTAGAATGGTGAACTGGATTCTGTGCTATAGCAATAGCACTAGTATTATCACAAAACAATGTTGAATTATTTAAGTTGACATCATAGTCTAAGAGTTGGTTTTGTATCCATAGCATTTGTGAACAGCAGCTGCCAGCAGCCATGTATTCTGCTTCTGCAGTTGATGTAGACACAGATGTATGCTTTTTACAAAACCAGGAGACAAGTCTCATACCCAGGAACTGGCAAGTTCCAGAGGTACTCTTCCTGTCCACTCTACATCCAGCATAGTCAGCATCTGAGTATCCAGTTAACTCAAATTCTGACTCTGCAGGATACCAGAGTCCTAGATTAGGGCAACTCTTTATATATCTCAAAATTCTTTTTAGGAAAATAAGGTGAGATTCTTTAGGGTTCACTTGGAACCTAGCACAAAGGCATGTGACAAACATTATATCAGGTCTGCTAGCTATTAGGTATAGTTGGGATCCAACAATTGCCCTATAATGCTTCTGATCTACAGGTTTTCCCTGCTGCATCAGAATCCACAACAGTATTTGTAGTCATAGGTGTTTTCATTCCTGAAGCATCACCCATCCCAAACTTTTTGATAAGCTCTTTAGCATACTTAGATTGGGAGAGGAAGATACCATCAGGGAGCTGCTTCACTTGGAGACTAAGGAAGTAGGAAAGCTCACCCATGCTACTCATCTCAAATTTAGAATGTATGAGGTCAGCAAACCTCTTGCACAATTTGGGATTAGTAGACCCAAAGATGATGTCATCCACATATATTTATACTAACAAAATTTGGTCCTTATGATGTCTAGTGAAAAGAGTTTTATCTATGGTTCCTCTTGTAAATTTATGCTCTAAAAGAAAGCTTGTTAAGGTCTCATACCAAGCTCTTGGAGCTTGCTTTAAACCATAGAGAGTTTTATGCAATTTAAATACAAAAGAGGGATAAGTTAGAGAGATAAAACCTGGAGGTTGTTCTACATAAACCTCTTCTTGAAGCACTCCATTCAAGAAAGCACTCTTGACATCCATTTGGAAGACTTTAAATCTCTTGTGAGCTGCATAGGCAAGGAATATTCATATGGCATCTAATCTTGCAACAGGGGCAAAGGTTTGGTCATAATCAATTCCTTCCTCTTGCCTGTAGCCTTGAGCAACAAGCCTAGCCTTGTTCCTCACTATGTTCCCTTGAGCATCCAACTTGTTCCTGTAGAGCCATTTTGTTCCAATAACTGGGTAATTATGGGGTCTTGGAACCAAATCCCAAACTCTACATCTCTCAAACTGATTTAGTTCCTCTTACATTGCAATGATCCAGTGGGGATCTTGCTCTGCTTCATGGATGGTGAGAGGTTCAATTTGAGAGAGAAAACAGGCATGCATCAAGTCTTGGTTGAGTTGATGCCTTGTCTGTACACCTGCTGAAATGTCTCCAATCACTTGAGATCGGGGGTGATCTCTAAGTGTGACAAGATCAGTTGGTGGAGTTGGTTGAGCAACAGCTTCTGTAATTAATTCCTCTTGAGGAATGGTACTAGTTGTTGAGGGAAGTTTAGCCACTTCCTCTTGGATTTCTTCTTCACTATCTTCAACAACCTGTGGAGTAGGATGGTTTGATACCTCTTGGGTAAGGTTTAGTCCATCCATAGACTCACACAGTGGTGGAACCTGCAAAGAGCTTATGGTAGAAATCTCTTTCTCTTGTATTACATGTTAGCTTCATCAAAAGATACATGAATAGATTCTTCAATTTTAAGAGTGGATTTATTAAAAACCCTATAGGCCTTGCTTACTTGGGAATATCCTAGAAAAATCCCTTCTTCAGCCTTAGCCTCAAACTTTCTAATGTATCTTTTGTTATTTGTGTGAATGTAACAAATACAACCAAAAACTTTAAAGTATGTGACTTTAGGTTTCTTCACTTTAAGTAATTCATAGGGGGTCTTATTTTTAGTTTATGTATAAGGCTTCTATTCAGGACATAGTTAGCAGTATTTACAGCTTCAGCCTAAAAGGATAGAGGCATGTAAGCATCTGCCAATAATGTGCCTGCAGATTCAATGAGTGTCCTATTTTTTCTTTCAGCAACCCCATTTTGTTGGGGAGTTCTAGGAGCTGAGAAGCACTGCCTGATACCTTCCTTCTCACAGAACTCATGCATAAGAAGAGACTCAAACTCTGTGTCATGATCACTTCTGATCAATGCAACATGAGTAGAGAACTCAATCTGTATGGTCCTGAGAAAATCTGTAAGAACCTTGAATGTATCTGACTTAGCTCTCAGAAAGGCTACCCAACTGAATCTAAAGAAGTCATCAACAATTACTAAAGTATAAGACTTCCCTCATAGGCTTT
This sequence comes from Platanthera guangdongensis, assembly GCA_039583875.1. Classification (NCBI taxonomy): domain Eukaryota; kingdom Viridiplantae; phylum Streptophyta; class Magnoliopsida; order Asparagales; family Orchidaceae; genus Platanthera; species Platanthera guangdongensis. The sequence goes on along the minus strand of CM077160.1, from coordinate 110,666,476 downwards.
GTACTGTAATGGGTCCAAATAGATCCACATGAAGCAAATACAATATCCTAGGTGAATCACTTTTATTAATGGATTTGAAGCTAGTTTTGGTTTGCTTGCCTAATTGACAAGCCCTGCATAGGCTTTCCTTCTTGTAGGGGCCAGAAGGTAAGCCTCTAACAAGGTTGTCTTTAGATAACCTAGATATATTCTTAAGGTTTACATGTCCTAATCTTTTATGACATAACTCATTTTGATTACTAGTAACATTCAGTAAGCAGATATCAATTGTGGCAGAAATAAAATCCACTAGATATATGTTGCCTTGTCTAAGTCCAATTAAAACAGTTTTGTTTTTATTATCAATAATAGAACAGGAAGTAGAGTTGAAATGTACCTGATAACCTTCATTACATAATTGACTTATGGATATTAGGTTATGTTTAAATCCTCTTACATATGTTACTTTCTTGAAGGTCACTGCTCCTATTTTCATTGTCTCATATCCTTCTGATTGACCACTGTTTGAATCTCCAAAGATCACCTTTGGTCTTAGCTTGGGCTTGTAATTGGATAGATTACCCTTGCTTCCTATCATGTGTTTGGAGCAACCACTATCCAAGTATCAGGTCTGACTCATCCTTGGACAGCTCTTCACTTGTACCTGCAAAGAAAAAATAAAATTCAATTGTTCTTGACCCAGGTTACCTTGGGTCCTTTATTTGGTTGAAAAGAAAAACTAGATATAACTGATAATGCAGGTTGAGATTTATAACCTAAGGAGTGATATCTCCTAGGTGGAATAATCAAATCAGCTACTGGATTGAATGACTTATTAGTTGGTTTAAAGTTTTTGTAAGAGAAATAGTTTAAGTTTGGTCTTTCTGGGTTCGACGAATTATTGTAAGTTCGTCGACCAGAGTTCGACGAATAGGGATGAGATCGTCGATCTCTGCTCAGAGAATGACAGTAGTCTTTTTCTGTGCCCCAAGTTCGTCGACCTCTGCTCGACGAACCATACACAGTTCGTCGATCGCAGTTAGACGAATTGTTATAACTAAAGTTTGTGTTCAGCGTTCGTCGATCTGGGTTCGACGAACTGGCCACATTTCGTCGATATGAGTTCGACGAATGTTGTTGAACCTTGTTTTTATTAACTGTTTTCTGATTTCTGTTTCTCTTGTCTATAGGTTTAGGATTGTTTTCAGACAATGGTTTGTTTGTTAACTTTTCTTTTCCCTTTGCAGAGGTAAACTTGATGGGGGTTGTAAGAATATTTTTCTTAATTATGGGGGGTAGACTTGATGAAGCACCCAAGCCCAGCTTGCCAGTTAATCTGGCATTCACTGTGTTTGTAATGTCCATCAGCTTGAGGCTTCTCCCATTGAGAGATTGCTCAAGTTGTTTGGCCTCACATAATTCAGATTTTAGTTTAATTATTTGTTCATTAGCTAAAGTTAATTGATCGGTTAGCTTTATGTTTTCTGAGTTAACTGATTCAAGATTTCCTAATCTTTCTCTAAGAGTTTTTATTTCTTTTTCTGAGTTGATTAAGTCTAAGCACATTGTTTTGAATTCAGTTTTAAATAAATCAGAATTAAAATCAAAACTAGAAATAACCTGATCTGCCTCTGAGTCTGAGGCTGCTTCATCTTCAGATTCTTCTTCTGATCCAGAACAGCTCCTGGAGGCATCAATTGCCATTAGGCAAACCTCCTTGGATCTTGCTTCTTCCTCTTCTTCACTTGAACCGGAAGAGGATGTTTCTTCTTCAGTGTCACTCCATGTCTCAGCAACAAAACCCTTGTCTTTCTTTTTGTATTTGCTGGAAGAGGGTCTGCTGCTATGTATTCTCCTAGAGTCCTTTTCTCTGCTCTTGTCCTTCTTCAAGTTTTCTGGACATTCTGAAATGTAGTGTCCAGGATTTCTGCAACCAAAGCACACAACCTCCTTGGTTGGTGTCTTGTCAAACTTGTGCTTATCATCCTGTCTGGATGATTTCCTTCTGAAATCCTTCCTAGCCATCTTGTAGAACCTTTTGGCAAAAAGGCTCATGAGTTCTTCATTTGAAGTTGATGACTCACTTTCCTCAGATGCTTTGAAGGCTATGTTGTGATCCTTTCTAACTGGAGTTGTTGCCTTCTGTTCTGCTGCCTCTCTTGATTTGATCAGCTACTCATAGGATTTTAATTTGCCTAGTAGAGATTCAATTGATATCTCATTTAGTCTTCTGGCTTCTTTGATTGGCCAGATTCTGGAATCTCAAGAGCTAGGGAAGTACATCAATATCTTGTCATTCACCTCTGTCAAGGTGATGTCCTTATCCAGGGTTTTAAGCTCATTGATGATTGAGCTCAACCTGTTGTACATATCAGCCACTGATTCATTCTCATCCTTTTTAAAGTTCTCATACTGGGATATGAGATTGGATCTTCTGTCCTTTCTTTCATCTGCAGAGCCAGCTACCATTTAGTTGAGGGAATCCCAAATGTCCTTGGCTGAGGTGTACTCAGCCACCTTTTGGAATATGTCATCTGACATTTCTGAGCCAAGATATTCATTACCTTTGCATCTGTCATTTTGGCTTTCTTATATGCATCATTGTTCTCTGGAGTAGGAACTGCAGTCATGTTGGTAGAAGTGCTTGTAGAAGCTGCAGGTGCTGGAGGTACACCTGTCAAGATAATAAAAAAATATCCTCATCAATAGAGTTCATGTATAATCTGATTCTTGCCTTCCAGATGAAAAACTTGTTAAGATTGAAAACTGGAGATCTGATGCTTGAATAATCTTTGTTTTGGGCCATGTCTGTGAAGAAATAAATCTAATAACAAAATCAAAACAAACAGATCTAACTAGAGGAATCTTTGTGGTTCAGGTGTTAGCCTGTACAACCAATAAGGTGTGGTATTTTTTAACAAACCTGCCTCTGATACCAATTGAAAGTGCAGGTTAGATCTGAAATACTCTAGAGGGGGGTGAATAGAGTATTGTGCTCACTACAAACGTTTTACAACTTTTGTTGTAAGCCTAGGTGAATAAGTCAGTAAGTAAAGTAAACTAAGCACAGCAGCCTATTAATCACAGAACAACACAGCCAAAACAAAAAGAAGGGCAACCAGGCGACACAAGAATTTTATAGTGGTTCCCCAACCTGGGTACATCCACTCTTCTACCACCCTGGTAGGAATCCACTCAGGTTTTTGATCAGGTGTCTGACACCAATGAGCTTTTGTTCAGGTGCTCAAAAACCAAAACCTCAAGTCTTTTGGTAGGAGACTTGTAACCAAGAATAATTTTGAAGGGAATTAAAACCCTGTACAGGAATTGGAAATAAGGTGATGATGTCTTCTCTTTCTCAAATACAACTGAGAAGACTTGTGGATTGATGGTAGCAGCTTTTGCTCCCCCTGAGATCTTGAATTAATCAGGAATGCTGAAGCACTGCTTCAGGGTGATAGGTCTTCAAAGACCTAGAATGCCTGGACCAGAATTTGCTTCAGGAACTTCTTTGACAGATGGTGTTTTGTTGTCCTTTGAAGTTGTCCTGTAGAGTTGAAGGAAGAAGACTCTTGATAGTATTTGAATGTTCTTCTTCTTCTTCTTGATGAAGTTGTTCTCTGGTCAAGGCTGATTGCAGTAGAACTTGTGATTTTGTGTATGATTGTTCTTCTGTGCAATCTGAATGTCTGTCTGATTGTCTGTATTCTTGTCTATCTTTGTAGTAGTGCTTGATCCTTTTCTTTTTTGTGTATATCTCTGACTGGAGAACATTCAAAATTTTGAATGTTGAGCAGTAATTGTAGTCTGCCTTGGAAAGAAGCGGCAATCAATAATTTCCCTAACTGTCTCATGGAAAAACGGCATGTAATAATCCATAGTCAATGCGCGTTCCAACGGTAACATTCCGAGAAGATCTGACATTAATAACTTCGGATTCATCGCCAAGAAACGGGACGGGAAACTGAAGAAGACCCAGTCTGGAATCGTCGAACGAAGAACACAATTCGTCGAGCTGAGTTTGAGTTCGTCGAGCTGAGCTTGAGTTCGTCGAGCTGAGCTTGAGTTCGTCGAGCTGAGCTTGAGAGAGTTCGTCGACCAAACAATCTTCATTCGTCGAACAGACAATCTTCATTCGTCGAGCTGAGAATCAAATTCGTCGAGTGAAGAAAGATTGTGGACATAGCCAAATATTCTGCATCTGCTGATATTCAGTGTCGACATAAGTTGGTGTCGACTGATTGATCTTGGTGTCGACTCAAATCTTCTGGTGTCTACATGAGCTGATGTTGACTGATATCCTGGCGTCGACACAAATCTTCTGGTGTCGACATGAATTGTCTAGTGTCGACACAAATCCTTTGAATTTAGAAATCGTCGAGTAGAGTACAGCATTCGTTGACCTGAGAAGCTGATATCGTCGACCTGAGAAGCTGTGAACTTGAGGTCCAAGTTCATCGAGCTCAGAATCTAATTCGTCGACCAAAGCTTGTAGCTGGAATTAGAAAAATTCTGAAGTTGTCCTGACTTTAGCTTGATGTAGAAACTCAATCTTCGTCGAACAGAGAACTAAGATCGTCGAGCTCAGCACTAAGAATTGTCTCACGATCGTCGAGCGCAGAACTCCTTTCGTCGAGCTGAGTTCGACGAACGTCGAACTCACTTTACTTTATCTTGAAATCCTCTAAGTCTGAAGTCTCTGATGGTCTTGTTGAAAGCTGGTCCATCTGAAGTTGACTCTAAGGACTTGACCTAGACTCTAGGACACAACTTGACCCTGGCTATACATAATGGGTCACATCCTAAGTCAGTGAACCTAGCTCAAATCAACTAGGGATGCAACATCCTGATTGAACTTTAGCTTTAACTTCAGGCACCTTGTCATCAGCCTTCTTCGTTCCTTTTGTCATCCTTGGCCTTAGAGATCTCTTCTTCATTAAGCCTTTGCCTTTTAGCATAATGATATGGCTTGGAGAAGTACTTGCTGAGCTCTATATAATCAGCTGGGATCTTCCCTACCTTCAGATATTTCCTGAATTTATAAATGATCTCCTGCTGCTTTGTATGTTTGACCCATTTTTATTCTGAGTACCATTTTCCTCTATCAGCTATATTGTTGTTAACTGCTTTCCATGTAGTGAGTATAATAGATCTGGAAGTTGGACTCTACTACTCAAAATTTGTCTTTGCTTCAGCCTGCTCCCTGAATCACTTCTTAGATAATTGAGCTTCTTTTTCTTTGATCAAGACAGGAGCAGCCATCTCCACCTTCTCACATACTATATTCTGAACCTGTGATGGAGGACTATATATAGTATGTACTGTATTGTGAATAGCCTCAAACTGAGTTGGTTGGCAGCCAGACTCAGCAGTTTGATTATCATAATCAAGAGGAGGAAGCCTAGAGTGCCTCTGATGCTATTGGAGGTATAAATAGCATGCTCAGAGCTTGACTTTATTATCATTCTCTCCCCCTTTATGACTTTTCTCTCCACATGATCCCTTAAGTCATTTTTAATTAAATCTGATTTGGCCTTTTAGATGAGTAATCCCCGAGGACAAATGATTCTTCACTTTGATCAAGTGGTCATTGATGTCTTTGTAAGAAGCCTTGATTGCTTTAACCATAGAGGTTGTGTGAGTGGAGAGCTTAGATTCAACAGTTGTAGAAGTAGACCTTATCTTTGTCTCCAGTGCTGTAGTTTGCTCAGTTAGCTTTACTAGTGAAATATCATGCATTGTTATCATGTTGTCATTCATTCTTGTCTGATTTTCAAGTACATAACCTTCTTTAGTAGCCATTGCATCTAGAGTTTTCCTTATGTCCTCTTGTTGAGCAAGATAAACTACTCTATGAGCACCTTTTTGAAAGAAATCAGTCATATCCTATTTCAATAGATTCACTTCAAATCTAATGGATTTGATGTCTTGTGCTGACTGGAACTGCACCTCCTTTGTGCTTTCATTTACATACTGTTTCAGGGCTCTCCTTTATTGGTCTAGCATGATTTGTATTTGAATTATAAGGGAGGTGAAATCCATAGGAGGTGCTGATGTTGTTCCAGATTGAGTGGTCTTCTTATAGCTCCTACTGCTCTTTTTGAGTTCAGCCAGTTTCCTTGTCTTAATCTGATAGGCTTCCTCCTCCTCAGAATCATAAGAATTACCTACTTCAACAGTAGTAGTCTGCTTCTCTCCTGTAATCCTTAGGGCCAGATATTCCATCTCTCCCTCAATCTTTGCACCAACTTCATCAAGATTGTTGTTTTCCATGATGACTTCATCCTATTGAGCTATGGCATCAGAAACAGGATCCTCTGGAAGACCTATCATCTTCCCCTGGATGTTAGTATCTTCATTTAAAAAGACTTCTACCTCAATCTCCTTGGAGACTACATTCTCATTCTCCTTATCATGCATCTCCTGTTCAGGAACCTCTACTTGTTCCATGACAGTTTCTAGTTCCTGTACCACTTCCATCACTATGGTGTTGACAGTATCATGTTCTATTTCTGGCAGAATATAGAGTTTCTCCCCCTCACTAGGATCCCTAGCTGGGATTATCTCCCACTGCATCTGATCACTAGTCCAGGAGTTGTCCTTGGAGATTTTTCAGCAACTGTATCATCATGTTTCTCTGTGCTAGAGCTTCCCTGATCTTCAGAGTCACTGGAAGATTCTTATTCTATCACCACCACTTTCTTCTTTTTCTCCTTCTTCTTCTCTACTATAGGTGTTTCTTTGGATAGTACTCTATCCAACCTGGCTAGGATTCTCATGTACATTTTCCTCATATGAATGATCTTTGATCCAATATTGAGATTCAGACTTTCATGAATATCTTGTACCAAGTAGAGACTGATTATCCTGCCCATATTGGGCCTCTTGATGCTTTCAGCTATCTTGTCAAAGACTACTTTGCTCCAGTTAGTTTTGACCTGGAAGATAATTCTAGTCATGAGTTCAAACATGTATGCAGAAATCCTGTTATGGGCTCCTATTTTGCAAAGTAGCATCTTCCATATTATCTCAGATAGGAAATTCCCTTGATTGTTCATCCCTTTTCTTTGTAGAGAACTTACAATCCATGTAGTTGGGTTCATCCCACACCACTGAAGAGCATCTGCGGTCCTGGCAAAAGCTAGGTTATCTTCTTGATCAACCTTGGGTAAGTGGAATATCTTTGTCAACCTTCTTGTTGTGATCTTAACTTTTGTTCCAGTTACTGTGGACTTAATCTTGTCAGCATTTGAATCCAGTTGGGCATTGGAAAAGAACTCAAGAACCTCTTGTTTCCAGATATTTGATGGTTCTGAGAGCAAATACTCTAATCCGGCTCCTGTGATAAGGGTTATCACATCCTTGATTTCTTCTGATGTCGAGTCAAATCCATGTCGAACGAGTTCATATCCTTCAAAGATGTTGTCGTCACTTTTAGTTCCCATTGGAGAGAAGGAATCGAAAGAGGTACGTCGACTAAATGAAACTCTAGGTCTCGACACTTAGAAATCAAACTCTCAAGATCTCAAGAAGGCATAGTCGACCGATATTCTCATACCCTATTTATTGTCTAGGCTTTCCTGAAGTCTAAAAGGTGCGCTCCATTTAGACTGTTCCAAATTTTTAGGAAAAGACCTAGTGTCGACACTGGAATAATTGTCTGTCGAGATGTGTCGACACAAGGATAATGTCTCACGACATATACCTTAGGGTCTCGACACCCATTAATGTCACGACACTTACTTTTGTGTCTTGACATATTCTTCGATGTCTCAACACATTGCAGTATACAGTCTCGACACATTTTCTTGTGTCTTGATACAACTTTTAACTTAGCCAATATTTTATCTCCTGAACTATAGAAACTTGATACTTATATGTTTTTACTTGATATTTTATTAAGTAAACTTAATTACTGATTAATATTTTATTCTTATTTTCATCAGTCTTTATGTATGCATTAACTATTCCAGATTTAACATGCCAAGTTCAAACTTAAAGAAATTAAAATTCTCTTCATCTTGGGGCTTAGTGAAAATATCAGTAATCTGTTTATTTACAGGAGCAAATTCTAGATTAATGTCTTCCTTTTCTAAATGCTCCGTAATAAAGTGATATCTAATCTCAATATGTCTAGTTCTACTATGTGACACAGGTTTTTTTGCAATTGAAATGGCACTAGTAGAATCTCAATATAATAGAGTTTTACTTAGTTGAATGTTGTAGTGTTATAATTGATGCTGATAAGATTATGTTGTAATCCATCCACATATGCCACTTTGGAGATGGTAACTACTCCATTGGATATCTTACCATACCCCTCGATGACTCCTCTATCTGAATAACCAAATATCATTGTGGGTCCATTTGTCATTGGAGTGTACTCCTTCTGATAGCCCTTAATTCCAGTCATATGTCTAGAACATCCACTATCCAAGTACTAGATGTGCCTATCTCTGGTGCTTGGACATACCTGCAAAATAAAGATTTATTTATCCTGAGGTACCGAAATTATCTTGGGTCCCAGGTGCTTATTAGTCGGGGCTCCATTGAGACCACCTTAGAATTTCTTAGCTGGGTAGACTTTCTGTCCATAAGACACTGTGTGATTAAACCAGCAGTCCAGGGCAGAGTGTCCAATCTTTCCACAATACCAGCACTCATATCTGTTGTATCTCCTCTTTGTAGACATAATATGAACTTTATGTTGACATTCCTTAGGACATGAATCAGTAGCTTTTATAGTTGCATATTGACTGTGACCAAGTTATTTGTTTTGCCTCATTGTCACAGCTATCCTCCTTGGAGTAAATACATTAGGAATAGCTTTCCTATTCACAAATGTGCTAGGTGCTCCTGGTCCAGACTTCTGGATTTATTTTCCTTTGGTCTGAGACACAGGATGTGGCAACACTGGACCCTTTTGTCCCGTCAGCTTTTTGCCTCTTCTTCTCCTAGGTTTTATATAACCAAGACCACTTTCAGGAGTTCTTGAGAAGGTATCTATTATGGGGAGCATAGTCTTAGGTTTAGATAACTACTGAATAAGTCTTTTCTCATTCTAGATTTTGAGTTATAACTCCTGAATGGTTGCATCTCTTTGTTTGAGCAACATGATTTGATTATCAATGATCTTAGTTAGCTTAACTAACTTTTAACTTTCAAGACCAATCTGCTGAGTTGTCATCTCATGATGGTACTTAAGACCTCTTAGTGATGTAATCTTAATGACGTATTTTTTTGATAAGCTTCTTGCTCTTTATAAGAGCCTCTAGCAGTTTTCCAAACTTATCTGTGAGTTGTGGCAGTTCAGTCTCAGAGTTGGACTCATGTGAATCAAAATTTGAGATACATGAGTCTGACTCATCCTCAGTCTCATAAACAGAAGTTGTAGAACAAATAGATTTGTCAAAGATTACCTCAGTATTTTGACAGTCAACTATTTCTATTTCTTGATTATCAGTCAGTGCCATTACGTTGACCTCCATATCATATTCAGAGTCATCATAGAGTGATGTAGTTGTGGAGTTCTTTCCCTTATATATGGTTTCTCTGATTAAATCCTCTTCACATGAGAACAATCCAATGTGAGCATGTTCTTCATCTGATTCATTTGAATCTGAATCACTATCAGATAAAGTCTTTGGCTTCTTTGCCATCAGACACTTTTTTTGACTTCTTATCTTTGTAGAAATTCTTTTCCTTGGACTTCCTGTTCTCCTTTCTCTTTATTGGACAGTCAGCAATGACATGTCCAGGTCTGTTATAACAATAACAAATAATGACAGTCTTAACTTGTTTGTTCTGGTCTAAATCATACCTGACCACAGAGATGTTTCTATGTTTGTCTTTGTTTTTGCTGTAACTTGATGCAGATGATGTCTTCTTGTTCCATTGCTTCCTTCTTCTCATCATCTTCTTGAATTGCCAAGTGAACAATGCTAATTTACCATATGACAATTCTTCTGATGAAGAATTAGTCCTAGAACTGACTGTATCTACATCCCTTCTTGGTGATGGGGGGACTTTCTCTTTTAGTCTTCTTAGATATGTCTGCTTTGAAAGCCATAGATCTTTACTGATTTGAACTTCTGGCATATTCATCTTCAGCTTTTCTTGAGTTTAACTGTATCTCATGAGACAACAGTTTCCCATACAAATCCTGGGGTAACATGTTAGATTACCCATTTCTCTTACTGCACATATCTTTATGTCTCATTCTTTGTTTAGGGATCTCAGAAATTTATCATTGAGCTCATAGTTAGAGAATTGTCTCCCATAGTTCCTAAGATCATTGATTATTCTAAAGAACCTCTCATAACAAAGTTCTATAAAATCTGTCTTCCCTTGCCTGAAAGCCTCATACTGTTGATTGAGTAGAGACTTTCTATCATCTCTGAGTTCCTCAGTGCCTTCCATATAGACTATTAGAGTATTCCACATCTCCTTGGATTTTTTATAGTTGACTAAGTTCTGAAAGGTAGAGTTGTTTATAGCACTAAGAATTATGCTTCGTGCCCTTTAATCTATGGTGGCTAGAACCACCTCATATTTGGTCATTTTAGTTAGACTTTTTGGAGTTTGCACATTAGAATCTAGGACAGATACTTTCATAGGAATGTATGGTCCTTCTTGAACTGTGACAAGGATTCTTGAATCAGATGCCTCAATGAATAATCTCACCCTCTACTTCCAAATAGCAAAATTATCCTTTGTATATATAGGAAGCTTCATTGAACTGAGTTCTCTATGAGATTATGAAGCAATGAGATCTGATATGTATCAACCACCTTTAGGATCATTTTTCTGACTGTTAGGTCTTTCTTTGAATAACCTCCCTCGGATATCACTTGAAAGATAAATCTATAGATAGTTAATCACCTAGAGGGGGTGAATAGGTGTCTTTTAAAATCTTTAGCACTTATACTTAATAATTCAGCAGATACTTGAAAATAAACAATCACAAATCACATCACACACAATCATAGAGTACACAGAAGCTTTATAGTGGTTCCCCTATCTAGGGTACATTCACTTTCCCCCTTCTTTCTCACTAGTAATGTGCTAGATAAGGTTATATCTCCTCCACTTCAACTCAGATCAACAGATCTTACAAACTCAATTTCTTTCTAGAAACCAACACCTCGGACCAACAGGTCCTACCTCAGAGATCCACTCAATCTCCTACCTCAGATATCCACCCAATCTCCTACCTTAGGTCCCTCAAGAATCCTACCTCAGACTATACAAGTCTTACATCTCAGTGATCCCACACAAATCACCTACCTCAGGTCCCTCAAGAACCCTACCTCAGACTATACAAGTCTTACACCTCTGTGATCCCACACAAATCACCTACTTCAGGTCCCTTAAGAACCCTACCTCAGTCTTTATAACACAGGCTTACAACTCAGAGAATAAATCTCATACACACTCAGATCTCAAAGAGATCTTACAAGTTTAATAGGGACATAACAAGTAGAATTATCTGAGTAAACAGATTCTTCAATTCAGCAATAGCACGAAATTGATTCTTGATGAACAGACTGCCTGAAATGAAACTTCACTGGATCTTCAATGTTCTTGATGATGATCGGCTTAAATCTTTGAAGAACTTATTGAATAGATCCAACTTAATCCTCTGATCAACTTGTTGAAAGGATCAGAAGACTTTCTTGAAGACCTGTGTCTTCCTTCTTCTTGGAGTTGTTGCCCTTCTCTGACTTAGGAGAAATCAGAATGAGTGAATTGATTCATTGTGTTCTGTGTAGACGACCACTCTATTTATAGCCTTCACTAGTTGCTGGCTTCTGATTGATGACATCATTATATGCCATCATACTTTAAGATTTCCTTCAAACAGATTCAGATGAGATGTCAAGTCACTATATCTAACATGACACTTCTGACTTGACTTGACACTCAGCTGTGTCGACTCCTCTGTACAACTTCAGGATCATAACTGTTGAGAAGTCCCAAGTGTCTCGACATAATAATACTTAGTGTTCTTAAACTGTAAACTGCAGGTGTCGAGACATCTTAGTAGTCTCGACACATCTGAGCTTGATAGAATTTTCTTTCTAAACTTGAAGGTGTCGCGACAGTTCACTTGTCTCAACACAATTGTTTGCTGGGTGTCGGCATCTGCTTTAAACTTTCACTGTGTCTTGTACCTTTATGATCTCGACACTTCTCCTACAAAGGTGTCGACATAGTTGTGAAGTGTGTCAACACTTTTGTACTTGCTTCAAGTCTGTACTCAGCACTTCTCTTATAAAGTGTGGACATAGTTGTGAAGTGTGTCGACACTTTTGTACTTAGTCATTTCTTCAAATTTTCACACTGCAAATGAAACATAACCATACATCAAATACATACTTGTGTATGTATTTCATTTGAAAGGGCTTCTTCAAATCAAGTATATTATTTCCAATGTACCCAACAGTTCTAAGACTGTAAAGCTAGGGTTGAATACGAGCTAAGAAACTATTTTCTTTGGTTTGAAGGGTGTGAGCAAGTCACTGATGTCTACTCTACAAGTAGTTAGAGCAGTTCATAAGGGTGCAGAGCTGTTCTTCACTCTTTTAGATGCAAAGAAGCCCAAGCCTGACATGGCCAGTATTCCTGTGGTGTCTGAGTTTGCCGACTTCTTCCCCGAAAATTTCCCTGGAGCCCTACCTCAGAGAGAGATCGAGTTCACCATTGAGTTAGTTCTTGTAGCCAGCCGGTTTCACATTCTCCTTACCTCTTAGCACCAAGAGAGATGGCGGAATTGAAGGCACAGCTTCAAGAATTGATAGAGTAGGGGTTTGTGTGTCCAAGTTTATCACCTTGGAGCGCCTCGGTCCTCTTCGTGAAAAAGAAGGATGGAAGTTTGTGATTGTGTATTGATTATCGAGAACTCAATAAGCTAACAGAGAAGAATAAGTACTTGATTCCGAGGATCGATGATTTGTTCGATTAGCTAGGTGGATCGACTGTGTATTCGAATCTGGATTTGAAGTCTGGTTATTATCAGCTAAGAATCAGGGAGAGTGACATTCCCAAGACGGCGTTCAGTACGCGTTATGGGCATTACGAGTTCACGATCATGCCTTTTGGGCTGACGAATGCCCCGTCGGTGTTATGGACTTGTTGAACCGGACGTTCATGGAGTATTTGTGCTGGTTTGTGATTGTGTTCATCGATGATATCCTAGTTTACTCCCAATCTGAGGATGATCATGCGAAGCACTTGCATATTATTCTGGAGACCTTGAGAAGTAATCAGTTGTACCAGAGACGGGATGGACCCGCCAAGTTCTCTAAGTGTGAGTTTTTGCTATCTTTTGGAGCATTCCTTGGTCATATTGTCAGTGGTGAGGGTATCGCGGTGGACCCGACAAAGGTTGCGGCTATTCGGGAGTGGCCTGTGTTGTCTTCTATGGCGAAAGTCCGGAGTTTTTTGGGGCTTGTCGTCTACTACAGGCGCTTTGTGAAGAACTTCTTGCGGATAGTGTTACCTCTCACGACTCTGACGAGGAAGGATTAGAAATTTGTTTGGTTTCCATCATGTGCTCAAGCTTTCGAAGAACTGAAAAGTCGTCTGACTGTGACACCTATTCTATGCTCGCCATGTGGGACAAAAGGCTTTGAGATCTATAGCGACGCTTCAGGCAGTGGCTTAGGCTGTGTTTTGTTACAACATGGGAGTGTAATAGCTTATGGTTCGCGCCAGCAAAAGGTGCATGAGAGGAATTACCTAGTCCATGCTTTGGAGTTGGCGATCGTGATATTCGCGTTGAAGCTTTGAAGGCACTATTTGTACAGTGTGAAGGTCGACATTTACACTGATCATAGGAGCTTGAAGTACCTATTGGATCAGAAGGACTTAAATATGCATCAGCGAAGGTGGATGGAGTTCCTTGGGGACTAGACCTTCAAGATACATTATGTTCCTGAAAAAGGTAATGCGGTTGTGGATGTGTTAAGTCGCAGAGCTCCCGCGCAGGCCAATTGGTTAATGATGTATGATGAGCGTCTCGTTCGAGAATTAGAGGCCTTAGAGATCTTTTGTGTTGATAGGAGATCGAGTGTCGAAGCACTTTTGAGTTGTATTGAGGTACAATATGACCTCGTCAATCGAATTTGACAGTCTTTGGATTTGGATGATAGCATGAAACGGCTCATGGCTGAGGCCTTGGATGGGTCTAATGCCCAGTTTAAGGTTGATAATGGGCTGTTGTGGAAGGACAGTCGTTTGTGCATCCCAAAAGTGGGTAAAATACGAGAGGAGTTGATGTATGAAACTCATTACACTCAATCCACCCGGAGTGCACAAAGATGTACTAAGACATGAAAAAGTTATTCTGGTGGCCCGGACTGAAAAAGGACATAGCGTTGTATGTGGCTAAGTGTAAAACTTGTGCTCTAGTGAAGGCTGAATGCTAGAAGTCTGGAGGATTCTTGAAGTCTTTGCCTATACCGGAATGAAAGTTCAACAATATATCCATGAATTTCGTGCACGGTTTGCCGAGATCGCAGCAGGGAAATGACGTCATCTGTGTGATCATAGATCGTTTGACGAAAGTGTCGCACTTCATCCCGAATAGGAAGGACGATTCAGTGATAAGCTAGCAAAGTTGTATGTGGAGAATATTGTTCATCTACACGGTGTGCCCCGTATCATCGTGAGTGACCGGGATGGGCGGTTCATGTCTAACGATTGGAGGTTGATACATCAGTTGTTTGGTACCAAACTGAAGTTCAGTATGGCCTTTCATCTGCAGACGGATGGTTAGACCGAGAGGGAGAACAAGATGATGGAGGACATGCTTCGCATGTGTGCCTTGAATTTTGGAAAAAGGTGGGAGGATCACCTATATATGATTGAGTTTGCGTACAACAACAGCTACCAAGCGAGCATTAAAATGACGTCCTTCGAGGCTCTTTATGGTAGGAAGTGTCATACCTTATTGTCCTGGTTGGAGACTGGCGAGTCCAAGTTCTACAAGTGGAAGGATGTCGAAGATGCGACTTTGATTGTGCATACAATCTAGAAGCGATTGTTGATTACATAAGATAGGCAAGCTAAGTACTATGACGCCAAGCACAGAAACGTCGAATTCGCCCTGGGCGATTGGTTATACTTGAAGATCAAATCATTCAAGGGCGTGTCGATGATTCGTCGACTGAAAAAGCTAAGTCCAAGATATCTTGAGCCGTTTGAGGTGTTGGAGCGCGTTAGTGAAGTGGCTTACCGGTTGAAGCTTTTAACGGATTTGAGTGGTCTACATGACGTATTCTACATATTGGTGTTGCGGAAGGCGATGCAAGAGCCTACGCTAGTGATCGCTGCAGAACAAGTACTGGTGGGTGGTGGGTTGACAGCGAAGGTCAAACCTATTCACATTGAGTATGTGGATGCCAAGCAACTTCGTAATAAAGAGATCAGTATGGTTAAGATCCGGTGGGACAATTGTGGTCGAGAGGAGCTTTCGTGGGAGCGGGAGCAAACCATGAAGTCGGAGTTCCCCTAGTAATTCGATTGAGGTACACAGTTAAGCCCACGCCTCCCTTCCCTCTCTCTCCCTCTCCCTCCCTCCCTCCCCCTCTCTCCCTCCCTCCCTCCCTCTCTCTCTCTCTCTCTCCCTCTCTCTCTCTTAAATTCCATTAGTTTTTTTTAGATTTTTAAAATTCCTTTATATTTCTTTTAAAATCTTTAGATTTTTTAAATTCCTTTGATTTCTTTTAAATTTTTTATATTTTTACTATTTATTTTAATAAAAAAGTATATTTGTTGCGGTCTAACTCGACGTTCCGGTCGGACTGGAATAACCTGAACCACATTAACTCTCAGAACAGTTGAAAACACACACAGTCAACGAAGTAGATCGATCGTACATGCGAAGTTTTAACATGGAAAACCCTTCAATCATGTAAAAAATCACGTGACCGGATCTGTGTCGGTAAAGTACATTATTTCCTTATTGTTACAGCTTGTTCATCGAATCGAGGGCGACATGCCGCCTCTCGTTATATTTTTGGGGTGAGAGAACACTTAGCAC
This sequence comes from Platanthera guangdongensis, assembly GCA_039583875.1. Classification (NCBI taxonomy): domain Eukaryota; kingdom Viridiplantae; phylum Streptophyta; class Magnoliopsida; order Asparagales; family Orchidaceae; genus Platanthera; species Platanthera guangdongensis. Next base: position 110,650,452 of record CM077160.1, on the reverse strand, counting down.
ACGGCGGACGACATACCGACGCGCCTGAAGTTTGTTACAAATTGCACTTTGCGACGGTGGGCTTCACTGGGCGTTCTGCTCGCACTGAATGTGGGAGCAGAGCACTTTAGTTTGCGGTTGCGAAAGTCAATTAGAAACTGAGTGATTGGGCTTCGTGAGGTGGCTTGAACGTGGCTCGTACGTGGCTCAGGTGCGGCTCGAACACTGCTCGTAGGAGAAATTTGGCAGAGCTTCGACCTGACGAAGAAAAAGGTTGAGAGAAAAAAAAAGATCAGAAATGAGCAAACCTGAGGCACCTTTTATAGCCTCCAGGAGGTAGTTATGCTAGTTATGCGGCTATCCGCACACCATAACCACCCTTATAAATATTTTTGCTATAGTTTAGGGGTGTGTATTTTGATAATTAATCCCGCTATTTGCACCATAATTAAATTAATAATAAAATTCCCCCACAAACCCAGCGGTTAGTGGGTGGTTACACGCGAATTGGATGGCGGGGATGGGCTCCTACGGGTGGGCGACGAACTTGCCACCGATTTCGCCAACGAGGGAGTGACTGTCGGTGACGACCGAGGAGGGGCGGCCAGCGCGACCGCTTCTTCGGCCACGCACCGGCAACCGAGGACGAGCAGTCCACGCGGCCTGTCGCTCGGCCGCGGCCGGTGGCCGAGGGGGAGTGGCCGCTCCCTCGGCTGCTCGCCGGCAGCCGAGTGGACGGTTGGTGGTGGCGAGAGGAGGGGGCGGCCGACGCCCGGGGATTAGGCCGACCACCCGACACCGGCGAGGCAGTATCCGTGGTGGTTCTGTCATTACGTGTGATGGGATTGGTGTGAGGGGGGATCGGGCGCGGTGATCCCACGTACGATCAAACTCATGATCTTGCTTCTTTTGGGTGCAGGTCATGGGGGGGTGATTATGTCCACCCCACTCTTTTTAAGAGGGATCTCATCCCATCAATATTAATAAAAAATTATAATGAAAACTTATATAAGTACAATATTTTTATAATTTTACGTGATAAAAAAATATAAATAATAAAAACTGTCAGGAATGGGTGCTGTTGAAATTTGTGAAGTGAAAATGGAGGTTGATCAAGCAGACCGCGCGGCCTGGGCGGAATGATGGTGCGGTCTGGGTTATCTGATGGTGCGGCCTGGGTGAACTGGTTGTTTGGCTTGGGAAGCCTGTTATTGCGACCTGGTGATGCATTCAGTCAGCTCGGCTTGTGGTTCAGCTATTCGCTGTTCCTTGAAGTAACCGGGCGAATTGATGGTATATCTGCGGGTATGTGGAGGACTCTTTTCGAGTTTGCGGAGCCCGCTGTGGAGGACTGTGTTTGAAGATCGCGAGATCGGCATTGGTCCATGCCCTTGATCTCTGGTGATGCGGTTGGTGATAACCGTGTTCATGGTGGCGGACTATCTTTGGAGTTGACGATCTGGCTTCGTGTCCGCCGAGCTCGCGCTAGGTGTTTGGTGTGTTGCTGGACTTGGTCATATTTTGTGACAAGTCCAGGGTATTTGCAGAGCCCGCGGTGTCCTCTGGCTGACCGGATTGTTGGGTACATTGGTTTAAATGTACCTGATTTGAAGAAGCCTCACCCTACTCAATGATATACATCAAAATGTATTTGATGTGTTTTGAGTTTAGTTGTGCAGGTTAAGTATTTGCAGGGAAAGCAGAAAAGATTCTAAGTCCATGTGTCGCACCCCAGAGGGAAAGTGTCGACACTTAAGAAGACTTGTGTCGACACCCAGACAAGCAGTGTCGACACTTGGAGTAATTGTGTCGACACTGGGATGCAGAGTCGACACCAGACAGAAAGTGTCGACACAAGGAGCTGTGTCGACACTCAATGAAGAAAAGTTCAGTAAAGTTGTGTCGACACTTTGAAGCAGTGTCGACACCTAGAGGAACTGTGTCTACATCAGAAAGTGTCGACACTTGGAAGCTGTGTCAACACTCAGCAAATTTCAGCAGAGTCTAAGTATAAGTGTCGACATCATGAGGAATGTGTCGACACACATCAGAAGACTCAGTACTTGAAGAAAGTGTCGACACAAGAAAGGATGTGTCAACACTCAGTAGAAGACTCAACATATGAAGAATGTGTCGACACAAGGAGCTGTGTCGACACTTAGCAAAGTTCAGCAAAATTCTAAGTACAAGTGTCGACACACAACAGGAGATGTGTCGACACTCAGCTAAAGTCTCAACACAAGAAGAATGTGTCGACACTAAGGAGCTGTGTCGACACTCAGAAAGTATCAACACAGAAGACAAGTATCGACACCAAGAAGAAGTGTCGACACTGAATAAGTTCAACACATGAAGATGTGTCGACACAAAGGAGTTGTGTCGACACTTACAAGAGTTCAACAAAATACTGAAGAACAAAGAGTTGTGTCGACACACAATATCAGTGTCGACACATGATGAAGAAGCTGTGTCGAGAAGTAAAATCTACAACACAAGGAATTGTGTCGACACCTTGAAGGCTAGTGTCGATACTTAGTCAACTTGTGTCGACACTTGCTCTATAAGTGTCGACACTTAAAGACAGACTGTCTCGACACTTTCAGACAGATACAGTTATTTCATGAACTGACTGGATGACTTGACAACTCTGCCATTCCAGCCAGTTTACTGCACCTGTCAGAGTTGTCAGAAAGCTGTTAGGAACCGGATCAGCCGGTCACCATGAAGAAGGCCTATATATAGGCTTATACTATCAACAGATAGAGAGGATTTTTTCAACACAGATTGAACACAGATTAACACAAATCAGTTGAAGTGATCTGAAGATCTAAGTAGTTGGAGAGAGAGAGCTCCATCCAAGAAGACAGCCGTTGGAACCAAGCTGTGAAGAAGGGTTCAGACCTGGTTCTGAATCTTAAGTTGCAGTGATTGAAGATCAGCTGCAGAGAATCAATCCTATTGAGTTCTACATTCAAGAAGCTTTGAAGAAAAGCAAGTGTGATTGTTCTCAGCAGAGTTCTTCCAAGAACTCATCAAGAACCTATAAACTCATCTCTCAATTTCTGAGTTGTAGGTATACATTTTGTATTCTATATTTTCTTGTAGAATCCTTAGGGATCTGAGTTGTAAGCCTGTAATTATAAAGGCTGAGTGTAGGGCCTGTGTGTCTGAGTGTAGGAGATCTAATTCTCTGAGTGTAGGCCTGTTGTGGCTGAGTGTAGGCCTGTTGTGGCTGAGTGTAGGCTTTGTGAAGAAGCTGAGTTGCAGGGCCTTGGGACTGAGCTGTAGGAACCTGTTGAGGTTCTGAGTGTAAGATCTGAGGATCTGAGATAGTGGAGGAGTTTGGCTGAATCTAGTATACTACTAGATAGGCGAAGGGGAAAGTGGATGTACCCAAACCTTGGGGAACCACTATAAATTTGTGTGTTCACTGTGTGATTGTTTGATTGCTGTGATTGCTGATTGACTGCTGTGTAGAATTAATTATAAATCTGTGATATAACCTAAAATCTGCCTAAAAGGTTTAAAAAAGAGTAAGTCACATATTCACCCCCCCCCCCCCCCTCTAGGTGATTAGGTACAATTTCTTTCAAGTGGTATCAGAGCCAGGTTACTCAAAAAGGGACATAACTGTCTGAGTAGATCCTGTTGGCAGATTAAGTGAAATCAAGAAAATCAAGAAACATGGGTTCAACAGAGAATCATAAGGAACTTGAATCCATGAAGCTACCCATTTGCAGAAAAGAAATTTTTGGCATCTGGAAGGAAAGGGTGAGACTATTTATGGAAGCCTCAGACCCTAGAATATATATCACAGTTAAAAAGGGTCATATGTGCCTATGAAGGTTTCAGTCCTTGATGCAAATCAGAGAACACCTAAGGACTTCTCTGAAATGACAAAAGATGAGATAATTCTAGCCACAATGGACAAGAGGGCTCAAATATCATTGTGAGTGCCAGAGATGATGCTACCTTTCAGAATTTAATACACTGTAAGACATCTAAGGAGATGTGGGATACCTTGATAGTGTATATGGAGGGCTCTGAAGAAGTGAGGCAAGACAGAAAGTCTTTGATAAACCAAGAATATGAAAGTTTCAGGCAAGGTAGGACTGATAGCATAACCGAATGCTATAAGAAATTCTATAGGATTGTGAATGAGCTAATGTCCTATGGAAGAGATTTCAGTAATTATGAGCTAAATGATAAGTTCTTGAGGTCCCTAACAAAGGATTGGGACACCAAGATCTGTGTCATTAGGGAAATGGCCAAGTTAGCAGATATTCCCCCTCCAACTTTGTTTGGAAAACTGCTGTCCTATGAAATGCAGTTGATGGTAAGGAAGGAGGAGGAGAAGACTACAAGAAGTGAGCACAAAGAAAGAGTAGTGGCATTCAAATAGAAGCCACCAAGAAATACAAAAATAAGTCTCCATCTCCACCTCCAAAAGTGACAGAGACTGAGTCAGATGAAACAACAAGTATAAATTCTGAGAGCAGTGAAAGTGATGAGGACTTTGCAGCTTTCACAAGACACTTTCAGAAGTTCTTAAAGAAGAAACAGTGGAGGATAAAGCCATCTACTTCACAGGGTAAAGATGACTATTATCAGAACAAAAGTCATCAAAGAAAGACAGGAGAAAGCCCAAGTCAAGCAAAGCAACTCTATCAAAAATTGTATGCTATTGCTGTAACAGACAAGGACATGTTATTACAGACTGTCCAGAGAAAAGAAAAGAGTCTAATGATAAGAAGAAGACTCAATTCAAGGGCAAGAAGGAAAGGTCCTTTATTATCAAGAAGGACAAAAGCCTGTCAGACATATCTTCATCAAAAACTGAGTCAGAAGCTGAAGCATACATAGGACTGTTTGCTGAAGAAGAGAAGAAGAGTTCATCCAGATAATGAACTCTATATATGAGCAAGAGGACACTCAGTGCCAAGGACTGATGGCCTTAACTGAAGGTGACAAAATCCTGGAGCAGCCAGGACCTAGTAAGGTACAAAATTGTTCTTTAAGTTCAATTTCTAGTACTAGTTCAGATTCAGTTACATCAGCATCAAGTGATGCCAGTGGATCTGAATCTGAAGGGGATGTTCATCAATTGATTGATGAATATAGAGTCCTGTTGCAAGCATTTAAGAAAAGCAAATCCTTAGCCAAGAGGCAGGCTAAGGAGATTGCAAGTCTCAAAGTGGTTGCAACTGATTTTGATAAACTAATTGATCAAAAGTTGAATGAAATAGCCAGACTGAAGAACATAACTGTTATTCAGATGGGGACTATAACATTCAAGAATGATCAAATCAAGAGTCTGGAGAGTAGTCTTCAGAATGAGAGAGACATTATTGCCAGGTTTTCTAAACCTAAGTCTGTTCTACCCTTAATTGATGAATTTATTCATCATAAAGGTAAAACTGGATTAGGGTTTACTAAACCTGCTAGGACTGTTCAGTACAAGTCTAAGGGCAAAGCCCCAGCTCTCAACAAGCCAGCTGTAGATAAAACAGCTAGGGATGTACCTAAGCAAAGGTACAATAGGTTTGAGTGCTGGTGCTGTGGCAAGGTAGGTCACTATGCCATAGACTGTTGGCACAATTCTAGTGCCAAAGTGAGTAGCAAACTGCCTGTTGGAAGATCTGCAGGTAGCTTTATTAAGAGGCAAACTAACCAGCACCAAGGACCCAAGAATTCTTTGGGTTCTAAGGTCAACTAATCTGTTTTGCAGGTGAGTCCAAGTGGCCATGCCCCAATATGGTACTTGGACAGTGGATGTTCCAGACACATGACTGGAACTAGGGGATTGCTAAAGGACTTCACACCAATCAAGGATGGTCCTAAAGTCACCTTTGGTGGTTCTGAAAAAGGAATCATCAAGGGTTTTGGTAACATTTCTAGCTCCCATATTACAATTACTCAAGTGGCTTATGTTAAGGTTTGAAACATAACCTTATTAGTATAAGTCAACTGAGTGATTTAGGATATGACATCTCATTTGTTAAAGATGGTTGTCATATCAGGAGGTCAAATGATCAAGAGATCATTTTGACAGGTTATAGAAAAAGAAATGTCTATTGCCTAGACATTATGTGTGAGAATAATGGTTCTCCATTGTGTCTTGTTGCTGATGAGAAAGTCTCTCATTGTGTCAAATGGCACAAGAGGCTAGCCCATCTCAACTACAAGACAATTGGCCAACTCTATAGCAAAGAGTTAGTGAGGAATGGTCCTCAAGTTAAGTGTATTAAAGATGTGATATATTCAGCTTGTCAAAAGGCAGCAGACTAGATCCAGCTTTAATAGCATTGAAAACAAAGATGCTGTGAGGTGTTTATACCTCTTGCATATGGATCTCTTTGGTCCTATGCCAGTTCACAGCCTAGGTAGGAAGGTCTATACCTTTGTGGTTGTAGATGACTACTCAAGGTTTTCCTGGGTGTTCTTCCTTAGACAGAAATCTGAAACACTTAGTATCTTCTATAGCTTTGTCAAACAAATTCAGAATGAACTAGACAGTACTGTGGTCAAAATAAGAAGTGACCATGGTATTGAATTCCAGTCTGATAGTATGACAAAACTATGTGAAGAATTTGGGATATTTCAGGAGTTTTTCTTCACCAAGAACACCTCAGCAAAATGGCATTGCTGAGAGGAAAAATAGAACCTTGATTGAGGCTGGTAGAACCCTTTTAAGTGATACATCTCTCCCAAAATATTTCTGGGCTGAGGCAGTGAATACTGCATGCCATGTAATTAATAGGGCTACCATTACTAAAAGTCACAACAAGACCCCCTATGAGATTGTGAAAGGCAGAAAACCAAACATATCCTATTTCAGGATCTTTGGTTGTAAGTGTTTTATACTTAACAATGGTAAGTCTTACTTGACTAAGTTTGCTGCCAAGTCCCAAGAGGGGATTTTTTGTTGGGTACAGCAACAATAGTAAGGCTTATAAAGTCTACAACTTGTCTACTCAAGTTGTATAAGAGTTTGTACATGTAGTATTTGATGAAGCTAGACTTATTAACCATGAGTTGTCTAGAAGTATTTGCAGCTCCTCAGGTATAACTAAGAAGATGGACAAGCTCACTATTGAAGAAGGACCTACTGCAAGTCAGCATGTAGATGATAGTGGCTGTTGTCCAGGGGGAGTACTACATGTACCTAATGCAGAAGAAGACCAAGGAGTGCAGCAAGTTGAAGAAGTTGAAGGAGTTCAACCTGAAGCCAGGATGCCTCCAGCTAATAGACATCTAAGAGATCATCCAGCAGATCAAATCATTGGTGATCTAAGATAAGGGGTACAAACAAGGATCAGAAATCTGAATGCAGTACTCCATTCTAGTTTTCTATCCCAAGTAGAGCCAAAAAAGTTTGAAGAAGCCATCCTAGACCCTCATTGGGTTGAGGCAATGCAAGAAGAGCTAAATCAGTTCAAGAGATGCAAAGTCTGGGAGCTTGTTCCTAAACCAAAAGAGCACAACATAATTGGAACCAAGTGGATCTTTAGGAACAAGAAAAAAAATGATGAACATGGAGTGATTATCAAGAACAAAGCATAGACTGGTTGCCCAAGGGATATAGGCAGGAAGAAGGTATTGACTTTGATCAAACCTTTGCTCCAGTAGCCATACTGGATGCCATAAGAATGTTTCTGGCCTATGCAACCTATCAAGGTTTTAAAGTACACCAAATGGATGTTAAGTCAGCCTTTTTGAATGGTAATCTGAAAGAAGAGGTATATGTGGAACAGCCATCAGGTTTTGTTGATTCAACTCAACCTAATTATGTCTATAAACTTATGAAGACATTGTATGGGTTAAAACAAGCCCCTAGGGCTTAGTATGAAACCTTGTCTAGTTTCCTCATTGAGAATAAATTCTCAAGGGGGAAAATAGACAAGACTCTATTCCTTAGGGAATCCAGAGGCAAAATCATACTAGTCCAAATATATGTAGATGACATAATATTTGGGTCTACTGAAAATGGTCTTTGCAGAAAGTTTGCAAAATTAATGCAAGGAAAATTTGAGATGAGCAGTATGGGGGAACTTAAGTTCTTCTTGGGTCTCCAAGTTAGACAGACTGAGAATGGTTTATCCATATGCCAGTTTAAGTTCACCCTAGAACTAATAAGGAAGTATGGTATGGATTCATCCACTACCATGAAGACTCATATGGGGTCAAGTATGACTCTTAGCAAAGATGATGCAGGGAAACCTGTAGATGAAACTTTGTATAGAGGGATAGTTGGCTCCCTATTATATTAACTGCAAGTAGACCAGAAATCATGTATGCTACAGGTGTATGTGCTAGGTACCAAGCATGCCCTAAAGAGTCTCATTTGACAGCAGTCAAAAGGATTCTGAGATATCTAAAGGGACACCTTATCTAGGCCTTTGGTACCCTAGGAATGGAGACTTTGAACTAACAGGTTACTCCAAGATCTGAGGATCTGAGATAGTGGAGGAGTTTGGCTGAATCTAGTACACTACTAGATAGGCGAAGGGGGAAAGTGGATGTACCCAAACCTTGGGGAACCACTACAAATTTGTGTGTTCACTGTGTGATTGTTTGATTGCTGTGATTGCTGATTGATTGCTGTGTAGAATTAATTATAAATCTGTGATATAACCTGAAATCTGTCTAAAAGGTTTAAAAAAAAGTAAGTCACCTATTCACCCCCCCCCCTCTAGGTGATTAGGTACAATTTCTTTCACCGGATGATCTGTGCTTGATGGTCGTAGACTCGTATGGCGGGCTAGTGCAGTGTTCGCAAGCTGTGCAAGTTGGTAATGTGTCCGCGTGTAGCTGGCGGACTGGTGCAGTATGTGGGTTGTTGTTGTGCGTGTTGTGCAGCATGCAGACTGGTGCAGTGTCCGCCAAGTAGCGGACTGGCTTCCTGACTTGGTGCCTAGCGAATGGGCTGATGTATGGCCTTGTCCTTGCGGACTCGGTGGACTGCGTTGTGCTAACTACGACCTGGGGTGATGATTCTATCCACTAGGGTGGTGACCACACTCCTCATCCCGCCTATAAATAGGACCCCCCGTCACTTCAATAGTAACTGAATGAACAGTAAGTTGAGCGCGGGTTAATTGTTGTGGCCTCGGTTTTCTAGTCCGCGTGGATTGAGAAGGATTAACTGGTTGCTGTTTGTAGGTTGTGCAGCTAGCACTGTGAAGCTAGGAGTCTGGTTCTGATTGCGGTCAGGAAGCAGTGGAGCTTGTGGTTACAATCAGCGGTTTGTAGGAGGTCGCACTTTGTGGCCAGCCAGTCTTCTCTCCAGCAATTGTTCAAGTTCAATTACCTATTTGCCGGTCTCGACAGACTAGGCGGTCTGATCTTTCAGTTCGGCGGCGGCTTGCAGAGCAGTCTTCTCAGCAGAATAACGGGTAGTCCGTGAAATCCACGGGTCAGTGGTGCTGTAGTAGCGGCTTGGCGGTCTCAGTGGACTCGGCGGTCTCTGGGGCAGTCTGCCCGGCTTAAAAAGTCTTACTTGCTTGTATGCTTCTCTATTGTACTTGGCGAAATCATGTCTTGACATGTATACTTTGCCTTCTAAAGTTGATAGTTGATAATACAAGATCTTTGATTTCTCTCTGTTGTTTCTGATTACTTAGCTCAGTTTCCGCTTGATCAAGTGATCAGCTTGATAGCTCTAGAAGTGTTTGCTTGGTACCAGAACTACCAGTTGATCAGCTTGTGAGATTTTCAACATGGTATCAGATGGAACAGTGGCTTGAGCAGTGATCAACCTCAGTTATGTACGGCGCTTCTGGAAGCTAGTGATCAGTGGTTGGTGCAATGGAAGGAGCTTACACAAGGGGTTTTGGTATTGAACTTCTTACAACGATCAACTTCAAGAAGTGGAAATCGGGTATAAAGTGCTATCTTCTGGGCAAGGAGTTGTGGGAAATCGTCAGTGGTGACGACAAGAAAGAGGTGACTGCTGCAACTGGTTCTACTGAGCAGGTGATAGTTTGGAGGAAGACTAATGCAAAGGCAGAGTTAGCACTCAAATGGGATGTCTCACCGGAGCTCTTTGATCACATCTTAGGATGTGAGTCTGCTGCTGAGATATGGACAATGATTGATGGTTTGTTCAACATGAAGAATGTAGCAAGGCTACAGTTCTTGGAGAAAGAGTTAGCTAAGGCAACTTAAGGAGATCTCTCTATCTCGAAGTTCTTCCTCAAGATGAAGAACTTGTGCGCTGAAATATCAGCATTGGATCCTGATGAGCCCATCTTTGAGGCTAAGTTGAAGAGACACATAGTTCGCAGTTTGCGGAATGAGTATGTGGCATTTGTGACTTCCGTTTAAGGGTGGGCAACTCAACCTTTCTTGCTGGAGCTGGAAAATCTGCTGGCGTCACAGGAGAGCTTGGCTAGGAAGATGACCGGGGTGACTATCTATGAAGGAGGTAGTGAAGCTCTCTTCATTGATAAGAAGAAGAAGAGATGAGAGAAGAAGAAGAAGCCTGCTGTTGAGGATGGGTCTTCAACTTCATATTAGCAAGAGAGGAGCACTGCTCCTAAGAAGAACTGGAAGAAGGAGTTCAAGTGCACAGGTGCACTCAATCAGGACACTTCAAGCGTGACTACAAGGTCAAGCTGCAGCCTAGGCATGTTGCAGACAAGGAGGGAGGTGGTTCCAGAGCTGAGGAATCCGTGTGGGGAGGACCTTCTTGACAAGCACGTGTGTTTGTTCTCTTTCCATCGTCGAATAGCAAGATGACTGGATAGTTGACTCAGGGTATGGTCATCACCTCTGTAACGCCCCGAAACTCAAAAGAGCGATGAGAGGCGTTTTGAGCCAAGTTTGGAATTTGGCAGGGGGCACACGACCATGGACACGGGCGTGTCCCAAGGCGTGTCGTGTTTGGGTCGACGATCTGTCCGAGAGGTCGATGAATTTTGGAGTCGACAATCGTCGAGCGACGAACACGGACTAAGACACGGGCATTTCCCAGGGCGTGTCGAGCTCGTGTCAACGATCTGCCAGGGAATTCGATGATTTTTGCTCGACAAAGTGTCGAGATAGGGAACACGGCCTAGGACACGGGCGTGTCCAAGGCCGTGTCGGGAGGTCGACGAACTGAGCTTGATGAAGTGTCGAGACAGTGAACACGGCCTGGAGCCCTAGCATGTTCGGGTTTGACACGGGCGTGTCAAATAGGACACGGGCGTGTCCAAGACCCGTGTGAGTCTCGGGTTGGTGTTGGTCCTGTGTTGATGGAGGAACACACCCGGGAACACGGGCGTGTATTGGATGACAAGGGCGTGTCAGTTCTAACATGGACGTATCAGTTCTAACACGGGCGTGTCGGGTGCCCGTGTGAATTTCTGGACACGTCGGTTTCGATGGCAAAAAGGGACACGGCCCTGGACACGGGCGTCTTGCAGGCCGTGTTCGGCCCAGGTTTTGCATTTCAGCTCCGGATCGTGGCCGTTCGTTTCCTTATTTTGGGATCCGACGGCTGGGGGTTGTTCCTACTGGGATATACCCGAGAATAGGGTTTCAAATCCCTCACTTCTTTCACTTAGTCTCTTTATAAAAGTCTAGAGAGAAGGGAGAGCAAGGAAGAAGAAAGGAGGCTAGATCCGGTTACTGGCGGAGTTTCAGAGCTCCAAATTGCGAGCCGACTTCAGATCTACGGAGGCAAGGAGATTGCGGTTCTTTCCATCCGCATACATTTCCATGGCACTAAGGAAAAATGTTAGGGTAACGATTCTCTACTTGAGCATGTGAAGCTCTCGTTTTCTTTGCATAGGAAGCCCGCTCTCGCGAGTTTGCGGTAAGTTGAGGCGTTCCTTCGGGTAGACATGAATATTCCCCGTTGTGTACATGTAGAGTCTGTAATCAAGAACGGATATAGGCATGATGTGTGAAGCCTACCCGGACAAGTTGGTCTGGATCGGTGATGTTGCATTGCTTGAATGGCCGGAGAAGACTCCGTGCGAATGATTGTTTTCGGGTTTTCTACGCGGTAGATTGCAACAGGGAGCCTAGGGGATTAACTCCAAGGTGCACCCGAAAAATTGGGCAGATGCATGATTCTGCCAACATGGTGGCCTGGGAGCCAACTTGAACATAACTGGGTTATGTGATGTGTGTAAACGATTTGGGACTCGGGGAGCTAACCCGCGCATATGGCTTAAATTGACGTTGCGGTGTGAGCAACGGATTAAGCGGAACCATGCCCGGTCTACGTCGTTCAGTACAAGCGACCTAAAGCTACGTGGGACTTGCCGTTGGCATAGATAGGGGGTCTCGGGTTGTCTATGTCTTAAATTGACGTAACATCGGCCGGAAGGACCTAAATGCTCACGAGTTTTGTCCGTCCTGGTGGCGGTGGTGAGACCGAGGCGTCTATGGCTTGAACTGACGTGACATTGACCGGTTCACCGAGAATGTGCCCTGAGTGCACGGGGTGTGTGGTCGTGAGTGCCTACGCCTGTGTTGTTGTGTTGTTACACTATACTGCTGGATTATGCTAACAAAATGCACCGAAGAAGCATTGCCTCCCCGAGTTGGGGGCGGGATCGTTATAATTTGGTCAACATAGTTGACCGTTGTCTTTGTTTGCCACCGTGCGGTGGATTGTTTCTTGCAGGTGTTGCGAAGCCGAGTGCTAAATAGCGGGCTAAAGCTCAAGTTGTTGAGCCGGCACTCGAAGGCCTAAATTGAGTGTTTACTAGATTTATTCATGTATGACCGACCTGCGTGCCGAGATTTGGAAAATATGTTATTTGAGTAAACAAATGTAAGGCCTTAAAGCCATCGTACTTGTGTATTGTACTTCATTCCTATGGTTTTGAGTAGTGGACATTCATGCTTGTGGCTGGGTTCTTTAATTTGCAACCTTTAATAATTGCTTCCGCTAGAATGACTCTGTGTAGGACGTCGGTTATTTTTTGGATGGTTTCCATTGAGTAACCACCCGGTCTGTCTGTAGTATATTTCGTCGGGCCCCAGTCGTACCTACTGCTATATGCTATGCGATGGATAAGGGGTGTTACAATTTGGTATCAGACTACTGGTTTTGGTCAGGCTTAAAATGAATTCGTGGACGAATTCTTTTTAAGGGGTGGTGAGCACTTGTGTGTGTGTCATCGTTATAACATCAAAAGAACCCATGAATGCCCACTTAGGAATGAAAATACACGTGTTTGAGGAACCTGAGCGTTCCTATAATTGTTTTTTTTTCAATTTTGTATGGTCGCTTAACGGTGTTTTGTACAACTATAGGTGACGAGAAGCTGTGCTGGGCCGTCAGAACGTCGAGTTTCTGAGGCTAGTAGTGCACCAAACGATGCTCCTGCAACACCTCCCTCGGCTGAAACCATATGATTGGTTGCTGAAGCAGTGTTTGCCATGATCAATGCGCAGCCTGCAAGGCAAATGCAGCAACCCGCTCCTACGATGGAGTAGGTACCGCTGCAAAGGGATGAACCGAGAATAGTGGAGCAGGTAGTAGTGGAGCCTTTGGTGCCGAGGCGAGCAACTGAAAGGCAGCTCAAGCACGTTATGAGATTTAATCCTCCTGTATTCTCAGGGTTGGGAATCCCATCTCAAGCTGAAGACTGGCTCTCCTGAGTGAAGAGAGTCCTGATAGCTACTGAAACGGAGGAGTGGCAGATGACCACTATAGCTACGTTCCTTCTGGATGGTGATGCTAGGTTGTGGTGGGAAGGTTTGGAACTCCATCACTTGAGGGGGAGGCAACTCACGGACGTCCCAATGGAAAAGTTTTCGGGATTGTTCTTGGCAAGGTACCTCCCTTTGACGCAGAGGATAGCTTTGGAGAATGAGTTCCAAAGGTTGGTGCAAGGAGTGAGTAGTGTGGATGAGTATCTCCACGAGTTTAATCGGTTGGGTCGGTATGTTTGCTCCACATTCGCGGATGAGGAGCGTAAGACGAACCGTTTCTATGAAGGTCTGAGAGATGACTTGAGGCTACTACTCTCGGGGCTGATGACGCAGGGCTTCTTGACCTTGATCAACACGGCCCGGTCTTTGGAGAAGGACTTGAAGAATGTACAAGCAAAGAAAAGATTTGGTGGTAAGAAGTCTGAGTTCAAGGTGCCGACTACCTCAAAGTCATGGTACTGTAAGTTCTTTAAGAAGGTTAGGACTTCGGGTCCAGCTCCTTCCGGTGCTTCTGGGGCGACTACGGGTCAGACCCCGGGTGCATGTTTTACTTGTTGAAAGCCGGGGCACTTTGCCCGCGATTGCTGGAGCGGACATCCCAAGTCTGAAAGGAAGCGGGAGCAACTTATGAAGAGAAGGGCAAGACGGTGGATTCAACTACGTCCCATTATGCTCCGGCTCAACCAAGAGTTTATAATCTTGGCTAACCGAAGGCCATTAAACAAGCGGATGTGGTGACAGGTATGGTTTAAATTTATAGCAAGTGAAATTGTTTCATACTTGTTATGTGCGTGTTACCTTACCACTGCTTGTTTAGGATTTGTTTTGATTTGTGATAATCCGGGGAGAGCACTCTTTGATACAGGAGCTTCACACTCCTTTTTGTCCGAAGGGTTCATATCGCGCATCGGAGTGCCTTCTTCGATGGCGAAGGATAAACTGGATGTGATGTTGCCTAATAGGTGTTCGATGCGCGCGGAGAGAATCTGTGGCGTTAAGATTCGTATTGGGAGTCAGGAGTTCCATTTGCTAGCGTCGCTACTGCCGCTGGTGGAGTTCGGCGTAATATTTGACATGGACTGGCTCTCGGAGCAGCAAGCTCATATTGATTGCGGTCGCAAGGAAGTCAAGTTGGGAACAGGTCGTGAGACGACTTTTACAGGCTTGAAAGGGTCGAGCAAGACATTGATGTCTGCTCTTCAGGTGGTGAAAGCGGTTCGTGCCGGTGCAGAGCTGTTCTTTACGCTAGTGGAGGTTGCAAATCCTAAGCCTACGATGGGTAGTATTTCAGTGGTAGCTGAGTACCTTGATGTGTTCCCTGTCGATCTTCCTGGAGCCACGCCTCAATGGGAAATTGATTTCACGATTGAGTTAGTGTCAGGTGCGAAACCTGTGTCACGATCTCCGTGTCGACTAGCGCCTAAGTAAATGGCGGAGCTGAAGGTGCAACTGCAAGAGTTGTTGGAGCAAGGGTATGTGCATCCAAGTTCGTCGCCTTGGAGCGCACCGGTCCTCTTTGTAAAGAAGAAGGATGGAAGCTTGAGACTTTGTATTTATTATCGGGAGTTGGACAAGCTAACGGAAAAGAACAAGTACCTGATCCCAAGGATTGATGATCTATTTGATCAGTTAGTCGGGTCGACAGTGTACTCTAAGTTGGATCTTAAGTCCGGTTACTTTCAGTTGAGAAAAAGGGAGAGTGATATCCCTAAGACAGCGTTCAGTACGAGATACGTGCATTACGAGTTTACGGTCATGCCGTTTGGGCTGACGAATGCACCGTCAGTGTTCATGGATTTGATGAACAGGACTTTCAGGGAGTACTTGGAACATTTTGTGATCGTCTTCATCGACGATATTTTGCTGCACTCGCAGAGTGAGGAAGATCACTTCAAGCATTTTCACTTGGTTTTGGAGACGCTGAGGAGGAATCAATTGTACGCCAAGTTCTCGAAATGTGAGTTTTGGTTGTCCTCGGTGGCGTTCCTCGGTCATATAGTGAGTGGAGAGGGGATTGCGGTGGATCCGACGAAGATTGTTGCGATACGAGCGTGGCCTGTGCTTTCTACGGTAGCGGAAGTCCGGATTTTTCTGGGGCTTGCCATCTATTACAGGCACTTCGTGGAGAACTTCTCGCGGATAGCGTTACCTCTCACTACTTTGACGAGGAAGGAGCATAAGTTCGTTTGGACGCCGGACTGCGCACAAGCTTTTGAGGAGTTGAAGTGTGGGTTGACCACGGAGCCTGTCTTGAGTTCGCCGAGTGGGACCGAAGGCTTTGAAATCTACAGCGATGCTTCGGGCAGTGGTTTGGGTTGCGTTCTACTGCAGCATGGAAGCGTTATAGCGTATGACTCGAGATAGCTGAAAGTGCACGAGAGGAATTATCCGGTCCATGACTTGGAGTTAGCGGCCATGATTTTTTCCTTGAAGCTATGGAGGCACTATTTGTATAGGTTAAGGGTCGATATCTATACCGACCATAAGAGCCTGAAATATTTGTTGGATTAGAAGGATCTAAACATGCGATAGCGTAGATGGATGGAGTTCCTGGGGGACTATACATTCAAGAGCCACTACATGCCTGGTAAAGGTAATATAGTTGCGGACGCGTTGAGTTGCCGGGCCCCGGCTCTAGACAATTGGCTATCGGTCCATGACGAGCGGTTGGTTCGGGAGTTGGAGGCGTTGGAGATCTCTTGCATAGACAAGCAGTCGAGTGCTAAAGCGCTATTGAACTGGACGGAAGTTCAGTATGACATAGCTGATCGGATTCGGCAGGCTTTGGATGTGGATAGCAACATGAAGCAGCTCATCGTTGAGGCTCTGGATGGGTCAAATTCCCAATATGAGGTTGTGGATGGATTGCTTTGGAAAGACGGTCGTTTGTGTGTCCCAAACGTGGGCACTTTGTGAGTGGAATTGTTGTACGAGGCGCATCATACCAAGTACACGATTCACCCGGGGAGCACGAAGATGTACCGCGATGTGAAGAAATTGTTCTGGTGGCCAGTACAGAAGAAGGATGTCGTACTATACGTGGCGAAGTGTCAAACATGCGCCTTGGTGAAGGAGGAATGCCAAAAACCGGGAGGATTCTTGAAGTCCTTGCCTATTCCAGAGTGGAAGTTTGACGACATTACTATGGACTTTGTGCACGGGTTGCCGAGGTCGGAAAAGGGGAACGACGCCATTTGGGTGGTCGTAGATCGTCTAACGAAGGTGTCACACTTCATTCCGCGTAGGAAGGATGATCTGGTTGAGAAATTGGCAAAGTTATATGTTGATAACATAGTGCGCATCACGATGTGCCCCAAAGCATCGTGAGTGACCGAGATGGGCGATTCACGTCCAATGATTGGAGGCTGGTGCAGCAGATGTTGGGAACAAAGATGAGTTTCAACACAGCCTTTCATCCGCAGACGAATGGGCAGACCGAGAGGGTCAATAGGATAATGGAAGACATGCTTTGCATGTGCGTCCTGGACTTTGGGAAGCAGTGGGAGGACCACTTATACTTGGTGGAGTTCGCGTACAATAATAGTTACCAGGCAAGCATACAAATGGCGCCCTTCGAGGCCCTTTATGGTAGAAGATGTCGCACACCGTTGTCTTGGTTGGAAACGGGAGAGTCAAAGTTGTACAAGCGACAAGAGGTGGAAGATGTTACTTCTTTGGTGCGAACTATTCGGGAGAGGTTGCTAATCGCTCAGGACCGCCAGGCTAAGTACTATAATGCCAAGCACAGGAACATGGAGTTCACTGTTGGCGAATGGGTGTACTTGAAGATCAAGCCGTTCAATGGTGTCTCGCGGGTGCGGCGCTTAAAGAAGCTAAGCCTGAGGTACCTTGGACCGTTTGAGGTTCTGGAGCAGATTGGTGAAGCAGCTTATCGTTTGAAGCTATCCGTGGAGGTTAGTGGTCTACATGATGTATTCCATATATCAGTGCTACGGAAGGCGGTGCAAGAGCCTTCGCATGTGATCGCGGTGGATCAAGTGCCATTCGAGAATGTGTTGATGACGAAGGTCAAGCACGTTCATATTGAGGACTCGGAAGTCAAGCGGCTACGCAACAAAGAGACCAGGGTGGTCAAGGTCCGTTGGTACAATTGCGGTTGGGAAGAGCTCTCTTGGGAGCGAGAGCAGACCATGCTTGAGGAGTACCCGGAGTTATTTCACTCATGTACTGTTTAAGTTTATTATTATCTTTCCTTTATGTAATTTCGAGGATGAAATTCTTTTAAGAGGGAGAGAGTTGTAACGCCCTGAAACTCAAAACAGCGACGGGAGGTATTTTGAGCCAAGTTTGGAATTTGGTAGGGGGTACACGACCTGGGACACGTGCGTGTCTCAGGGCGTGTTGTGTTTAGGTCGACGATCTGGCCGAGAGGTCGACGAATTTTGGAGTCGACGATCGTCGAGCGGTGAACACTGCCTGAGACACGGGCGTGTCCCAGGGCGTGTCGAGCTCGTGTCGACGATCTGCCCGGGAAGTCGATGATTTTCGCTCAACACTAGGGAACACGGCCTAGGACACGTGCGTGTCCAAGGCCGTGTCAGGTGGTCGACGAACTATGCTCGACGAAGTGTCAAGACAGTGAACACGGCCTGGAGCCCAGGCGTGTTCAGGTTTGACACGGGCATGTTAAATAGGACACGGGCGTGTCCAAGACCCGTGTGAGTCTCGGGTTGGTGTTGGTCCTGTGTTGATGGAGGAACACGCCCGGGAACACGGGCGTGTATTGGATGACACGGGCGTGTCAGTTCTAACACGGGCGTGTCGGGTGCCCGTGTGAATTTGGACGCATCAGTTTCGACGATAAATGGGGGACACGGCCCTGGACATGGGCGTGTTGCAGGCCGTGTTCGGCCCAAGTTTTGCATTTCAGCTCTGGATCGTGGTCGTTCGTTTCCTTATTTTGAGATCTAACGGCTGGGGGTTGTTCCTACTGGGATATACCCGGGAATAGGGTTTCAAATCTCTCACTTCTTTCACTTAGTCTCTTTCTAAAAGTCTAGAGAGAAGTGAGAGCAATGAAGAAGAAAGGAGGCTAGATTCGTACCGGCGGAGTTTCAGAGCTCCAAATCGCAAGCCGACTTCGGATCTACGGAGACAAGGAGATTGAGGTGCTTTCCATCCGCATACATTTCCATGGAGCCAAGGAAAAATGCTAGGGTAACGATTCTCTACATGAGTATGTGAAGCTGTCATTTCCTTTGCATAGGAAGCCCGCTCTCGCGAGTTTGCGGTGAGTTGAGGCGTTCCTTCGGGTAGACATGAATAGTCCCCGTTGTGTACATGTAGAGTCCGTAATCGAGAACGGATATAGGAATGATGTGTGAAGCCTACCCGGACAAGTTGGTCTGGATCGGTGATGTTGCATTGCTTGAATGGCCGGAGAAGACTCCGTGCGAATGATTGTTTTTCGGATTTTCTATGCGGTAGATTGCAACAGGGAGCCTAGGGGATTAACTCCAAGGTGCACCCAGAAAACTGGGCAGATGTGTGATTCTACAAACATGGCTGTCTGGGAGCCAAATTTAACATAACTGGGTTATGTGAAGTCTATAAACGATTTGGGACTCGGGGAGCTAACCCACGCATATGGCTTAAATTGACGTTGCGGTGTGAGCAACGAGTTAAGCGGAATCGTGCCCGGTCTATGTCATTCGGTACAAGCGACCTAAAGATATGTGGGACTTGCCATTGGCATAGATAGGAGGTCTCAGGTTGTCTATGGCTTAAATTGACGTGACATCGGCCGGAAGGACCTAAATGCTCACGAGTTTTGGTCGTCCTGGTGGCGGTGGTGAGACCGAGGCGTTTATGGCTTGAATTGATGTGACGTTGAACGGTTCACCGAGAATGTGTCCTGAGTGCACAGAGTGTGTGGCCGTGAGTGCCTATGCCTGTGTTGTTGTGTTGTTATACTATACTTCTGGATTATGCTAACAAAGTGTAGGGAAGGAGCATCGCCGCCCCGAGTTGGGTGCGGGATCGTTATAATTTGGTCAGCATACCTAACCGTTGCCTTTGTTTGTCACCGTGCGATGGATTGTTGCTTGCAGGTACTGCGGAGCCGAGTGCTAAATAGCGGGCTAAAGCCCAAGTTGCTGAGCCGGCCCTTGAAGGCCTAAATTGAGTGTTTACTAGCTTTATTCATGTGTGACCGGTCTGCATGCCGAGGTTTGGAAAACATGTTATTTGAGTAAAAAAATGTAAGGCCTTAAGGCCATCATACTTGTGTATTGTACTTTATTCCTATGGTTTTGAGTAGTGGACATTCATGCTTGTTGCTGGGTTCTTTAATTTGCAACCTTTAATAATTGCTTCTGCTAGAATGACTCTGTATAGGACGTTGGTTATTAGTTGGATGGTTTCCATTAAGTAACCACCCGGTCTGTCTGTGGTATATGGTGTTGGGCCCTGGCCGGACCTACTGCTATATGTTATGCGACGGATAGGGGGTGTTACAACCTCACTGGAGATGAGTCGAAGTTCTCTTCACTGCAAGCATTCTCAGGTAATGAAGCTATTATTACAGCTGATGATTCTGTTGATACTGTAGAGAAGGACAGTGTTGTTTCTTTGGATAGTGCTTAAGGTCCACTTACATTAAGGAGTGTGTATCATGTGTCTGGCATGAAGAAGAACCTCTTCTTGGTGACCAATGCAGTTGACATGGGCTATCATGTTCTGTTTGGCCCAACAAAAGTAAGGTTTCTCCACAACGTACCAGTTCTAAAGGCTGATTTTGCTTATATAGGGAGAAGAGTAAGAGACTTGTTTGTTTTATCAACAAGCTCTTATGTTGATCGGATGATGGCCAACGATAGCACGGTTATCTCACATGAAAGACTAGGGCACGTTGGGATGGACAAGCTGAAAGCAATGGCAATGAAGAGCCTTGTGAAAGGCTTGACGAAGTTATCATCCTACGGAGATGACCACGTTTGCGTAGGGTATCAGTACGGTAAGGCTCATCGCCTTCCATTTGATAAGTTACAAACAAGGAGCAAGGCACCATTGGAATGCATCCATGGTGATCTGATGGGGCCAACGGTTATTGCTAATCTTGGAGGCAGTAGATACATGTTGTTATTGATTGATGACTACTCAAGATACACTTGGGTGTATTTCATAAAGGAGAAGTTGGCAGCTTTCCAATTGTTTGTGGAGTTCAAGGAGCTGGTAGAGGGCCGACTTGGCTTGCGGATCAAGAAGTTCATATTAGACAACGGTGGTGAGTTTGTCTCATCTAAGTTCTCTAATTTCTGTAGGAAGTACGGGATCCAAAGAGAGCTTACTTGTGCTCATACTCCACAACAAAATGGAGTAGCGGAGAGGAAGATCCGTCACTTGACGGAAACTTGCAAGTGATGGCTTCATGTAAAGGGCATTCCCAGGTCTTTTTGGGCGGAAGGAATGGAATGCGCAACCTACATCATCAATCGGATGCCTCTGAGTCTGATCAACATGAAGTCTCCCGTTAAAATGATGTTTAAGGAGAAGTCAAGCGTGGAACACCTTCGGGTGTTTGGATCAACCTACTACGTTCACATCCCGGATGCTCGGAGGACCAAGATTGATGTAAAGGCGAGGAATCTCGTCTTTGTGATCTATGATGAGCGGAAGAAGGGCTGGAAGTACATGGATCCTGTGACAAGTAAGTTCTTTGTATCAAGAGACATTGTCTTTGATGAGCTGACATCGTATGGAGGTGGCACTGTTGAGCTGCAGGAGAGCAGGTTGATGAAGGGTGGAAGAAAGCTGCAAAAGATCTTCAGTTGGAGCTGTCTGTGTCACCAGGAGCTCCAGGTGTTTCTAGCTCTGGGGAAGAAGCTTCTGGTTCGGGAAGTAGGGGGAGCGACGCTCCAAGTGTGCCCGGGAACAGTGTTGGTTCTGAAGAAGAAACGGAGGTGGTGAGCAAGAATCAACCTCTTCGGAGATCGAAGAGCACCATCAAGCCACTAGCTCAGTATTGTGAAGGAAACACGATGAGTTTTGTCTCTTGTTTCTTCGCAGGCCCCCTGGAAGAGCGGGAGACTTCAAAGTTTGAAGAAGCCACTAGAGTCAAGGAGTGGGATGATGTCATGGATGAGGAGATGGTTGCCCTCAAGAAGAACGAAACTTTGGACTTGGTGCCCAAAGTTGATGGCATTACTCCTGTAACTTGCAATTGGGTCTACAAGTTAAAAAGGAAGGCGGATGGGAGCATCGAGCGATACAAGGCTCGCCTTATAGCTCGAGGGTTTTCGCAATAGTACGGCGAGAACTATGAGGAGACGTTCAGTCCTGTGGCGAAGATGACTTCAATACGAGTGGTGATAGCTTTGGCGGCTTGCCAGGGCTGGAAGAACTGGTAGCTGGATGTAAAGAACGTCTTTCTTTACGGGAAGATCGACAAGGACATCTTCATGTATCAGCCGCTTGGTTACGTATCTGAAGAACATCTGGAATACGTCTGCAAGCTCCGGAAAGCCCTTTATGGTTTGAAGCAAGCTCCTCGAGCCTGGTACGGGAAGATTGCAGAATACCTCCAGTTCTGCGGCTATCTTACTTCAAATTCAGACTCGAGCCTGTTCGCCAAGAAGAAGGGGAAGCTTCTGGTCCAAGTGTTGTTGTACGTAGATGACATGATCATCACGGGGAACTCCAAAGAGGTTGTAGTTAGGGTCAGGGCGGAGCTAGCTATAAGATTCGAGATGAGGGACTTGGGTGAGCTCCACCACTTCCTTGGACTCGAGGTGGAGAGGAAAGAGAGTGGCATACTCGTGTCTCAGAAGGGTTATGCGGAATAGATTGTTCCGCGATTTGGCATGCTGGAGGGGAAGAGTAGCTCTACTTCATTTGATTCGGGCATCAAACTTTGGCGGTATGAGGGGAGGATTCTTCCGGATCCTTTGGTGTTTTGGGCTCTAGTTGGGAGTCTTATCTACCTGACGATTACAATGCCAGACATTGCTTATGCGATTGTCCGAGTAAGTCGATATAGGGCAGAACCCGGGAAGCCTCATATGATGGCGGCAAGGAACATCCTGAAGTACGTGAAGGCCACTTCTGATATCGGTCTCGTTTATAAGAGAGGAACATGTTTTATTCTTCAAGGATACACAGATGTTGATTATGGGGGAGATTCAGATGACCGGAAGTAAACATCCGATTATGTCTTCACTTGTGGATCAGGAAGTATTTCTTGGTGCAGCAAGAAGCAAGACTCGGTGTCCGTTTCTACTACAGAAGCAGAATACAAGGCTTTGTTCTTGGCAGCTCGGGAAGCCATCTGACTTAGGAGACTAGTAGAGGATGTCTATGAAGAAGTGCACGGTCCTACTCTATTTTGCGGTGACAATGAAAGTGTAACGCCCCCACTCGTCACATGGCATATAACGGTGGGTCCGGCCCGGGCCCCACGCCATAGGTCACAGACAAGTGGCAGAACTACTTGTGGTGATCAAATTCTATTCGTATCCTTAACCCAATCCATTCTAGCGCAGCAGTTTTAAGTTAAAGAACTCAACTCCAGGAATGTCCACTAATACATAAATTCCACATTTATATATATCCAAACCAGGAATGTATACAACCCACACACACACATGACATTAACGCCTTACAGGTTTCTCTTTTTTTACACATATACAGGTTCGTACATCGGCACGCAGGGCGGCCACACATGAAATCCAACCACGATTCACTTGGCCTTCAAGGGCCTTAGCAGCAAGCTTTTAATCCGCTCATTTCATTTCAAGCCGCATCACCTGCAAGTAGACATCCACCAAAGAGCGGTAAACAAAGTAACGGTCAGCTACAGCTGACCAATTATAACGGCCCTACCCCATGCCCGGGGCAGCAGTTCCTTCCGTGTATGCAGGTGCAAGTATAATAGCTAACAATCACAATCACACACATCAAATCACAAACGCCGACCGCAGCCAGACGCTTCGTGCACTCAGAGCACCTTACGGTGTACCAGAAACCCGTGGTAACACCACCAACGAACGGTAATTAACTTGTTGGCTGGTCGGTCCTAGTCACCCCAACACACATGTTGGTTGCATTCCGCCCAAACCAAGCAGAGGTCGGTACCGCATGGCAAACATGAGCATTAATCCATCAGATCGACCCGTTTTTATTTCGGTGCAGCAAGTCAGGCTATCGCACACTCCCGAACACTGCCACCAATCGATCTCTCCAACATGCCCAGGTACAGGTTAACCTTGCCCGTGCTCACATCGTCACTGGCGCACCATGAAGCGGGTCGGCCTTCCCTTCCTGGGTAGTCGCAGCTTTCCGCTCTCGCAGAGCAAACGAGCAAACACAGCGCTCACATCACAAGGAGCTTACGCAAAGCATCCAAGATCATATCCATGGCTAGCTCACGCATGAGCATATCATCCACACATAGCATTCATTCATCCAAGACATAAAGCACATAGCTCATCTTTGCAAACCCACGGAGTCTTCTCCGGTTTACCCATGATCATCACCAATCCAGACTAATGGTCCAGATGGGCTTCACACAACATGTCTATGTCGTACTCCACAATTCCGGCTCTACATGCAGACTCAACCACGGAATCACTTCGCGAATCCACCTTTTGGTGGAGCATTCCACGCATATGCATAAATAAAGGACTTCGATGTCCAAGAAGGAGATCGTTACCCTTGAAGATCGCTTCGGTGCCATGAAGGAGATGGACGGAAGTCACCGCCTTGACTTAGCCTTCACGAATCCGCTCTCGGATCTTCGCTCCGCACTCCGCAGCTCCTCCAGCAGGTGGCTTTTCTTTCCTCCTTCATTCCTTTGCTCTCTCCTTCTCTTTCTCTCTCTTGAAATGAGATGAAGAAGAAGAAGAAGGGGAAGGGCTTAAATCCCCATTTCCCAGGCCTTAGCAACACATGGACAGATCCTAGCCATTGGATCCATAACCAGGGAATCGAACTGCTCAGAATTGTCCAGAAAAGCCTGAACACGGCCTGACACGCCCTGTGACACGCCCGTGTCACAGGCCGTGTCCCTTAAGCGGCAGTCAACCGACTTAAAGACAGCTAGAACACGGCTGTATGACACGCCCGTGTAACACCCTACACGCCTGTGTCATACCTGACACGCCCGTGTTGGAACCCATGTTCATCAGGCTGCACAACCTCAAAATCACCCGAGACTCACACGACCCTGGGACATGCTCGTGTCCCAAGCCGTGTGCCCATGACATGGCACCAGACACGCCCCAGCTCAAATTCATCGGGCTGAGATCGTCGACCGCGCTGACACGCCCTGTGACACGCCTGTGTCACAGGTCGTGTCTGTTGGAACACCCTATTACTAATTTGGGTCAGGATCACTATGTCTCTAGGACTTTGTGTTTTGACCTCCTGTATAGATTTTAGGTCAAAATAGAATTGAGTCTAAGGGTCAGTAGGCTAGGATTGGAAGCAGCTCTGAAGACCCAAGTTTTTGTAGTGACTAAGTCCAAATCGTCGAGCTCAGCACGACGTTTCGTCGAACTCCGGTCGACGATCGTCTAGCTCACTTTGGCAGATCGTCGAGCTCCATTCGACGATCGCTGAGCTCAAGCCTCAAAATATCGTCGAGCTCTGGTCGACGATCGCTGAGCTCAACTTCTCAATATCGTCGAGCTCCATTCGACGATCGCTGAGCTCAGGTCGACGATTTTGACTCTGAACTGGATCCTTATCTCTGAGCTCAGTTCGACGATCTTTGAGCTCAGATCGACGACTTCTTTGCTGCTTGCATTTTCTTTTTCGCTGAGCTCAGCTCGACGATAGCAGAGCTCAGTTCGACGATTTCAGTTGACCTTCAGAATTCTAATTCAAAATCAGATAGAAGTTATTCTGCATTTAAGACAGAAGATCTGCCAGCCGTTTTCATTTACTTCTGGAGCAAGTTTCAAGGGATTTTTCAAGGAATAAATCAGTGGACTTTCCTTCAGAACATAATATACAATTAAGGCTGTAATTAATTCAGACCAACGGCTATCTTTGACAGAGCAATTTTCTATTCAGACTCAGAGAATAAAAGATAGAATGTTTTTTGAATCAAAAAGAAGACAGACAAGAATAAGAGAATAGAGAAAGACAAGTAGAGGACACCTCTATATACACAGAGACTCTCTCAATCTTCTGTCAACAAGAATTCAGAAGAACACTCATCAAAAAGAGATCAAGCTTTCAAACATTCTTCAGATCTCTTCAGCTCTCAAGTGTTCAAGGCCAACATCATCTCAAGACTCCAGACACTCAACATTTCAGCTTGCTGAAATCATCATCTGCTGGAGATCTATTTTTGAAGGCCTATCACCCTCAGCAAAGCTCATCTTCCTGAAGTTTTCAAGGACTCAGGGGGAGCTTTGACAACATCACTGAATCCACATAGTCTTCTCAGTTGCTTGAGAAAGAGAAGACTGCCATAACTCTCTCACCCCCCAATCTGTAAAGGGTTTTTCAAACTCCCTTCAAAAGTTTGAATCTGGTTTTTGAGCACCTTGTCAAAAGCTCATTGGTGGCAAGACACCTGATCAAAAAATCTGTTTTGGTTGTTGAGCACCTTATCAAAAGCTCATTGGTGCCCAGGACACCTGATCAACTCATCCTGCAGTGGATTCCTACCTAGGGTGGTAGAAGAGTGGATGTACCCAAGTTGGGGAACCACTATATTTCCTTGTGTCATCTGGTTGTGCATGTTTTCTTTTTGTTTCTGGCCTAGATTTTCTTGTGCTTAATATCTGCATAGCTTAATTTTATTTCTGCTTCCCTGCTTACACTCATTACAACAATTGTTGTAAAGCTTTGCAAAAAGGTTTCTTTGTGTTTTTAAAAAGTAAGCACCATATACTCTATTCACCCCCCCTTTAGAGTATATCAGATCTAGTTTCCCCTTTCAATTGGTATCAGAGGGAGGTTGGTTAAACATACCATATCTGTTTGGTTGTACAGGCTAACACCTGAACCCCAAAGATCCCAAACTAGATCCTTCTTTTGTTCTCTTTTTATATTAGATTTAGCTTGCACAAATCATGGCCCAGAACAAGGATTATGCTAGCACCAGACCTCCAGTGTGCAATCTATCAAAGTTTGCACTTTGGAAGGCAAGGGTTAAACTCTACATGAATTCAATTGACGAAGATATTTTTAATTCTGTTTTGACAGTGTGCCCAAGACCTCCAGAGAGCACAAGCACAAATGCTGTTCCACCTCCATCAGGAACAGATGCTGACATTAAAAGATGGAAAGTAGCTGATGCCAAGGCAATGAACATTCTAGCTCAGACAATGTCAGATGACATTTTTCAGAAGGTAGCTGAATGTAATTCAGCCAAGGAGATCTGGGACAAGCTTTCAGAAATTGTCTCTGGCTCAGCTGATGAGAGAAAGGACAGAAGATCTCATCTCATCTCCCAATATGAGAACTTCAAGAAGGGAGAAACTGAGTCAGTGGGAGACATGTACAATAGATTGAGTCTAATTGTCAGTGAACTGAGGACATTAGATAAAGAAATCTCACTGACAGAACTCAATGACAAGATCCTAATGTGCTTCCCCAGCACTTGGGATTCAAGAATCTGGCCAATTAAAGATGCCAGAAGCCTAAATGAGATTACCACTGAAGCCTTGTTGGGTAAGCTCAAATCTTATGAGCTACTCATCAAGAACAGAGAAGAAGAACAGAAGGCTGCTTCTCCAGCCACAAGAAAGGAGAAGACTATTGCATTCAAGGCAGCTGAGGATCTGCCTGAAGAAAAGGCCACAAGCAATGATGAACTTCTCAGCCTATTGGCCAAAAGATTCTATAAGATGGCCAGGAAGGACTTCAGAAGAAGATCATACAAGGAGCAAGACAAGCCAAGGTATGACAAGTCCACTGGCAATAGCAAAGACATTATTTGCTTTGGTTGCAGGAAACCAGGGCATATGGTTCCTGACTGTCCAGAAAACAAGAACAAGGACAGGAGGGACAGAAAAGAAAGAAGAAAGGAGAAGGACTCCAAAAGGCATGGAAATAACAAACCTTCCACCAGCAAAAGTAAGCACACAAGGAAAGGATTTGTTGCTGAATCCTGGAGTGAGACTGAAGAGGAGTCACAGGCCTCTTCCAGCTCAAGTGATGATGAGGATGATGCAGAGGAAAAAGAATTCTGCATGATGGCAATCAATGCCTCTCAACACAACTCAGAAGAAGAGGAGTCAGAGTCAGACTCAGAAACTCAACCTGAAGAAGATCAGGTAATCAACTCTTTTGATTTCACTTCAGAAGATTTTAAACTTGAATTTAAAGCACTATGTTTAGACCTGCTAAAGTCTGAGAAAGAGATCATCTCTCTCAGAAATCAATTGTCTGAACACAATGCTTTAAAATCAGAAAACCTCAAGCTCTCTCAGGAGTTAGAGAACCATAGGGAACAGATAGCTTCACTGAAGAGTGAACTCTCTGAGGCCAAGAAGCTTGAAGAATCTCTCAATGGGAGAAGCATCAAGCTGATGGACATCACAAGCACAGTGAACTCAAGATTCAACAGTACACTGGGCTTGGGTGCCTCATCCAGCCAACCTATTGTTCTAACAACCCCTATCAAGTTCATTTCTGACAAGGGAAAGGGAGTTGTAGAGGTTGCCAGGAAGAATTCTGATCTGCCTCAGAAAACTAAAGTCCAGCACAAATCGTCGAACGGAGATCGACGATCGCCGAATGAAGATCGACGATCGCCGAACGCAGCTCGACGATCTCAGGACAAATCGTCGAACGCTGATCGACGATCTAAGCCAACGACCGTCGAACGCTGCTCGACGATCCCATATACCTGACCTCAGCCATAGTCGACCGTCGAACGGAGCTCGACGATCTGACCCAAGATCGTCGAACTCAGCTCCAAGATCGTCGAACAGAGGTCAGAGCAGTGGAAAAATTTTCAAGGGCAAGTCAAAATTGAATCCTGAGGGTTCTTCATCCCAAACATTTAACCCTTATACTGAATGGACTTTACCTCCAAGGAGATATCATCCTGAAGGATATAAGAGTCAGCCAGGGATGTCTTTCATTTCTGAATTTAAAGGTTATCAACCTAGGCCCAAGGTAAACTGGGTCAAAAACAAGTGAATTGCTTTATGTGCAGGTGAAGACCTATCCAACATCTAACCAGCAATGGTATTTGGATAGTGGGTGCTCTAAGCACATGACAGGGAACAAGGACAACCTCAATTCCTTTAAAGCCAAGCTTGGACCCAAAGTCATCTTTGGTGACTCCAATTTTGGGCAAACTAAAGGATATGGAGCAGTCCAGATTGGTTCTGTAACCTTCAAGAAGGTAGCATATGTGGAAGGACTGAAGCACAACCTAATCAGTATCAGTCAGCTATGTGATGAAGGCTACCAGGTGACCTTCAGCAAAACTCTATGCAAGATCAAGTCAGAGGACAACACCACTGTGTTGACAGGTAAAAGGAAAGGTAACATCTACCTTGTAGATTTTCTTTCAACTTCTATAGATATCTGCTTATTCAATTCAGTTTATAGACCAAATGTTTTATGGCATAAGAGATTAGGACACCTAAACCTTAGAACTATTGCTAGGCTATCCAAGGACAACCTTGTTAGAGGACTACCTTCTGGCCCCTACAAGAAGGAAGGACTCTGCAAGGCTTGTCAATTAGGCAAGCAAACTAAAAACAGTTTTAAGTCACTTAATAAGAGTGATTCACCTAGGATATTGTATCTGTTACACATGGATCTATTTGGACCCATCACAGTACAAAGCCTAGGAGGGAAATCCTACACTTTAGTGATTGTAGATGACTTCTCTAGATTCACTTGGGTGTTCTTTCTAAGGAAGAAGTCTGATAACTTTAAGTGTCTGACAGAGTTTCTCAAATGTATAAAGATTGAGTTCAATACTCACATTGCCCTGATCAGAAGTGATCATGGGACAGAGTTTGATTCTCTTCTTATGCAAGAGTTCTGTCAGAGTGAAGGGATCAGGCACACTTTCTCAGCTCCTAGAACTCCTCAACAAAATGGGGTAGCTGAAAGGAAAAATAGAACCCTTATTGAATCTGCCACTGCATTGTTGTCAGATGCTCATCTACCTCTATCCTTTTGGGCAGAGGCAGTGAACACCTCCAACTATGTGCTGAACAGGAGTCTGATACATAAACTGAAGGGAAAGACTCCCTATGAATTACTCAAAGGGAAGAAACCTAAAGTTGACTATTTCAAAATTTTTGGTTGCATTTGTTATATTCACATTAATGATAAGAAACATCTAGCAAAATTTTAAGCCAAAGCTGATGAAGGAGTGTTTCTGGGATACTCCATGATCAGCAAGGCCTATAGGGTTTATAATAAATCATCATTGAAAATTGAGGAATCTGTTCATGTTTCTTTTGATGAAACTAACATGTCTTTCAAGGAGAAGATTTCCTTCTACCATAGAACCTTTGCAGGAACACTCTCTAGTTGAAGATATGAACAAGCTACAGGTTGCTCAAGAAGATGAAAGCAGTGAAGATGAGAGCAATGCTCAACATATTGAAACTCAACCTGAAGAGCCAGTTGTTGTACCACAAGAGGAAACAACAACACAGGTTGGTGAACAATCAAACCCCCTGTTGATTTAGTAACATCAAGAGACCATCCAATTTCCCAGATAATTGGAGAACTCTCAGCTGGTGTGCAAACCAGAAATCAGGTCAACCAAAACCTGTTGCACACCTGCTTCCTTTCTCAAATTGAACCTCAGTCCATTCAAGATGCAGAGCAAGATCCACACTGGATCATTGCCATGCAAGAGGAGTTGCATCAATTTGAGAGGAACAAAGTATGGGAACTAGTGCCAAAGCCTAAGGATCATTCCATTGTTGGAACAAAATGGGTATTCAGAAACAAACTGGATGATCAAGGAGTAATAATAAGGAACAAGGCAAGGCTAGTTGCCCAAGGATATTCTCAAGAAGAAGGAATTGACTACGACCAGACCTTTGCACCTGTTGCAAGATTAGAAGCCATCAGGATATTCTTAGCTTATGCAGCTCACAAAGGCTTCAAAGTTTATCAAATGGATGTCAAGAGTGCCTTCTTAAATGGAGACATCAAAGAGGAAGTCTATGTCAGACAACCTCCAGGTTTTATCTCTCCAACTCATCCTGATTTTGTTTTTAGATTAAATAAAGCATTATATGGTCTCAAGCAAGCTCCTAGAGCATGGTATGAGACCCTAGCATGCTTTCTCCTGGAAAATGGTTTTATAAGGGGTAGAGTAGACCAAACTCTTTTCATTAGAACCCATAAGTCCCATACCCTACTAGTACAAATTTATGTAGACGATATCATTTTTGGTTCTACTGACTCAAAACTATGCAGAAGGTTTTCTAACCTAATGCATTCTAAATTTGAGATGAGTAGCATGGGTGAGCTATCCTTCTTCCTAGGATTGCAAGTCAAACAACATGCTGAGGGCATCTTTATTTCTCAAACCAAATATGCTAATGAGCTGGTTAAGAAATTTGGGATGTCTGAGGCATCTTGTATGAAAACACCCATGCCTACCAATGCTGTATTGGATGCTGATGAACATGGGAAACCTGTTGATCAGACAACATATAGGAGCAATGATTGGCTCTTTACTGTATCTTACAGCTAGTAGACCAGATATAATGTTTGCTACATGTATATGTGCTAGATTCCAAGTTAGCCCTAGAGAGTCACACCTCACATTAGTAAAGAGGATTCTCAGGTATGTTAAAAGTTGTCCAAATCTAGGTCTCTGGTATCCAAAAGATTCAGCATTTGAGTTAACTGGATTCTCTGATGCTGATTATGCTGGATGCAGAATTGACAGGAAAAGCACCAGTGGAACTTGTCAGTTCCTTGGTGATAGACTTGTCTCCTGGTTTTGCAAGAAACAAACATCTGTGTCAACTTCAACTGCTGAAGCTGAATATATGGCTGCAGGCAGTTGTTGTTCACAAATACTGTGGATTCAAAATCAACTCCTAGACTATGGTTACAACTTAGAAAAGTCAAAAATATTTTGTGACAATACAAGTGCTATCTCCATAGCTCAAAATCCAGTCCTCCATAGTAGGACAAAACATATAGAGATTAGGCATCATTTCTTAAGGGATAATGTTGAGAAGAATAAAATTGAATTGCAGTATATCCCAACTGATTTACAAAGGGGAGATATTTTCACCAAGCCTTTGGATGAAAAGAAACATACCTTCTTCCTAAATCAGTTAGGAATGTTAGATGGAGGAAGTCTTAAATAAAACCCAAGATTTTGAAAGCTAAAATTGACCAAGACTAGGCAAAATTTCTGATTTTTCTTAGTACCTAGAAATTCTCTGATCTCTGAACTGCGCTCGACGATTTCCCCAAAGATCGTCGAACGGAGTTCGACGATTTCTGAATCGTCGAACTGAGTTCAGCGCCCCTCAGACAGCATGAACTGTCTCCTTCGGTCAACGATCGTCGAACGGCGCTCGACGATTTTGTTCACTGAACGATCGTCGAACGGAGCTCGACGCCTTTCCAGATCGTCGAACGGAGATCGACGATTTTGGAGTCTCTTCAGATTCCTTTAGAAGCCTCGATCGTCGAACTGAGTTCAACGATCTTCCCTTTTCTGCGTCGAACCCTAATATAAAACTCATTTTTCGCCGTCGTTCTCTCTTGCGCTTTCAATTTCTCTGCAAACTTTTCTTCCCTCCAAGCAGCTCTACACTTGGTCGTTTTGTTTGTTGATTTTTTGCAGGTACCATGGCCGTTTCTGTTGCTGTGCTCGCTGCCATGAAATTTGATGCCGGCTTTGACATCGATTTCGATTCCTTCAACACAACAGATCAAATCTTCCAAGATATTCTCACCTTATTCAAAGATCAGCAATTAACTGCCTTGATGTCAACCAGAATCAAACTTGCCTCAGATGAGATTAAAGAATGGGTTTACACTGCCCACAACCTTGACACAAACACCATAGTTGGCTCCATTGGTGGCACCCAGGTACCTCTGACTCCAGCAGTATTGACAGAAGTTTTTGGCTTCAGGAATGGTGAAGACTCTGCTGACCTTTCTGGAGAAGAGTTTGCTGATGTTCTTGCCAGGATGGGTCATCCTGAGGGGAACCCTAGCAAACTGTTTAAGAGAAACCTGTCTGTGGAATACAGGTTTTTGGCTGATGTAGTAGGCAAGGTCCTTTTGGCCAAGCATTCTGCTCATGACACAATCTCCAGATATCAGCTCTGCCTTATGGGAGCTCTGGTAGATAGCAAAAGCCTGAACTGGGGAGAAGTATTCTTTGATTTGTTGAAGAAAAAGATCAACAAAACTTTTGTGAATTATGGAAGAATTCTGGGAATCTTCCTCCAGGCTAAGTGCCCTGCCCTGCTAGTCTCCTCTGGAGTGCACATCAATGCCTCCAAGAGACTCACCTGTGCCCTTTTTGGGAAATGGGACAGGCAAATCTCCAAGCCCAGCAGCCCTCCTCTTCTGGCCCTTCAGGCACCAGGACTCTAGGAGTCACTCCACCCCAGGCCTCTGCCCCTGCAGAGGACCTGCCTGCTAGTGCTGCTGCTTCTCCTCCTCCAAGCTCAACCCTACCTCCACCTCCATCCACCTCTCCAGCCATCTCCACAATTACCATCTCCAGCCCATCTCCAACTTCTATTCCATCTCCAGCAACAATTTCCTCTCCACCAGCAGACCACTTCCTTCCCTTATTCTCTTATCCCCCTCCAGATGTCACCTCATCCCCATCCCTTCCATCTTTCACTCTCCTGGATGAATCCTACATGGATGATTCCCCTCCTCTCCTCCAGATTTGCCATCCTCCTCCACATCTTTCCAAGACCTTCTCCACCAGATTCTTGATCAACCCACCTTCACTCCCTCCATTTCCATCCCTCTATCCTCCATATCTACCATACCCTCTCCTGAGCCATCCCTTCCACCCTTCAGCCCTCCTCCTCCAGCTCCCTCAGCCATCCCTGTACCCTCTACCTCTGCTCCCCTTGAGCATGTAGATCTCCCAGCCCTTGCTGATCAGTTGTATGAGCTCCTTGCACCTAGGCTCTCCCTTCTCATGGAGGCCTCCTTAGCTCCTCTGCAACAATCAGTGGCAGCTCTCTCTGCCAGGCTGTCCTCCTTCCTTACCCCTATAGCAGCACCCCCAGCAGTGTGCCTTGATGCACAGGTTTCTGCATCCAGGCAGGGGGAGATGCCCTATGAAGCCAGCTTCCATGCTGCTGTTGCTGCTGCTGCTCCTCCTGCTATTGTCTCTCATGCTGCTGCTTCTGCTTCTGCTACTGCTGCCATTCCAGTACTTGCAATAGACCTAAGGTCTTTGCTGTCTACTTTTGATACTGCTTACTTCAGCTGCCTTCCAGAAGTCTATGCTGTCCAGCCCCCAGAGGTTCCTGCTGCCCAGTCAGAAGATTTGTCCAGGGCTCTAGTGCCCTTCTCCTGCTGTGACCCCAGAATCATCTCTGATTTTATTCAGTCAGTGACTGCTGCTTATGATGATGCTGCTGCTGAAGACAATGCTGTGTCTACCTCTGGAATTGCTGTTGCTACTGAGGAAGAAATTGTTTCAATTGCTGCTGTTGAGCCCTCATCCCAGGATGTTTTGATGACAGAGGCTATTGATGTTGAGCCTGCTGTAGATGTTGTTATTGTTGTCTCTGAACCTGCTGCTGCCAAAATTCCTGAAGTAATCTCTGTTGTAACATCTGCTGCTTCTGTATCTGTTACATCTGCTGTTTCTGTTGCCCCATCAGCTGCTGTGAAACTGAAAGAGGATTTGATGAAAAAGCTTGATGCTTTATATGATGCACAAAGTTCTGAATCTGAGGATTATAATACTGCTTCTGATGACTCATCTGCCACAATTGCAAGGAAAAGAAAGGCAAGAAGTAAGGCCTTGAAGAGAGTTCCTCCTGCCAAAGTCAGAGATGATAATGATGTTCCATATTATATTCTGCACAATTGCCCAATCTCTGAGCATTGGATGCAATTCTCCAGGAACCAGTTAAAGGCAATGAAGAAGAAGAGGAAGTTTGATAAAGATTCTTCTCAGTCCAAGCACCCTCATCCTCCTCCACCACCTCCACCTGATGCAGGTGCAGGTGGCAGCTCTGCAAGATCAGGCCCTGCTAGAAGCCAGGCTCCCTACCAGCCTCATGCCAGAACATATCAAAGGGAAAGCCATTCTAGGGGCTCTTACTCTAGAAGGGGAGGATATAGGGGAAACCAAAGAGAAACTCAGGTTTACTCTAAAGGACACTCCAGGCAGCATCCTTATCCTAGGGGAGGACATGTTCCATCTGACACATCTTCTGGTCCTTTTCCCTACAAGCTCAAAGATACAGTGACTGCCAGGACACCTCAAGTTACTACTTCCAACAGGTATGAGCCACCTGTTCCATTTGAGGATCCTGAGAAAAATCCCTATGGCTTGGACTGCAAGAATGAAAGAACTGGCTGCTTTGGATCAGATAAAGAAAGCAAAAGAACAAGGGCTAGACACTTCCAATATATCTACTATGTCAGAGCAAAGGCAAAAAGAGTTAGAAAGATATGCCTCCAGTAAGTTTTTTGATGCAGACAGATACATGGAGTTGCATCCAGCTGCAGTGGTTCCCAGGGCTTCAAAGCAAATCTATTTGGGTGCAGCTGATGATACCAGATCCAAACAACAAGCTTTAGATCCTAACAGAGAAATTAAAATGGTAAAAGGCAAAGAAAAGGAATAACTCTGTAAGGTGATAATTCTTGACTTCTGTGACTGCCTTCTGGATATCATGTTTATATATCTCTGTGATGGTTCTGTGATGTTTAGCTATGATTTTTTTATGTTTCTGTATTCTGTTGTTTGTTTTTCAAAATCTGTAAATAGTTTTCCTAACCCAAATAGGGGGAGATTGTTGGAACACCCTATTACTAATTTGGGTCAGGATCACTATGTCTCTAGGACTTTGTGTTTTGACCTCCTGTATAGATTTTAGGTCAAAATTAGAATTGAGTCTAAGGGTCAGTAGGCTAGGATTGGAAGCAGCTCTGAAGACCCAAGTTTTTGTAGTGACTAAGTCCAAATCGTCGAGCTCAGCACGACGTTTCGTCGAACTCCGGTCGACGATCGTCTAGCTCACTTTGGCAGATCGTCGAGCTCCATTCGACGATCGCTGAGCTCAAGCCTCAAAATATCGTCGAGCTCTGGTCGACGATCGCTGAGCTCAACTTCTCAATATCGTCGAGCTCCATTCGACGATCGCTGAGCTCAGGTCGACGATTTTGACTCTGAACTGGATCCTTATCTCTGAGCTCAGTTCGACGATCTTTGAGCTCAGATCGACGACTTCTTTGCTGGTTGTATTTTCTTTTTCGCTGAGCTCAGCTCGATGATAGCAGAGCTCAGTTCGACGATTTCAGTTGACCTTCAGAATTCTAATTCAAAATCAGATAGAAGTTATTCTGCATTTAAGACAGAAGATCTGCCAGCCGTTTTCATTTACTTCTGGAGCAAGTTTCAAGGGATTTTTCAAGGAATAAATCAGTGGACTTTCCTTCAGAACATAATATACAATTAAGGCTGTAATTAATTCAGACCAACGGCTATCTTTGACAGAGCAATTTTCTATTCAGACTCAGAGAATAAAAGATAGAATGTTTTTTGAATCAAAAAGAAGACAGACAAGAATAAGAGAATAGAGAAAGACAAGTAGAGGACACCTCTATATACACAGAGACTCTCTCAATCTTCTGTCAACAAGAATTCAGAAGAACACTCATCAAAAAGAGATCAAGCTTTCAAACATTCTTCAGATCTCTTCAGCTCTCAAGTGTTCAAGGCCAACATCATCTCAAGACTCCAGACACTCAACATTTCAGCTTGCTGAAATCATCATCTGCTGGAGATCTATTTTTGAAGGCCTATCACCCTCAGCAAAGCTCATCTTCCTGAAGTTTTCAAGGACTCAGGGGGAGCTTTGACAACATCACTGAATCCACATAGTCTTCTCAGTTGCTTGAGAAAGAGAAGACTGCCATAACTCTCTCACCCCCCAATCTGTAAAGGGTTTTTCAAACTCCCTTCAAAAGTTTGAATCTGGTTTTTGAGCACCTTGTCAAAAGCTCATTGGTGGCAAGACACCTGATCAAAAAATCTGTTTTGGTTGTTGAGCACCTTATCAAAAGCTCATTGGTGCCCAGGACACCTGATCAACTCATCCTGCAGTGGATTCCTACCTAGGGTGGTAGAAGAGTGGATGTACCCAAGTTGGGGAACCACTATATTTCCTTGTGTCATCTGGTTGTGCATGTTTTCTTTTTGTTTCTGGCCTAGATTTTCTTGTGCTTAATATCTGCATAGCTTAATTTTATTTCTGCTTCCCTGCTTACACTCATTACAACAATTGTTGTAAAGCTTTGCAAAAAGGTTTCTTTGTGTTTTCAAAAAGTAAGCACCATATACTCTATTCACCCCCCCTTTAGAGTATATCAGATCTAGTTTCCCCTTTCAGTGTCCCTTACTCGACGATCGCCACTCGACGATCGCCACTCAACGATCGACAAGCAAAATCGTCGAACTCTCGACACAGCAGGACACGCCCTGTGACACGCCCGTGTCACAGGCCATGTACCCCTACTCGACGATCGCCACTCGACGATTGACGCTCGATGATCGACGCTCGACGATCGACAAGCAAAATCGTTGACCTGATGGGACACGCCCCCTATCACAACCGTGTTACAGGGCATGACCACCAAACACTTCATCGACCGAAAATTCGTCGACCTCGCGCCTCACGACGCAACCCAAACGGGACACGCCCGAGTCCCAGGCCGTGTCACCCAATTTTTTCCAATTTCAGACTTTGGGTTGTTACAACTCTCCCCTCCTTCAAGAAATTTCGTCCACGAAATTGCATAGAGGAATACAAACAACAACCAATTAGTGCACTTTTATTGTAACGCCCCTAGTCGATCCAACGTGACAGCTTCACGGCTCCGCTCTAGGCGA
The DNA here is from genome assembly GCA_039583875.1 of Platanthera guangdongensis. NCBI lineage: Eukaryota > Viridiplantae > Streptophyta > Magnoliopsida > Asparagales > Orchidaceae > Platanthera > Platanthera guangdongensis. The sequence continues at coordinate 110,612,783 of CM077160.1, read as the reverse complement.
TGCTACTGGGCTGCAGCCTAAGCACCCCATCCCCTCCAGCCCACTGGCGGGTTGTTGGTGGCCACAGCCTCCCTTTGATGAGCGAACTCGATAATTAAGCTAGGCCGTACGGATACTTCCCAGGAGGTCACCCATCTCAGTACTACTCTCTCCCAAGCACGCTTAACTACGAAGTTCCTTCACTTCTCATCACCAATTGATCTGCAGCTCAATTGGTGATGAGAAGTGAAGGAACTTCATAGTTAAGCGTGCTTGGGCGAGAGTAGTACTGGGATGGGTGATCTCCTGGGAAGTACCCGTACGGCCTAGCTTAACTGTCGAGTTCGCTCATCAAAGGGAGGTTGTGGCCACCAACAACCCGCCAGTGGGCTGTAGAGGGGTTGGGGTGCTTGGGCTGCAGCCCGGTATCATTGCATAGAGCGGAGCCGTGACGATGTCTCAACACATCTTTGTCCATACGTTGCTTCTGACGCAGCATTCGAAGAGGTTTGTTCTGCGGGCTTGAACCTCTTCTTCTCTCGTTTCTGAAAATCCAATTGTTCCGACTGCAGAACTTTGAATTCTGGCTTCTCCACCGCCAGTCTCCTCGTTTCTTGCACTCGCTTCATATCCTTCTCCAATGCACGGGCTGTGTCTACCAACGCTTGGAAGCCTTGGCTCACCGAACTCGGGAATGTCAACCTTAACTCATCCCGAAGGCCCTCATAAAATCGATTCATCTTTCGGGCTTCCTCGGCGAAAGTAGATCCCGTATACCGCCCAGTCTGGTAAATTCATGCAGGTACGTATCAATATCTATCTCACCCTGCACCAGACGTAAAAACTCATTCTCCATAGCAATCCGCTAGGACATTGGCAAATACTTGGCTAAAAACAAGCGGGATAATTCTTCTATGGACACCTCCGCTAACCCTCGACCGGCCAAGTAATGCACCTCCATCTCATCCCACCATAATCTTGCGTCTCCTTCCAACAGAAAAGTGGCGAAAGTCACTTTCTGCTCCTCTGCCGTCTTGATTGCAGTCATGATTTGTTTTACTCTCGCAAGCCAATCTTCTGTCTGCGTTGGAGAAACCACTCCGCCAAACGTAGGTGGATGAAACTCCATAAATATTTTCAACTGCTCATCAACAGGCTCTTGCCGAAAACCAAGCTGTACAGGTACCACTGCAGGCCTTGTAGGTTGTGTCTGCAATACTGCCAGCATTGTTTTCGTCACCACCCGAATGGTCTCTGCCAAAGGAGGCATAGGCGCTTCAACCGGTGCTATACTCTCATCAGACCGCTGGGGCTCAGATGGCCCAGCTCCACTCCTCGCCACCTATCAATGTACAGAACACCATTAATCATTCATATCATAACGGTACTTATACATTGACTACACTCTCACACACATCACGTGCATGAAATACATTCCTAGAGGACATTTGTGAGTTCAATTATGTTCTCTCCTCCCAAACAATCTCAACCTGGCTCTGATACCACTTTGTAACGCCCCCACTCGTCACATGGCATATAATGGTGGGTCCTGAAAGTGATAGATATTAACTTAAGCTGGTTAGTGTTATAAATATCACAGCACAAAAACAAAACTAAAATAAGAAATGCAGAAAGAAATCAAGCCACACAGAAGAGACAAAAGAATTTTATAGTGGTTCCCCAAATCTGGGTAGTCCACTCTTCTACCACCCTGGTAGGAATTCACTCAGGTTTTTGATCAGGTGCCTGACACCAATGGGTTTTGATCAGGTCCCCAAAAACCAAAACCTCAAGTCTTTTGGAAGGAGACTTGCAACCAGGAATCACTTTTGAAGGGAGTTGACAACCCTTTATACAGGAGGGGGGAAAAGTGATGGTGTCTTCTCTGTCAACAATCAGAGAGAAGACTTGTGGATATTGATGTTAGCAAATAGCTCCCCCTGAGATGTAGAATGGGTTAGGGAAGACTGGAGCTCTGCTACAGGGTGATAGGCCTTCAATCTTCAGGCTTGGACCAGAGTAATCTTCAGGAACTTCTGACTGATACATTGTTTGTTGTCCTTGAAGTTATACTGTAGAGATGAAGGAAGAAGAAGACTCTTGATATGAATGAATGTTCTTCTTCTTATGATTGTTGTCTCTTCTGGTCTAGGGCTGCTAGTTGCTTCAGTGATATTGCCCTTTCTGTATGTTCTTCACTTTTTGTATATGTTCTTTTCTTCATGTGTTCTATCATTGTTCTGCTTCTTCCTGTGTATTTGAATCCCTTAATCTTGATGACGGAAGAAACATTCTCGAGAGAAGATGCTTTGGAAATTTATCCTCACTTAATTCTTCTGTAACTGTCCGTTTGAACGGCTATTTTCACTGGGAATATTGACTGTAATTAATCCTCAATTAATTCAGCCAACTGTTACTGATTCCACAGAAATCGTCGACCTGAGAATTCATCGAGTTCATCGATCGTCGACCTGAGTTCGACATTTGTCGAACTCAGCTAGATTCGTCGAGCTGAATATCTTGCCTTCGTTCGTCGACCGGAGCTTGCAGTAGGTCAAGCTCAGTTTCTGTGATCGTCGAGCTGATTTTCTGTCTTTGTCTAAACTGCATTCCTTTCAACAATTCTGGAATTCTTCTGAATGACCAATCCTAGGAAAAATCCTATGACCCATGACTATACATGTTGGGTCAATCTAAGTAACTTTAATAGTGTTCCTTGCCCAAATCCTAACTGGGGTTCCAACAATCTCCCCCTATTTGGGTAAGGATACTATTTACATCAAAAACAAATAAAAAATAAATGCACAGCAAAAACAATCTGCCTGATTTATAAGATATCAGCAGATTTACATAGAAGCATTGAACCTTTGAAAATAGAATAAATAAAACAAAAACTAATCTATTGAAACCAGCCAAACTCCCCCTATATGCATAACCTTGCACAAATTATTCAGCCACTGATATCCTGTATTTTTGCTGGACTGAATTCTTTTCCTGCAAGGAGATGTTAGGAGTTCTGGACCTAGATAACCTTGGATCCTGGTTCTCTTTTATAATAGTCAGAAATAAAAGAATAAAAATTTCTTTTTTGAAATTCTGAGTTCGACGAAAAATATTTTCGTCGATCTGAGTTCGACGAATGATATTGAGATCGTTGATCTCTATTCACAGAATGATAATAATTATTTTCTGTGATCCATTTTCGTCGATCTCTGTTCGATGAATTAAATTGGTTTCGTCGAGCACAGAGTCCTGAATAGTTCAAAGCAAAATCTTTATTCATAGTTCATCGAGCTGAGTTCGACGAATAGTATTGATGTCGTCGATCTCCGTTCGACGAAATATTGTGAACCAAGATTTTCTGATGATTTTCATGAGGTAATCTGAAATCAGTGTTAAATTTAGCTAAAGGAGAGTCAAGGGAAGAAATAACCTGATCCTCTTCATCTGATTCACACTCTGATTCTTCAGATTCTTCAGCATAGCTGCAGAGAGAAGCATCTATTACCATTAGGCAAAATTCTTTTGCTCTTGCTTCTTCTTCATCACTCCAGGATTCAGTTTCAATTATTCTTTCTTTTGCTGATACAGCAATCATTGCTGTGATGGAGTCCCACTTCTCTTTTGTAGATGAACATTTAGCAAGTTCTTCAAAAATGTCATCAGACATTAATTATGCCAGAATGTTCATTGCTTGTGCATCAGTAATCTTCATCTTTTGCTGGGTATCTGTCCATTGGGATGATGGAACAGCATCTGGACTTGTTGTTTGCTGAGGTGGAGCTGGACCTGACAAAATAGATTTAAATATGTTTTCATCAATGGAGTCCATATAAAATCTAATCATTGTCTTCTATAGTGCAAGCTTATCTAGATTGCATATGGGCAGTCTGGTGCTTGAAAAATCTGCAATTTTTGCCATGATAAAACGCAAAAGATTCTTAAGATCTATCAAAGAATCTTTGTGGTTCAGGTGTTAGCATGTACAACCAATTAAGGTATGGTATTTTAATCAACCTCGCTTTGATTCCAATTGAAAGTGATAGATCTTAACTTAAGCTGATTAGAGTTATAAATATCACAGCACAAAAACAAAACTAAAATAAGAAATGCAGGAAGAAATCAAGCCACATAGAAGAGACACAAGGATTTTATAGTGGTTCCCCAAATCTGGGTAGTCCACTCTTCTACCACCCTGGTAGGAATCCACTCAGGTTTTTGATCAGGTGTCTGACACCAATGGGTTTTGATCAGGTCCCAAAAACCAAAACCTCAAGTCTTTTGTAAGGAGACTTGCAACCAGGAATCACTTTTGATGGGAGATGACAACCCTTTATACAAGAGGGGGAAAAAGTGATGGTGTCTTCTCTGTCAACAATCAGAGAGAAGACTTGTGGATATTGATGTTAGCAAATAGCTCCCCCTGAGATGTAGAATGGTTCAGGGAAGACTGGAGCTCTTCTACAGGGTGATAGGCCTTCAATCTTCAGGCCTGGACCAGAGTAATCTTCAGGAACTTCTGACTGATATGTTGTTTGTTGTCCTTGAAGTTGTCCTGTAGAGATGAAGGAAGAAGAAGACTCTTGATATGAATGGATTTTCTTCTTCTTCTTATGATTGCTGTCTCTTCTGGTCTAGGGCTGCTAGTTGCTTCAGTGATATTGCCCTTTATGTATGTTCTTCACTTTTTGTATATGTTCTTTTCTTCCTGTGTTCTATCATTGTTTTGCTTCTTCCTGTGTATTTGAATCTCTTAATCTTGATGACGGAAGAAACATTCCCAAGAGAAGATGCTTTGGAAATTGATCCTCACTTAATTCTTCTGTAACTGTCCGTTTGAACGGCTATTTTCACTGAGAATATTGAATGTAATTAATCCTCAATTAATTCTGCCAACTGTTACTGATTCCACAGAAATCGTCGACCTGAGCATTCGTCGAGTTCATCGATCGTCGACCTGAGTTCGACATTCGTCGAACTCAGCTAGATTCGTCGGGCTGAATATCTTGTCTGCATTCGTGACCGGAGCTTGCAGTAGGTCAAGCTCAGTTTCTGTGATCGTTGAGCTGATTTTCTGTCTTTGTCTAAACTGCATTCCTTTCAGCAATTCTGGAATTCTTCTGAATGGCCAATCCTGGGAAAAATCCTATGACCCATGACTATACATGTTGGGTCAATCTAAGCAACCCTAATAGTGTTCCTTGCCCAAATCCTAACTGGGGTTCCAACAGGTTCGGTCGGGGCCCCACGCCATAGGTCACAGACAAGTAGCGAAACTACTTGTGGTGATCAAATTCTATTTGTATCCTTAACCCAATCCATTCTAGCGCGGCAATTTTAAGTTAAAGAACTCAACTCCAAGAATGTCCACTAATACATAAATTCCATATTTATATATATCCAAACCAGGAATGTATACAACCCACACACACATGGCCTTAAGGCCTTACATGTTTCTCTTTTTTTACACATATACAGGTTCGTACATCGGCACGCAGGCCGGCCACATATGAAAGCCAACCACTATTCACTTGGCCTTCAAGGGCCTTAGCAGCAAGCTTTCAATCCGCTCATTTCATTTCAAGCTGCAGCACCTACAAGTAGACATCCACCAAAGAGCGGCAAACAAAGTAACGGTCAGCTACAGCTGACCGATTATAACGACCCTACCCCATGCCCGGGGCAGTGGTTCCTTCCCTGTATTCAGGTGCAAGTATAATAGCTAACAATCACAATCATACACATCAAATCACAAACGCCGACCGCAGCCAGACGCTTCGTGCACTCAGGGCACCTTACGGTGTACCGGAAACCCGTGGTAACACCACCAACGAACAATACTTAACTTGTTGGCTGGCCGGTCCTAGTCACCCCAACACGCATGTTGGTTGCATTCCGCCCAAACCAAGCAGAGGTCGGTACCGCATGGCAAACATGTGCATTAATCCATCAGATCGACCTGCTTTTATTTCGGTGTAGCAAGTCAGGCTATCGCACGCTCCCGAACACTGCCACCAATCGATCTCTCCAACATGCCCAGGTACAGGTTAGCATTGCCCGTGCTCACATCGTCAATGGCGCACCGTGACGCGGGTCGGCCTTCCCTACCTGGGTAGCCGCAGCTTTCCGCTCTCGTAGAGCAAACGAGCACACGTAGCGCTCACATCATAAGGAGCTTACGCAAAGCATCCAAGATCATATCCATGGCTAGCTCACACATGAGCATACCATCCACACATAACATTCATTCATCCCAGACATAAAGCACATAGCTCATCTTTGCAAACCCACAGAGTCTTCTTCGGTTTACCCATGATCATCACCAATACAGACTAACAGTCCAGATGGGCTTCACACAGCATGCCTATGCCGTACTCCACAATTTCGGCTCTAGATGCAGACTCAACCACGGAATCACTTCTCGAATCCACCTTTTGGTGGAGGATTCCACGCATATGCATAAAGAAAGGACTTCGATATCCAAGAAGGAGATCGTTACCCTTGAAGATTGCTTCGGTGCCATGAAGGAGCCGGACGGAAGTCACCGCCTTGACTTAGCCTTCACGAATCCGCTCTCGGATCTTCGCTCCGCACTCTACAGCTCCTCTAGCAGCTGGCTTTTTTTCCTCCTTCCTTCCTTTGCTCTCTCCTTCTCTTTCTCTCTCTTGAAATGAGATGAAGAAGAAGAAGAAGAGGAAGGGCTTAAATCCCCATTTCCCCGGCCTTAGTAACACATGGACAGAGCCTAGCTATTGGATCCATAACCAGGGAATCGAACAGCTCAGAATTGTCCAGAAAAGCCTGAACACGGCCTGACATGCCCTGTGACACGCCCGTGTCACAGGCCGTGTCCCTTAAGAGGCAGTCAACCGACTTAAAGACAGCCAGAATACGGCCGTGTGACACGCCCGTGTCACACCCTGCACGCTTGTGTCATACATGGCACGCCTGTGTTGGACACCCGTGTTCATCAGGCTGCACAACCTCAAAATCACCCGAGACTCACACGGCCTTGGGACACGCCCGTGTCCTAAACCGTGTGCCCATGACACGGCACCAGACATGCCCCAGCTCAAAGTCGTCGGGCTGAGATCGTCGACCGCGCTGACACGCCCTGTGACACGCCCGTGTCACAGGCTGTGTCCCTTACTCGACGATCGCCACTCGACGATCGACAAGCAAAATCGTCGAACTCTCGACACAGCAGTACACGCCCTGTGACACGCCCGTGTCACACGCCGTGTACCCCTACTCGATGATTGCCACTCGACGATCGACGCTGGATGATCGCCGCTCGACGATTGACAAGCAAAATCATCGACCCGATGGGACACGCCCCCTGTCACGCCTGTGTTACAGGGCGTGACCACCAAACACTTCGTCGACCGAAAATTCGTCAACCTCGCGCCTCACGACGCAACCCAAATGGGACACGCCCGTGTCCCAGGCCGTGTCACCCAATTTTTGCCAATTTCAGACTTTGGGCTGTTATAGAAAGTGCCATGAAACTGGTGAATAATCTAGTTTGTCATGCATGGACCAAGTACATAGAGATTGAACACCACTTCATTCGGGAGAAGGTGTTAGAGGGATCTTTTATGGTGGAGCATGTGCGGAGTGAGGATAATGTCGCGGACATCTTCATGAAGTCGTTGCTGAAGGTGCTGTTTACAAGGTTACGAGGACTGCTAAGCTTGATCACCACTTCTCACTTCAAGGGGAGTGTTGAAATTTGTGAAGTGAAAGTGTAGGTTGATCAAGCAGACCGCGCGGCCCGGGCGGACTGATGGTACGGTCTGTGTTATCTGATGGTGCGGCCTGGGTGAACTGGTTGTATGGCTTGGGCAGCCTATTATTGCGACCTGGTGATGCATTCAGTCAGCTCGTCTTGTCGTTCAGCTGTTGGTTGCTCCTTGAAGTAACCAGACAGATTGATGGTATATCCGCGGGTATGTTGTGGACTCTGTTCGAGTTCGAGGAGTCTGCTGTGGCGGACTGTGTTTGGAGATCGCGAGATCGGACATTGGTCCATGCCCTTGATCTCTGGTGATGTGGTTGGTGATAACCGTGTTCATGGTGGCAGACTATCTTTGGAGCTGGCGATCTGGCTTCGTGTCCGCCGAGCTAGCGCCAGGTGTTTGGTGTGTTGCTGGACTTGGTCACATTCTGTGACAAGTCCAGGGTATTCTCAGAACCCGCGGTGTCCGCTGGTTGACCGGGTGATCTGTGCCTATTGGTCGTGGACTCGTGTGGCGGGCTGCTGCAGTGTTCGCAAGCTGTGCGAGCTGGTGTTGTGTCTGCGTGTAGCGTGCGGACTGGTGTAGTATGTGGGTTGTTGATGTGTGTGTTGTGCAGCATGCGGACTGGTGTGGTGTCCATCAGGTAGCAGATTGGCTTCCTAACTGGGTGCCTGGTGAATCGGCTGATGTATACGCTTGTCCTTGCGGACTCGACGGACTGCGTTGTGCTAGGTGCGACCTGGGGTGGTGATTCTATCCACTAGGGCGGTGACCGCACTCCTCACTCTGCCTATAAATAGGACCCCCCGTCACTTCAACAGTAACTAAATGAACAATAAGTTGAGCGCGGGTTAATTGCTGCGGCCTCGGTTTTCTAGTTTGCGTGGATTGAGAACGATTAACTGGTTGCTGTCTGCAGGTTGTGCAACTAGCACTGTGAAGCCAGGAATCTGGTTCTGATTGTGGTCAGGAAGCAGTGGAGCTTGCAGTTACAATCAGCGGTCTGCAGCAGGTCGCACTTTGCGGCCAGTCAGTGTTCTCTCCAGCAATTATTCAAGTTCAATAACCTATTCGCCAGTCTCGGCGGATTAGGCGGTCTGTTCTTTCAGTTCGGCGATGGCTTGCAGAGCAGTCGTCTCAGCAGAATAACAGGTAGTCTGCGTACTTCGAGGACTCCGTATATCAGTGGTGCAATAGTAGCGGCTTGGCGGTCTCAGCAGACTCGGCGGTCTCTGGGGCAGTGCGCCCGACTTGAAAAGTCTTGTTTGTTTGTATGCTTCTTTATTGTACTTAGAGAAATCATGTCTCGCTATGTATATCTTGTCTTTTAAAGTTGATAGTTAATAATACAAGATCTGTGGTTGCTCTCTGTTGTTTCTGATTACTTAGCTCAGTTTATGGTTGGAGTGTTCCTGTGCATGTTTCCCGCTTTCCGCTTGATTAAGTGATCAGCTTGATATATGGGCGGATTTATAGGGGGGCCATAGGGACACGTGCCCCCCCCAATTTTTTTTGGAAAGTTTTATTAGGTTTGGTTTGCTCAGACCGGTGCCCCCCCAAATTTTTTTTAATCCGCGATTTTCACCCCCGCCATTCCCGTCCGACCGTGCCCTAGCTGCTCCCGTGCCAGGCGCAAATCGCCATTCCCGTGTGGGTACCTGGCGCAGTGGCGTAGATCGCCGATCGCGTGTCGTAGCTGCTCCCGTGCCAGGCGCAAATCGCCATTCCCTTGCGGCTACCTGGCGTAGATCGCCGATCGCTGGTATAGTGGTATCTTCTTCTTCTTCTTCGCAAATCGCCATTCCCGTTCGGCTACCTGGCACAGATCGCCGATCGCTGTTATCTTCTTTTTCTTCTTCTTCTCATCAACAGTCTGTTTCAGGTTATCCCTCTGTTGCACACTTGCACCAGCCCTTTTCCCTTCCCAACAGCGAGATTCAACTTTTCTTCTCTTTGAAAGAAGCGGATTTCTTCTCCTCTTGGGTAAGTTGTTCTTGTACAAAATCTCTCTGTTTGACTGTTTGCATATTTAGATCCACTATTTCTGGACTGAAATTTCAGTCCAGAAATCAGATTTCTGGACTGAAATTTCAGTCCAGAAATCAGTACACATTTCTGGATAAGAATCCTGTAGGTTTAATTGTTGTTTTTCTCTGTTTGACAAATTTCAGTCCAGGAATCCTGTAGGTTTAATTGTTGTTTTTCTTTTAATATATCCGCCAAATCCTGTAGGTTCCAGATCTCTGCCCTAAATCACCCATGTTCCGTCCTCCTTCGCCCCCAGATCGTTTCTCTCTTTCAACTACATGTGGCCATTGTTTTTATTCCTTCCTCTGAGCTCAAGAATGTCTATAAGAATTTCTTATGCTAGATCTAACTACATTCAAATGACTCAATAAATATAATTGTTTTCTATTTGATAAGTTTCATGTTCTTTTAAATTGTTCTGTAAATACAAGCAATGAATTTAGACCCAAATTACTTTCCGGTTTCTCTTAGTTCCTTGTTGCAGGAGAAATTGTTTGAGTCCTAATGTACTGAATGTGTCTATGTTCATCATGAGCCTGTATCCAAAACTTATTATGTTTAGCTGTTTTGTTGATTTAAATCTCATTAATTTGGTTGAGCTAGGCTAAATTTTTTGAAGTTTCTTGAAAAGTGAAGCACTACATTTACCATTTCTATCATTTACCATACATAGTTTCCTACTTGGTCTTATTGTATTAACATAGATGCAAGAAAACTTACTGGTGAAGAATATAATGAGTTTGTTAGTTTAATGAGAGCACTAAAATCTAAGGATAACATCTGTTTTGGATTCAATTATGATGTTATTCTCTTCCCCTAGGAGGCTGTTTCTTCTAAAAAGGCATGCTTACTTCATTCTCTTGAAACTTAAAATAAGAGGGTTTATATATTAAACATATTTCATGGCAAAAGTAGGCTCTCATATAATATTTCCATCTTGTGCTCCATATCACAAAATAACAAAAATAACAAATTTATATATTTATAGTCATGTGACTACAGTCAAATTTACTCTTCTTTCCAACCAACATCCTGAAAGTACCAATACCAAACATGAAACAACCATGCAAGACAGTGAAATCAGTATCTATGGTAGATAAAATTGCTGACTGTGATATTTCAAAGGAAAGCAACATAAATGTAAATATGCGCTATAGAATCTACTTTTCTTATCAATATATATAAGTTTTTTCTGCTAAATATGCATAATGTAACTTTGAAGATGTTGAAATGAATACATCCCTTTATATCCTCTTAATTATATGATCAAGGAATTGAAAATAATCATGATTTCTGCTGATTACTCCATTTTCATTGATTTGTTCTAGTGGGAGAGACCTCGTGTTCCAGCATTTCTACTTCTCGCTTCTCCTCTAAAGGTAACTCCCATCATTTATATCTTATTTTGTATTTATTTGTTATATATTTTAGGTGTGCTTTGAGGTATTAGTCAACTAGTGGCTAAGCAAAGCATGGTAGACTCTGTGATGAATGTTTTTAGGGATACTCCGTAGTATTGACCGGTAGAGGGTCAAGCAGAGTATATAGATTTTTGTTATACCCTTTTATTCGATAATCTTGCAAAATTTTAATGTTATTCTATAACTTGATCTAGAAGTGAAAATGGAGGGTTCAAAGAAGAGAACTAGTCTCATCGTGTCTATGTTTCAGAAGAAGTTAAAATCTAAAGAGTCTCATTTGCCATCACCGCATGAGAGTGAAAATGAGGAGATTGCCCCTTCTCCATCCGAAGATATTATAAACGTGTCCCCTGTGCCAACTCAAGATATTGTTGTTGGTTGTGAATATGATGTGGAGTTGCTTCCACATGATCCAGGTTTAAGAAAAAGTATATCTACCTTTCCGTTAAAGGATCAAGAGGCGGTGAGGAAAACATATATATTAAGAGGTTCATGCCAACCAAAAGGTTATTCTTTTCCTCAGAGAAAAATGGGAGATCGGGATCGTCGGTTTGTTGCTGCTTGGTTTGATATGTATGATTGGCTTGAGTATAGTGTTGCAAAGGATGCTGCATTTTGTTTTGTGTGTTACTTGTTCAAGAATGATGCTGCAACTACTGCTGTTGGGGGTGATGCTTTTGTCACTGGTGGAGGATATAAGTCATGGAACAAACCTGAAGGATTCCAAAAACATGTAGGAAAGATTAATAGTGCTCATCAGCTAGCATTACAAAAATTTCAAGCTCTAAAAGAACCGAAGAAGTCTATCATTGTTGCTCTTGATAAACAATCGGACGCTAGTAAGTGTGAGTATAAAACACGCTTAGTTGCTTCTCTGAAATGCTTAAGATTTCTCCTGCGTCAAGGTTTGTCCATGCGTGGTCATGATGAGAGCCAAGATTCACTTAACAAGGGAAATTTTCTTGAACTCCTGCAGTGGCTGGCGGATATTGATGAAAAAATTGGTAAACATGTCTTAAAAAATGCCCCGAAAAACAACCAGTTGATTGCTCCATCAATCCAAAAAGATATAATTAATGTTTGCGCAAAGGAAACAACCCAGATTATTATGCAAGAGCTTGATGATGGTTACTTTTCTATTCTAGCTAATGAATCTAGTGATGTGTCACATAGAGAGCAACTGGCTCTTTGTTTGCGTTATGTGGACAAAAAAGGAAGGTTAATAGAGCGATTTCTTGGTATTGTGCATGTTCAGGAGACAACTGCATTGTCACTTAAATCTGGAATTGAATCTTTGCTAATGGAGCATTCATTGAACTTATCTAAAATTCGTGGGCAAGGATATGATGGGGCAAGTAATATGAGTGGTGAGATAAATGGTCTTAAAAGTTTAATTTTGAGGGAAAATCCATGTGCATACTACATTCATTGTTTTGCTCATCAACTTCAGTTAACACAAGTTGCGGTTGCTAAGATTAATGATGACTGCCAATGGTTTTTTGAAGCAATTGCAACTTTATTAAATGTGATTGGAGTGTCTTGTAAGCGACATGAAATGCTTAGAGAAAGTCAAGTTCAAAAGGTTGTCAGAGCACTAGAAGATGGTGAATTGAAAACTGGATCAGGTTTGAATCAAGAGCTTCGTTTGAGTCGGCCTGGAGACACTCGTTGGGGATCACATCACAGAACATTAATGCATATTATTTCATTATATCCAGATATGGTCGCTACACTTTTCACAATTGGGAAGAGTAAAGCAAATGATCGAGTGAAGGCACAAGGTGTGTTGTTTGCATTGGAATCATTTGACTTTGTGTTAATGCTTCACGTAATGACCACTATATTTGGGTACACTCATGAGTTAAATCTAGCTCTTCAAAGAAAGGATCAAGACATTGTTAATGCAATGCCTTTTGTTAATTTGACAAAAAAACAGTTGCAAAGCTTAAGAGATGATGGATGGGACACATTATTAAATAAGATCTTGCTTTTTTGCGGCAAACATAAGATTCATATTCCCAATATGGATGATCAGTATATATCTCGAGGAAGATCAAGACGGTTTGTTGAAGAATACACAAATTTGCATCATTATCGAGTACAAATATTCTTAAAAGTCGTCGATCTACAACTACAGGAGCTTAACAATCAGTTTGATGAAGTGAGCATGGAGTTGCTTCATTGTATGGCTTGCTTAAATCCAATTAACTCGTTTGATAGTTTTGACAAGCAAAAAGTGATAAGACTTGCTGAGTTTTATCCTAATGATTTTTCAAGTTTGGAGATGTTTAATTTAGATTTTCAGCTCGACAACTTCATTGCCGACATGAGAAGCGATGAAAGATTTTTTGATTTGAAGGATCTTGGTCATCTCTCTACGAAGCTTGTTGAAACTGGTAAACATATTGCTTATCAACCGATCTACAAGCTTTTGAAGTTTGCATTAATTCTTCCAGTGGCTACTGCAAGTGTAGAAAGAGTGTTCTCGGGCATGAACTACGTCAAAAACAAGTTGCGCAACAGTATGGGCGATCAAATGTTGAATGATTGTCTAGTTACTTTTATTGAGAGAGATGCATTTTTGAAAGTTCGTGACGATAATGTTATCGATCGTTTTCAAAAAATGAGGACTCGTCGTGGACAAATGTAATTTTCTTGTGTAATTTTGTATTTTCTGATGTGGTGAATTAAATGTAGTTTTGTATGAATTTGCAATGTCAAAAATTTTACATTATCTTGTTGTTTCATTTAAAAAAAAATTGTGCCCCCCCCCCCCCCCCCCCCATTGCAAAATTCCTGGATCCGCCACTGGCTTGATAGCACTCGAAGCGTTTGCTTGATACCAGAACTATCAGTTGATCAGTTTGTAAGATTTTCAACAGGCGCCACCATCCAGATTTGAGCTAAGCTTGAAATCGCAGCCCAGATACTGTTGTGTGAGGCATGGGAGCACTCATACACTTGAGTGTGTATATATGAGTACGTCATCTCCAACAAATCCAATGAAATATTCATGGGTATATTATTATTATTATTATATATTGTATTATATAAACACAGATCCGGAATGGAAACACCCCCACATTGGCATGCTTCAATCGGACGGCCCACAGTGTTCAAGCCTGCAGTCCACGGAATCTCAAATGGTCCTACCCAGGTCAACAAGTCCAAGTGCTTCTCATTATGAGAAGCTTAGAGATGCTTTGGAAGACATGTTCAAGTGCTTCTCGTTAAGTAAGAAGAATAAAATATATATATATATATATATATATATATATATATATATATATATATACACACACGAGTGACAGGCACGGGCCTCCGCCCGATAGCCACGAGCCACAGTACCCGGCCCCACCCCCGGCGGGCTTCGCCCGCCGCCGGCAACGGTGGGATTCGCCCGCCGATGGCCACGCGCCACAGTACCCGGCCCCACCCCTGGCGGGCTTCGCCCGCCGCTGGCGACGGCGGGCTTCGCCGGCCCCAACGATTATAAATAATATTAATACAAATAAAAAAAATTATTTAACTTAAAGGAAACAAAAAAGGTATTTCTAAATGCGTGTACAAAAAAATAAGGTATTTAACTTAATAAAAAAAATTTATTAGTACATATATCAACGGAGCATAGATTAGAACATTAACGTATCATTGCGGTCGGCGGATCGAGCCTCACCTGGCGCGCCACTTTTTGCTTTTTTTAAAAATTTATAATAAAGTCTTCCTAAAATTTAGTCCCACGTTGTGGGATAAAGTTATACTTTCTAGTATATATTACGGAAAGCACATTCAATACTTGAAATTGTAATTCAAGCACGGGCCTCCGGCCCGATGGCCACGCGCCACAGTACTTGGCTGGTGACGGCGGGCATCGCCCGCCCCCCGGCGGGCTTTGCAACAGTACTCAACTGCTTGAACCCCCCGGCGAGCTTTACAACAGTACTGTCTGAAATCCGACGGGCTAACGGGCTGACCTGCTTCCGGGATGTGGCGGACTGTGCTTAATATTCCTAAACTGTCTGGGCGGGCTTGCGGGCTGCGCTTCTTAAATCACTTGTTTAGCGGGTGAGCTTTGGTGAATCTTTTTTGAAGTAACCTATATAGCTTCATAGCTTTAGGACGCCGATCCTAGGTTTAGGACACCTAGGAAAAAAGTGAGAGAGAGGGTGTGATTCGATCAAATGGCTGATGAAAAAGCATGTCAGATTTGATGGCTGAAATCACACCAATGAGTTTAAATTTCAAGGGTTTTATACTTTCTTTATAGTGGTAGATATATATATATGTATATATATGTATATATATGTATATATATGTATATATATATATGTATATATATGTATATATATATATATGTATATATATGTATATATATATACACACACATCTTTATTATATAATACAATATACATATCTCCAATCACACCATCAAACAGATCTGGACCGTCCGATATTCAAAAATTTGTTTCTGGCCATTGGATCTCAACAAAGGCCTGCCAATATCAAAATCTCCCCAAAAAACACTGTTCACTTCCACAAAATTCCTGAATCCCGTCGTTCCCTCCCGCCCCCTCACGGGCTCATCCCCGCCGCCGGCGGCGGGTGTGAGCCCGTGAGGGGGCGGGAGGGAACGACGGGATTGGGAATTTTGGTTTCTTTTTTTTTTCTTTTTTTTAAAATTTAATAATTAATTTAATAATTAAAATGCTTTTAAATAAAATAATTAATATGTTTTATAATTAATAAAATAATTAAAATTCTTTAAATACTTTTATAATTCGCCGGGGGGCGGGCGAAGCCCCCGAGGGGTCAAGCGGGCGAAGCCCGCAGCGACGCATGGAGAACGGGCTTCATGTTTTATAATTAATAAAATAATTAAAATTCTTTAAATACTTTTATAATTCGCCGGGGGGCGGGCGAAGCCGCCGAGGGGTCAAGCGGGCGAAGCCCGCTTGACTGCGGGCGAAGCCCGAAGCGACGCATCGAGAACGGGCGAAGCCCGTCCGAAGATGCTAGCATGTATATATATATATATATATACACACATATATATGTATACATATATATGTAGGGTATATATATTATACGGGCAAGTATAATATACGGGCTGTACGGGTAAGCCATTTTGGGAGTCAAGATGGTCTCAAATCGAAAAGTGATCACCATGAAAGTTGTATATCTCGCCGACACGAACAACTTTCATGTTGACCACTTTTTGATTTGAAGCTTTCTTGAACCTCGATTTGGGCTCCGAAATCGGGGGCGGCGAAAAGGATTACTGTACCAGTTCCGCCTCCCCCGATTTCGGGGCCCAAATCTAGGTCCACATAGGCTCCAAATCAAAAAGTGATCAACATGGAAGTTGTTCGTCTCGCCGAGACCTACAACTTTTATGTTGATCACTTTTCGTTTTAAGATCATCTTAACCCTCAAAATCAGTTGCCCGTACGCCCGCACCTAATGTTTGTCCGCACAGTATATGCCCTCATATTTGTATACATATATATGTATGCATATATATGTGTGTGTTTTATATATATATATATATATATATATATATATATATATATATATATATATATATATATATATATATATATATATATAACAATATGCATATATTGAGGCACATCACAGAATGAATCTGGACCGTCCGATCAATCAATTTCAATTTCTGTTCGTTGGATTCAGGAGAGGAGGGCTGCCAATATCCAAATCCCCACTTTTGAACACTGTTCACATCTCCAAATTTCTCGATACCACTTTTCTGCCTCACGTGACTGCCTTCACGGGTTCACCCCGCAGCCGGCGGCGGAACTGCCGGCGGCCTGCCCGGCGCCCACCGAGGGTTTTGCCGGTCTCCGGCGAACCCGTCGGGGGTTTTCCGGAGGCGAGCGGGCAGGGCCACCGCCGGTGGTGGCCCTGCCCTAAGCCCCAGTTTAGGGCTCACGGGCAGGGCCTCCGCCGGTGGTGGCCCTGCCCGCTGACCGCCGGACAACCTCTGGCGTGTTCGCCGGAGGCCGGCGATCCGGCCGGTGGGCGCCGGGCAGGCCGCCAGCGGCTCTGCTGGTGGAGGCCGTTAGACCGAGATCGTCGAACGGACGGAGTTCGACTACCCGTTCGACGAACGTCGAACGGGTTGACCCGTTCGACGATCGTCGAACTAGGGAGGGGGCGTTTTTAAATTTTTATTATTTATTTTAAATAATGAATTAAATTATTAAAAAATTCAAATAAATTTTTCCTTAAGTGCACACTCAACGCCTGGGGGAGGGGCTGGCGTTGAGTGCACACTCAACGACTGGGCAGGCCTTGAGTGCACACTCAACGCCTGGGCAGGCGTTGAGTGGGCACTGAACGCCAGACCAGGCGTTGAGTGTGCACTCAATGCCTGAATAGGGGGGGGCGGGCGAAGCCCGCCTGGTTGTGGGCGAAGCCTGCTGCGACGCATCGAGAACGGACGGAGCCCGTTTGAACATGCTATATATATATATATATATATATATATATATATATATATATATATATATATATATATATATATATATATACGAGTGCCCGACACGGGGCTCCGCCTCTATGGCCATGGGCGACAGTACTGACCGACGACGACAGGTTTCACCCACCCCATCAAGGCAGGTTTCGCCCGCAACATATACATATGAGTACTCAAAATGACCGTAAAAAATACACATAAATATTATAATTTTTATTTTGTAAAACAATATACGTTTTGACCTAAAAATATTAATTTTGACTTAATAAAGTTGATTGATTTAATGTATCACCTTCAAAATATCACTGATATGTCTAATGACAATCTACCTTGAATAGACCGCTGACATGTCTAATGACAATCTATCATAGTAGGTGTAGGAGCTCTAATAAAAAAAGTTTTTGAATTTAAATGGATTTTCATTGTTACTTCTAATTGTTTGATGGTGTAATTACTTGATTGGATATTGTATTTTAATTTTTTTGAAATAAATTATAATATATGTCAAGTCATTAAAATATAAAAATGAGGGCATAGTTGATATTTTTGAATGTTTCACCAAAGACAACTTTTTAGTAGAACTCTTGCACCTACTATGATAGGTTGTCATTAGGCATGTCAGCGGTCTATTCAAGGAAGGTTGTCATTAGTCATATCAGTGGTGTTTTCGAGGTGATGTCATTAAATCAATCAACTTTATTAAAGTCAAAATTAATATTTTTAGGTCAAAACGTATATTGTTTTACAAAATTAAAATTGTAATATTTATTATATTTTTTACGGTCATTTTGAGTACTCATATGTATATGTTGCGGGCGAAACCCGCTTTGATGGGTGGGCGAAACCCGTCGTCGTCGGTCGGGTTTCGTCCTCATCCATTTCCTAGATGCGGCCGAAAGCCGCCCGAGAGCATCGAGCCGTTGCGGGCAAAGCCCGCCATCGCCGGTCGGGTACTGTCGTGCCAGGCGTAGGGGCGGAGCCCTGTGTCGTGCACTCGTATTATTATATATATAAAGCAATATACATATCTTGAGACACACCATACTTTAAGTTTTGACTATTGGACCTCATCAAATTAAATCATATCCCTACATGAGAGAGAGAGAGGGGGAGGAGAGAGAGGGGAGGAGAGAGAGGGGAAGGAGAGAGAGTGGGAGAGAATAGGAGAGAGATGGCAGAAGGGAGAGGATAAAGGGGCGGAGAGAGAAGGGGATGGGAGAGAGAGAGGGAGAGAGAGGGAGAGAATAGGAAAAGAAAGAAATCTAGAAATTAATGTTTTTACGTCAAAACGTAAATTTTTTTATAAAATAAAAAATGTAATATCAATTTATATTTTTTTACTGTCATTTTGAGTCGTACTCATATGTATATATTGCGGGCGCTGCCCGCCTTGATGCGAGTGCAGCCCGCAACGACGCATCGAGCACGGGCGAAGCCCGTGCGGAGGCGGGCGCAGCCCGTGCGGAGGCGGGCGAAGCCCGCCTAGATGCGGCCCAAGGCCGCCCAAGAACATCAAGCATGGACGTAGTCCGTACGAAAATGCTCAGTGTGTGTATATATATATTATATTTAGCAATATAGGTCATAATTATTTAAAGTTAGAGAGATTGGCTGGTAATTTTTATGAATCAGGGTATGCAGCGGAGGCGGGTTCCGGCGGGCAGTCGAATTATGCTGCTGCTTATGAGGATAAGGAGGTATATTTTAGGCTCTGTTTGACACCGTGGCGGCAGGCGTAAACGCATGAATTAAACCGTCATTCATCAATTATCACCTCACAAATATCATCCGTTTGAACATAAAAGTGAATGATATTTCTTAGGTGCACGTTAACAAATAACAATTTAACCCCAGATGCTCATGGCAGCCACCGCCGTGCCAAATGGAGCCTATCTCATAATTAATTATGAGGATTTTAGTATTTAAATGTGTTATTATTTATTTGTAAATGTCGTAAACCCACGGGTTAAACCGTCATTCGTTAAGGATCACTTAACAAACATCATTTGTTTGAACATAAAAGTGGATGAAGCTCCTTAGGTGAGTGTTAACGAACAAATGACAATTTAACCTCATGGTCATGACCGCCATCACCGTGCCAAACGGAGCCTTAGTTGGCATGCAAAACCTCAAATATATAATTCATGTAAGGCTCTGTTTGGCAGGGCGGTGGCAGTCGGGAACATGGGGATTTAATTGTCATTCGTTAACGCCCACCTAAAGAAATTCATCGACGTTTATGTGCAAACGGATGATGTTTATTAGGTAATCCTTAACGAATAACAGTTTAACTCGTATGTTTACGACCGCCATCACCATGTCAAACAGAGCCTAAATTTATTGCTAGAAATTTTTTCGCGCCAATATATGTTGAAAGGGGGCCGACCCACTCATGTGAGTATCCCGGGCCTCCCCCAGCCGGATTGCAGTCCACCAGTCTCAACCCGCTCTCCACACAACCGTGTGCGTCAATCTCCCAAATCGGGTTGACCTCCCTTTAACTGGTTTGTGGCGGGTTGTTGAGGTCGGGGATCGAACCCGAGACCTTCTTGATAAGAAGTTTTCAAACCACTCCTCATCACCAATTGAGCTGCAGCTCAATTGGTGATGAGAAGTTGGAAAATTGTTGAAAGAGGGCCGACCCACTCATGTGAGCATCCCGGGACGGCCCACTCAAGCAGCTGAATTGGTGTTGGGAAGTGAAAGAACTGCAGTCCGGCTGGGGTCGGCCCGGGATGCTCACATGAGTGGTCCGGCCCCCTTTCAACAATTTTCCAACTTCTCATCACCAACTGAGATGCAGCTCAATTGGTGATGAGAAGTGGTTTGAAAACTTCTTATCAAGAAGGTCTCAGGTTCGATCCCCGGCCTCAACAACCCGCCACAAACCAGTCAAAGGGAGGTCAGCCCGGTTTGGGAGATTGACTGCACGCGGTTTTGTGGAGAGCGGGTTGGGACTGGTGGACTGCAGTACGGCTGGGGGAGGCCCGGGATACTCACATGAGTGGGTCGGCCCCCTTTCAACAAAAAAACGAACTTCACTGATGTTGACCGCAGTCAAAGCCAAACTCCTGGCTCCTCAGTGTTAACCGCGCAACTATTCACTCAGTTACTATAGATGTGCCGGGGGGTCTATTTATAGGCGAGGTGAGGAGTGTGGTCACCACCCTAGTGAATAGAGTCACCTCCCCAGCTCGCGCGCTAACACAACCCAGTCCGTCAAGTCCGCAAGGACTTGGCCATACCAAACAACCCACCAGGCGTCAGGTCAAAGCCAGTCAGCCACCATGCGGACACAATGCCAGTCCGCACAATACAAGCACAGTGCCAGTCCGCCCAACACAAGCACAGCGCCAGTCCGCCACTCAAAATAGCACGCAGATATAGCCACAACTCATGCTGCATCAGTCTGCATACTATACGCGGACGAAGCGGCAGTCCGCACAGCTCGAGAATAACGCTACAGTCTGCCACAAGTCCACGACCAACAGGAAATCCGCCCGGTCAACAGCGGACTCTGCAAACACCATGGACTTGTCACAGAGTGTGACCAAGTCCAGCAGCCCATCAAGCAACTAGCGCGAGCATGACGAACACAAAAGTCCCAGACCGCCAATCAGCAGGACAGTCTGCCACAAGAAAGTGGCAAACATCCATCGCATCACCGAAGAGATCGGCAAAAACCAAAGCGCATATCCAAAGCCAGTTCGCAAAGCCGGACTCCGCGGACTCAAAACAAGTCTGCTCCAACATCGCGGATACAACTTCCAATCCACCCGGTTACCCCAAGAACTGGCTAACTGCTAGGCCGCAGCTCAAGCTGAGCATTGCCAGCAGATTGCAAAACACAGTCCGCCCAGGCCTCTCCACTGGACGCCCAAGCCGCCAAGACTTCCCTGACCACAGACCACCCAGGCTGAACACCAGTCTGCCCAGGCCGCAAACACAGGCCACACAGTCCACTCCACAAGAATAGCCAAGCCACCAAGTCCAACCAGGCCAGGCCACCCAGGATGCAACCATCAGTCCGCCCAGGCCGTGGACTCAGACCGCCCGGCCTGCTCCATCACCCAATTTCACTTCACAAATTTCAACACTTCCCCTTGAAGTGAGAAGTGGTGATCAAGCCTAGCAAACCTCGTAACCGTTAGAATGGTCCCTTCGACAGCGGCTTCGTGAAGATATCAGCATGATTGTGTTCACTCCAAACATGTCCGACCATAAGAGATCCCTCCAACACCTTCTCCCTTATGAAGTGGTGCTCGATCTCAATATACTTGGTCCTTGCGTGACACACTGGATTGTTCACCAGTTTGAGAGCACTCTCATTGTCACCATGGAGCAAAGTAGGACCTTGCACTTCCTCATGGACATCCTCTACATGCCTCCTCAGCCAGATGGCTTCCCGAGCAGCCAAGGCCGAAGCCTTGTACTCTGCCTCCGTAGTAGAGACGGACACTGAATCCTGCTTCTTATTACATCACGAGATGCAAGCTGATCCACAAGTGAAAACATAACCTGAAATTGAACTTCGATCATCCGAGTCACCACCATAATCAGCATCCGTGTATCCAAGCAAAGAAAAGCTTGTGTCCCTTCTATAGAAGAGTCCCATATCAGAAGTAGCCCTGATATACTTCAAGATATTCTTTGCTGCCACCAGATGCGACTTCCTTGGCTCTGCCATAAATCGACTTACTCGGCCAACAGCGTAAGCAATTTCTGGCCTTGTAATCGTCAGGTAGATCAAGCTCCCCACTAGAGCTCGGAACACCAAGGGATCAGGAAGAATTTTTCCTTCATCTTGTCGAAGATTCAGACCAAGATCCAGAGGAGTAGAACAACTCTTTCCTTTGCTCATTCTGAGTCGATTCACAATGTGATCCGCATATCCTTTCTGGCAAATGAGTATCCTGCTCTCATTCCTCTCCACTTCAAGACCAAGAAAGTGATGAAGCTCTCTCAAGTCTTTCATCTTGATGCAAATAGCTAGCTCAGTCCTGAGCCTAGCTACCTCCTCCTCTGAATTCTCTGTGATGATCATGTCATCAACATACAGCAGGACCAAGACTTGAAGCTCCTCCTTCTTCTTAATGAACAAGCTTGAATCCTAGTTGGAAGAAAGATATCCGCAGAATTGGAGGTATTCTGTTATCTTCCCATACCAAGCTCTTGGAGCCTACTTCAACCCATAGAGAGCCTTCCTGAGCTTGCAGACATAGCCCGGATGAACTTCAGAAACAAAACCAAGTGGTTGATCCATGAATATGTCCTTATAAATCTCTCCATAAAGAAAAGCGTTCTTCACATCAAGTTGTCACATCCTCCATCCCTGGCAAGCAGCCAAAGCCATCACCACCCAAACCGAAGTCATCTTTGCAACTGCACTAAATGTCTCTTCATAGTCTTCTCCATATGAAAGACTTGATTTCAAGAGCCAAGACACCTAGAGGGGTGGTGAATAGGTTCTAATTTTTCCTTCAAAATTTTAGGCAAATAGCAAAATCTATCTTAGCATAGAAAAATATAAACCACAGAACAATGAACACAACACAACATACACCAGATTTATAGTGGTTCCCCAAGGTATGGGTACATCCACTTTCCCCCTTCGCCTATCCAGTAGTGAACTAGATTCAGCCCAACTTCCTTCCACTTACTCAGATCCACAGATCTTACAACTCAGAATCAAATTGGTTCCTACAGCTCAGACTTATACAAGTCCTACCTTAGATTTTTCCTCAAGAACCCTACCTCAGGCCTCAGCCCTACCTCAGCCTATGTCACTAGGCTTACAACTCAGACTTTCACAAGTCCTACACCTCAGGCACTCAGCCCTACCTCAGTCTTTATAATTACAGGCTTACAACTCAGATCTTACAACAGATCCTACCAGAAATTATTTGATTAAGAGATACAGTAATTTCACTAGATAGATCTCTTCATTGGTGTGAGCTTCTTAATCAGTTCTTGAATAAACTGATCTTCTGATCCAACCCGACTTAGTCGTTTCAAAGCTTCTTGATAGAACAAAATAAGGTTGATCTTCACTTGATGTAGAAGTTGATCTTCTGATAGCTTCCTCCTTGAATTCAGAATGAGATCTGAATCTTCCTTGCAGACTGTTCTGGATCTGCCTTTGTAAGGGTTTCCCCTTTTCTTGTTGTAGAAAACTCTTTTTGAAGGATTCACTTCTTAGTGTTGTGTGTGTTAGTTTGTTGTATCGAAACAGTCCTTTGTATAGAGTTTCCTCCTGATTACCGGCTGATCTGGTTTGTAACAGTCTTCTGACAGTTCTGACAAAGGTGTCAAATCGGTTGGTAATGACAGCTGATTCTTCAAAAACTTTCCAAATCAGCATGAACCACTCAGCAAACTGCTTCACATGTGTCAACACAAATGGACTAAGTATCGACACGAGTCTTGATGATGTCGACACAACACTCCATGTGTTGACATAGTCATTCTTCTGGTACTCGACACAACATCTGTTAAATGTGTCGACACAAGTCCTGTGTGTCGACATAACTCCTGGGTGTCGACACAGCTTCTGCTTTCAGTGTCGACATAACTCCTGGGTGTCGACATAGCTTCTGCTTTCAGTGTCCACATAACTCCCGGGTGTCGACACAGCTTCTGCTTTCAGTGTCAACATAACTCCTGGGTGTCGACACAGCTTATGCTTTCAGTGTCGACATAACTCTTGGGTGTCGACACAGCTTCTGCTTTCAGTATCTACATAACTCCTAGGTGTCGACACAACTTCTGCTTTCAGTGTCGACATAACTCTTCACAAGTGTCGACATAATTATTCACAAGTGTCGACACTTGTACTTAGAAAATTTTCTTCCAATTCTTAAACCTGCACAATGAAACTCAAACATACATCAAATACAAATTGATGTATATCATTGATTAAGATGAGGCTTCTCCAAATCTAGTACATATGAACAGTGTACCCTACAATCTCCCCATATTTGGAGAAGTCATAACTTTTAGTCAAAGATATACATCACTCATAATAAAACACATAAAAAGAAATAGATGTACATACATTTCATTGCAGGGTAACATACAAATATTGTAAACAACTGAAATGAATACTGAAACTGATTTCATTTAATCAGAGAGAAATTTTAAGTTTACACAGTTTTTTTAGAACAAAAGCCAAAAGATTAATTGTTCTATACATAAGCCTATCTATCCTACAACTGACTAGGCTCCTTAATCACAATTCCTTTTCCTGATCTGATTTGAGCCTGCATCGTAGGTTCAGCGTCATCAGCAGGTTTCTTTCCTTTCAGATACTTCTTTTTCTGTTCTTCAGCCCTTATGCTTTGCCTTTCAAAATAATGAAAAGGCTTTGGGAAGTACTTGCTAGGCTCTAGAGCATTTGCAGGTAACTTTCCAGCTTTTGCTTTCCTTCTGTATTGAAGAATGACTTCCTGCCTGGCTTGATACTTGTTCCACTCTTGCTCAGTATACCATTTACCCCTTTCATGGGCCTTGTCCTTCACAGATTTCCAGGCAGTCAATATAATGTTCCTGGAAGTAGGGCTCCATTGCTCAAAATCAGGCTTCAACTCAGCCTGTTCTCTAAACCTTTTCTTGGACAGTTGTGCTTCCTTCTGAGCTTCCTTGGCAGCCTCTGAAATTTCCACTTTTTCAAGAATAATATTTTTAACCTCCTGTGGATTATTGTATATTGACTGAACTTCTTGGTGAACCATGTCAAAATCAGCTGGAGGGTAAATGACCTGAGTAACTTCAGGTTGATCTACTTCAATATAGGTAGGTTGCACACCAGACTCAGCAACATTGTCATCATCACACAAGGGTGGATATCCAAGAGTTGCTCTGATGCTATTTGATATTCATTTAGCATGATTTGAGCTGGCTCTGACTAACACCCTCTCCCCCTTTATGACTTCTCTTTCAACATTATCTCTCAGATCATCTTTTTGGAACCTTATCTAATTAGCTAGATAAGTTGTGCCTTCCTTGTAGAATGCTCTGAACTTCAGTATCTGATCAGAAATTATCTTTTGTGAGGCTTGAATAGCAGTGTTGATATCAGTTAAATGTGCTTGGAGAAGTTTATCAAAGTCAGCTTTTTCTTTAGCAATGTTTGTAGTAAAAGCAGTTGTTGTATTCTTAAGTTCTATGGCAATCTCATTACGAGATTCAGTAATATTGGGTATATTGGAAAATATGTATCAGTTTTGAAGAAGCCTCACCTACTTAATGATATGCATCAAGGTGTATTTGATGTTGTTTTGAGTTTATATGTGTAGGTTAAGAAAATGCAGGAATGCAGAAAAGTTTCTAAGTCTATATGTCGACACCAGGAAAAGCTGTGTCGGCACTTATGAAGGCTTGTGTCGACACTGGAGAAAAGCTATGTCGACACTTGGAGTTAATTGTGTCGACACTTGGAAAGGCTGTGTCAAAACCAGAAGAAACTGTGTCGACATACAGAGGCAGTGTCGACACACAGTAAATCTTTGTCGACATCAACTGTGTTGACACCAAGAGGCGGTGTCGACACACAGAAGACTTAGTCGACATCAATTGTGTTGACACCAAGAGGTAGTGTCGACACACAGAAGACTTTGTCGACATCAACTGTGTCGACGCACAGGACTTGTGTCAACACACATCAGAGTTTTTACTAAGTTAAAGAGAAGAAGTGATTGTGTCGACACACAGAATCAGTGTCGACACATTCTACAGAAGTTGTGTCGAGAAGCAGTAACAACAACAAAGGAGATGTGTCGACACCACCAAGGCTTGTGTCGACACTTAGTCCACTTGTGTCGACACTTAGTCTACTTGTGTCGACACATGATGAAGTTCAGTCTCGATATTTTCAGACAGAGACAGTATTTCAAGAAGTGACTGGATGACTTGACAGCTGTCATTTCTAACCGGTCTACTACAACTGTCAAAGCTGTCAGAAGTTTGTTAGAAACTGGATCAGCCGGTTATCATGGAGGAAGACTATATAAAGGCTTTCTCCTTCAATAGAAAGTGAATAATTGAGTGGTTGATGACTAATCAATACAGAATACTAAAGTAAGAGAAACAGAAGAATTTGGAGAGAGAGAGCTCCAAAGAAGAAAGGGGCTTTCATCATCAAGTCCCTCAAGTGCAGATCCTGAACCAATCTGCTAAGAAGGATTCAGATTGAAATCTGAATTTCAAGAAAGGAGCTGATTGAAGATCAACTTCAATGGAGTTCAACCCTACTGAGGTCAGATTTAAGAAGCTTTGAAGAAAGCTAAGAGTGGTTGTTCTCTGCCATCAGTTTCTTCCAAGAACTGATCAAGAAACCATCCATCCCTTCTCTCTCTATCTGGGTGGTGGTTAATTACAAACTTAAATTCATTTTCTGTAGGATCTATTCTAGATCTGAGCTGTAAGCCTATTTTTATAAAGGCTGAGTTGTAGGAGATTTAGATCTCTGAGTGGTAGGCCTTGTTGAAGGCTGAGGTAGGGTTGTGAGCCTGAGTTGTAGGAGATTGTATCTATGAGTTGTAGGCCTTGTTGAAGGCTGAGGTAGGGCAGTTTGCCTGAGCTGTAGGAGTGTGGACTCACTCTGAGTTGTAGGAACCTTGATTGCGTTCTGAGCTGTAAGATCTGCGGATCTGAGGTGAAGAGAAGAAGTTAGGCCGAATCTAGCACACTGCTAGATATGCGAAGGAGGAAAGTGGATGTACCCAATACTTGGGGATCCACTATAAATCCTGTGCACTTTGTGATTGGATATATTTCTGTGAATGCTGTGTTGGGTTAGCTGTAGAGTTAGCAGTTTCTTATTTCTTATCTTAACAGATTTGCTGCCTTTCAAGAAAAAGGAATTACACCTATTCACCCCCCCCCCCTAGGTGGTTAGGCCCTAATTCTTTCAAGTGGTATCAGAGGCAGGTTACTCAAAGAAGGACTTAACATTCTGAGTTAGATCCATAAGGCAGATTCAAGATCAAGAAAATGGGTTCAGGAGAAAATCATAAGGAACTAGGTTCTATGAAATTACTCATATGTAGGAAGGAGATATTTGGAATATGGAAAGAAATGGTCAGGCTGTTTATAGAGGCTTCTGATCCAAGGATCTACATTACAGTAAAGGAAGGTCCTTATATTCCAATGAAGTTGTCAGTTCTAGATGCAAACTATAGAATTCCCAAGGATTTTTCAGAGATGACTAAGGATGAGATCATCCTGGCAACTATGAATAAAAGAGCCCAGAATATCATAGTAAGTGTCATAGATGATTCAATCTTTAAAAATTTGATTCACTGCAAGACCTCCAAGGAAATGTGAGATACTTTGATAGTCTACATGGAGGGTTCTGAAGAAGTCAGACAAGATAGAAAGTCTATGCTGAACCAGGAATATGAGAGTTTCAGAAAAGGAAAGTCTGACAGTATAACTGAGTGTTATAAAAAGTTCTATAGAATAGTAAATGAGCTGATGTCCTATGGAAGAATCTTCAGTACATATGAACTGAATGATAAATTCCTAAGATCCTTGACAAAGGATTGTGACACTAAGATTTGTGCCATTAGAGAAGTGGCCAAACATGCAGATATCTCTCCTCCAACTTTGTTTGGAAAATTACTGTCATATGAGATGCAGCTGATGACTAGGAAAGAGGAAGAGAAAAGTGCAAAAGGGGAGCATAGAGAAAAGTCTGTGGCCTTCAAGGTTGAAGCCACTAGGAAGAATAGGAGGATGTCACCATCACCTCCTAAGATAGTTGCTGAAATTGCTTCAGATAATTCAGACAACCAAAGTTCAGACAACAGTGACTCAGATAAAGACTTTGCTGCCTTCACAAGGCAGTTTCAGAGATTCCTGAAGAAGAAGCAGTGGAAGTCTAAGCCCTCCACATCTCAGCCTAAGGATGACTATTATCAAAAGAGGAAGTCATCCAGAAAGGACAGGAGCAAGTCTAAGCCAAGCAAATCTACAACATCTAAGATAGTTTGCTACTGCTGTAATAGGCCTGAACATGTTGTGGCTGAGTGTCCAGACAAAAGAAAAGAGTTTGCTGATAAAATGAAGATTCACCACCAGAGAAAGAAGGAGAAATCCTTTGTTGCTAAGAAGGAGAAGAGCTTGACAGACTAATCATCTTCAGAGTCAGAATCTGAAGCTGAGGCATACATTGGTCTATATGCAGCAGATGAAGAAGATGAGTTTCTGCAAGTGCTGAACTCTATCTATGAACAAGGAGACCATCAGTGCAATGGACTGATGGCTGTGTCAGAAGAAGACAAGTTACAGGATCAGCGTGGTCCTAGTAAGGTACAATGTTTTTCTAGAAATTCAGATTGTAGTACTGGGTCAGAGTCAGTAACTTCTGCATCAAGTGATGTGGATGGGTCTGAGTCTGAAGGTGATATTTATCAGTTGATAGATGAATATGGGGACTTGTTGCAGGCACTAAAGAAAAGCAAAAACCTGGCCAAAACTCTGGCTAAGGAAATTGCAGATCTTAAGATGGTTGCATCTGATTCAGAGAAGATGTTGGATCAAAAGATGAATGAGATTGCCAAATTGAAGAACATAACTGTTATTCAAATGGGAACAATCATATTCAAGAATGATCACATTAAAAATCTGGAGATTAGACTTCAGAAAGAAAAGAAGATTGTGGCTAGTTTTTCTAAGCCAAAATCTGTATTACCCGTAATAGATGACTTTGTGTCACAAAAGGGTAAGACATGAATAGGCTTTAAGAGAACAATATGGGCTGCTAAGTCCAATAAGAAAAGCAAAACCCCAGCACAAAACAAGAGACCTACTGTAAACAATTCAGCTAAGGTTGTACCTAAACAAAGGTATAACAAGTTTGAGTGTTGGTGCTGTGGCAAGGTAGGCCACTATGCCTTAGACTGTTGGCACAATACTAGTGTCAAGAAGTATAGCAGTCTGCCTGTTAGAAAAGCTGCAGGCAGATTTGTTAAATTTCAGGCTAACATGAACCAAGGACCCAAAACTCATTTGGGTTCTAAGGTTAAGTAATTCTTTATTGCAAGTGAGTCCAAGTTGCTATACCCCTATATGGTACTTGGACAGTGGATGTTCCAGGCACATGAATGGAACAAGGGGTTGCTAAAGGACTACTCACCTATCATGAATGGGACTAAAGTAACCTTTGGTGGTTCTGAAAAAGGAAACATTAAAGGATTTGGTAACATTTCTAATTACCAGATTACTATCACTCAAGTGGCCTATGTGAAGGGTTTGAAACACAACCTTATAAGCATAAGTCAGCTGAGTGATTTAGGATATGACATTTCATTTATTAAGAATGGATGTCATATCAAAAGGTCAAGTGATCAAAAGGTCATATTGACAGTATATAGGAAAAGAAATGTATACTGCTTGAATTTTGAGTGTGAGAATAATAATTCTCCTATCTGTCTTGTGGCTGATGAGAAAGTCTCTCATTATGTTAAGTGGCACAAGAGGCTAGCTCATCTTAACTACAAGACCATTGGCCAACTCTTTAGCAAAGAGTTAGTGAGTAATGGTCCTCAAGTTAAGTGTTTAAGGATGGGATATGCTCAGCTTGTAAAAAAGGCAAGCAGACTAGATCCACCTTTCATAGTCTTGAAACCAAGGATTCAGTGAGGTTCTTGTACCTCTTGCATATGGATCTATTTGGTCTTATGCCAGTTCATAGTCTAGGTAGGAAGGTCTACACTTTTGTGGTGGTAGATGACTATTCTAGATATTCATGGGTGTTCTTTCTGAGACAAAAATCTGAAAGCCCAAGTGTTTTATATAGTTTTCTCAAACAAATTCAGAATGAGCTGGACATTACAGTGGTCAAAATCAGAAGTGAGCATGACACTGAATTTCAATCTAAGAGTATGACAAGACTGTGTGAAGAATTTGGGATTTTTCAAGAATTCTCCTCACCTAGAACACCACAGCAAAATGGTATTGCTGAAAGGAAGAATAGAACACTGATTGAGGTTGGTAGAACTCTATTGAGTGACACTTCTCTCCTAGAATATTTCTGCGCTGAGACATTAAACACTGCATGTCATGTGATCAATAGGACTTCTATCACCAAAAGCCACAAAAAGACTCCCTATGAGATTATGAATGGCAGAAAACCAAACTTATCCTATTTTAGGATCTTTGGTTGCAAGTGTTATATCCTTAACAATGACAAGTCTTATCTAACTAAGTTTGCTGTCAAATCCCAAGATGAGATAATTGTTGGGTACATCAACAATAGTAAGGCTTATAGGGTCTACAACTTGATTACTCAATTTGTAGAAGAGTCTGTACATGTTTTCTTTGATGAAAAAGGACTTATTAATAGTGAGTTGCCAAGTAGTTCTTCCAGTTCTACATGTATAAATGAGAGAATGGACAAGCTTACCATTACAGAAGATTCAACTGCAAATCAGGAAGTGGAAAATGGTGGCTGTTGTCCAGGGGGAGTACAAGACTCTCTAGATGTTGATGAAAACCCAGAGGTGCAGCGTAATGAAGAGACTAGTGGTGTTCAACCTGAAGATAGACTACCTTCAGCTATTAGACACTTAAAGGATCATCCAGCAAATCAGATAATTGGTGATCCAAGACAAGGAGTACAAACAAGGAGCAGGAATCTAAACACAGTTCTTTGCTCTAGCTTCTTATCTCAAGTGGAACCCAAGAAATTTGAAGAAGTTATTCTAGACCCACATTGGATTGATGCCATGTAAGAGGAGCTGAATCATTTCAGAAGGTGCAAGGTCTGGAAGTTAGTTCCTAAACCAAAAGACCACAACATCATTGGAACAAAGTGGATCTTTATGAACAAACTGGATGAGAGTGGGATCATTGTGAAGAACAAAGCAAGACTTATTGCAAAAGAATACAGACAGGAAGAGAGTATTGACTTTGATCAAACCTTTGCCCCAGTAGCAAGACTGGAAGCAATTAGGATGTTCCTTGCTTATGCAGCATATTAAGGCTTCAAGGTATTCCAAATGGATGTAAAATCAGCATTCCTAAATGAAAATCTAAAAGAAGAAGTATATGTAGAGCAGCCCTCAGGTTTTGTTGATTCTCTCAAACCTGATTATGTTTATAGACTTAGGAAAGCTTTATATGGGTTAAAGTAAGCCCCAAGGGCTTGGTATGAAACCCTGTCTACTTTCCTCATTGAGAATAAATTCTCAAGGGGAAAATAGACAAGACTCTATTCCTTAGGGAATCCAAAGGAAAGATAATCCTAGTCCAAATATATGTTGATGACATAATATTTGGGTCTATTGAAAGTAACCTTTATAGAAAGTTTGCAAAACTTATGCAAGGGAAATTCGAAATGAGCAGTATGGGAGAACTTAAGTTCTTCTTGGGTCTTCAAGTAAGACAGACTGATGATGGCTTGTCCATATCTCAGTCCAAGTTCACCCAGGAGTTAATTAAGAAGTATGGTATGGAGTCATCCACTACCATGAGAACTCCAATGGGGACAAGTGTGTCTCTATGCAAAGTTGATGCAGGGAAACCTGTAGATGAAACTTTGTATAGAGGGATAGTTGGCTCCCTCCTATATCTGACTGCTAGTAGACCAGATATCATGTATGCTACATGTGTCTGTGCTAGGTACCAATCCTACCCTAAAGAATCTCATCTGACTGCTGTCAAAAGGATTTTGATATATCTTAAGGGCACACCTCATCTAGTCCTTTGGTACCCTAGGAATGGAGATTTTCTACTGACAGACTATTCAGATGCAGACTTTGCAGGTTGCAAAGAAGATAGAAAAAGTACTACAGACACCTGTCAATTTCTAGGAGGAAGATTAGTGTCTTGGAGCAGTAAGAAGCAGACTAGTGTGGCAATTTCCACAGCTGAGTCTGAATATGTGGCAGCAGGAAGTTGATGTGCACAGCTGTTGTGGATTCAGCACCAGCTAGAAGACTATGGTATTTAAGTAAGTAGAACACCTTTATTTTGTGATTCTATAAGTGCTATTTCTATTGCTAATAATCCTATTTCACATAGTAGGACTAAGCATATAGAAATTAGATACCATTTTCTTAGAGAACATGTAGAGAAAAAGGACATCTCACTAGAATTTGTCAAAACAGATTATCAAATTGCAGATATGTTTACTAAGCCTCTAGATGAAACTAAATTCAATAAGTTTAAAATTGAATTAGGAATGTTGAACATAGATTAGTTTAACAAAATTGGCTAAGTAAAACTATGTCGATATATCCAGCAAAATGGTGTCGACACAGAGAAGTGTTGTCGACACTTCAGGAAGTTATGTCGACACATCCAGGAGTTGTGTCGACACTGCGAATAAGTGTCGACACATAAGTTCTGTCGACTATATTGGTGTCAATACATGCAGATGTCTGTGTCGACACTCAAACACTGAGTCATCAGTTAAGGATATTTGTGTCGACACATCATAATTGGTGTCGACACATAGAAGTCAACACTGTTGTCGAGACTTAAGTAGTCTGTGTCGACACTTTTCAACAGTGTCGACACATTCAGTGATTGTTGGCGCGCCTTTTGACCTTCTTTATTCAAAAAAAGTATAAATAGGCCAATAACAAACCCTGTCGACACGCTCTCCAGATTCTTGAGACCAGAATCTAGTGTCGACAAACTCTCTTCCCTCTAACCAAATTTCTCTCAACAACCATGGCGCCAAAGATCAAGGATAATGTCAATGAAGGATACGAACTATTTCAGAACGCATTTGATGGAGCGGAATCAGAAATTACAGGAGTAATAACCCTAATAGCTGAAAACGGTCTGGAATTCTTAGTTTCTGAACCAACTAAGATTTGGAAGAAAGAAACACTAGAATTCTTTGGTGCTGCTACCCTAGATCAAACTGGACTCAAAATTAGATCCACAGTCCATGGAGTAAAGGTGAAAATCACCCAGAAGAGTTTAAGGAAAGTTCTTCACCTGTCAATAACACAAGAAGAAGAAGATGTACCCGCATCTAAGCTAAGGGAAGCACTTCAATGGTGTGGACTGGATTCCACCATGAAGATTGGTTCAGCTTTGAACAGGAAAGGCATGAATACGCAAGGGAAGTTCTTATCTGAAGTTGTAGGAAAAGTGATTCTCTGTAAGCAAGGGGGCATGATAGGATTTCTGCTTATATGTTCAGCCTTATGACCAGAATCATCTATAGACTGAACACAGATTGGTCAGAAGTCATTATTGAAAAGATTAAGAAAAGTATGAAGAAGCCAAATCTGGGAAGAATTGTGAGCTTGTATTTAGCTAAAACTATTCCAGAAGAAATGGAACAAGTTGCTGGTTCTAAGATTAATCATATGAGGAGAATGGACATAAGAATTATCTCCAGATGGGATAGAGTCCTAACTAAGGACATGCCTGATGAGGAGAGGCAAGAGGTTCCTGAAAAATCTACAACATAAGAAATTCCTGCACAAGACCCTATAGATAGTGTACAGGTGCAGGGCGAGCCTCATATTGAGGAAGAGTCGACCCACTTGGACAGTGAAATGGCTACACAAACAATCCTTGAGGTAATTCAAGAGGTTAATCAATCAATTCTCAATGATAAAGATGAAATGCTAACTGAATCTTTGATTGATGTTGACCAGCCAACTCAATTAAACAGTCAAGCACAAGATGTTGTCATGGAGGATACATCTACTACTGCTAATGCTCCAAAGATAAGAGTATCTCCAGTTCATACTCAACAAGAGTTTACCCTAGATGAGTTTTTCACTGCTATGGAGCAAGGGACTCAGGGGGAGACAGAAAGATTTGAGGGGGAGCAAGTGAACCTTGAGGAGGAATAAGCTAACCTTCAGGGGGAGCAAGTTAACCTTGAGGAGGAACAAGCTAACCTTGAGGGGGAGCAAGTTAACCTTGAGGAGGAGCAAGTTAACCTTGAGGGGGAGCAAGTAGGAACTCAGGGGGAGAAAGCAAGAGTTGAGGAGGAGCAAGAAACTCAGGGGGAGCTACCAAGGACTGAAAAGGAATTGTCTTCTAGTCCTAAGGAAAGAGTTGACATAGCTAGTACCTCAGCTTCTGAAGGGGAAGCAGAAATTCAAGCCAAAAAGAGGAAGCTAATGGTATTCAAAAGAAGGAACCAGAGCTATAAAAGGGCTTTACAAACTGCTTCACAACCTGCCCATGTAACTGATTATAGTTCTTTGTTGATATCATTACAAATTAAGTTAGATCAACAAAGAAAGGCTATGGAAAAATATATGGATGAAAGTCATAAGGATTTACAGTTTTCCTTGGCTCAAGACATCAAATCTATAAGATTTGAAGTAAATCAGTATAAGAAAGAAATGACTGATTTTTTTCACAAAGGAGGCAATGTTGTGGTTTTTCTAGCTACACATCAAGAGAAAATTAAGACTCAAGTTGATGATATGGCTGTTAAATAAGGATATGTCCTAGAGAATCAGATTAGAATGAATGATAATCTGACAGAATCACATAATGTGATTGTTACAGAGCTGAAAAATATTGCTACTGCCCAGACTGCAGCAAGGACTACAGTCAAGGCATATTTTGACAAGCAATTACAAGAAGGCCTCACTGCTGTCAAAACTGCTATTGAGCAATCTCAAAAGACAATTTCTACACAACTACTAATGTTAAAATCTTTTTATAAAGATGGTGTAAATTTTCTTGATGAACAAATTAGATTTCAAAAAGATGACCTCAGGGATCATATTGAAAGAGAAGTCATAAAGGGGGAGAGAGTATTAGTCAAAGCTGGCTCAGATCATGCTAAATGGATATCTAATAGCATCAGAGCCACACTTGGATATCCACCCCTCTGTGATGATGACAATGTAGGTGAATCAGGAGTGCACCCTACTTATTTTGGAGGTGAACAACTTGAAGTTGCTCAAGTTATTTATCCTCCAGCAGATTTTGAGATGATTCACCAAGAAGTACAGTCTATATACAGTCCTCCTAAAAATGCTCAAAATATTATCCTTGAGAAAGTAGACATGCCAGTGTTAGAGGCAGTTTTGAACAAAGAGAAAGAAGCTCTATTGTCTAAGAAAAGATTCAGAGAACAGGCTAAGTTGAAACCTAATTTTGAGCAGTGGAGTCCTACTTCTAGGAATATTATATTGACTGCTTGGAAAGCTGTAAAGGACAAGACCCAAGAGAGGGGTAAATGGTACTCTGAGCAAGAATGGCGAAAGCATGAAGCCAGACAAGAAGCCATTGTTCAATATAGAAGAAAGGCTAAAGCTGGGAAGCTACCTCCTAATGCTCAGGAGCCTAGCAAATATTTCCCAAAGCCCTTTCACTACTTTGAAAGGCAAAGAATAAGGGCTGAAGAGCTAAAGAAGAAAGATCTAAAGGGCAAGAAGCAAGCTGATGATACAGATGCTCCAGTACAAGCCAAGGTCCAATCAGGCAAAGGTATAGTTATCAAGGAGCCAGATCAGCTTTAGATTAGATTTACTTGAGTTTACAACTTTGTAATCTTTAGTATTAAAATCTATGTAAACTTTTGTGATGAAACTTTTGGAAGTGGAAACAAAACAGTAATTAATGCTCATTCTGGTTGCATTATTATTTTTTGATGACTTGTTATATATGTTTTGTTTAGAAATTACCCTATCATATAATGTTGTTATACATCATAATATGTGTTTTGTTATGGATGGTGTATATCATTGACTAAGGGTTATGACTTCTCCAAATAGGGGGAGATTGTTGGGTACATTGGAAAATGTGTACCAATTTTGAAGAAGCTTCACCCTACTCAATGATATGCATCAACGTGTATTTGATGTTGTTTTGAGTTTATATGTGCATGTTAAGAAAATGTAGGAATGCAGAAAAGTTTTTAAGTCCATATGTCGACAGCAGAAAAAGCTGTGTCGACACTTATGAAGGCTTGTGTCGATACTGGAGAAACGTTGTGTCGACACTTGGAGTTAATTGTGTCGACACTTGGAAAGTTTGTGTCGACACCAGAAGAAACTGTGTCGACATACAGAAGCAGTGTCGACACACAGTGAAGATTTGTCGACATCAACTGTGTCGACACCAAGAGGTAGTGTCGACACCCAGAAGACTTAGTCGACATCAATTGTGTCGACAACAAGAGGCAGTGTCGACACATAGAAGACTTTGTCGACATCAACTGTGTCAACACACAGGACTTGTGTCGACACACAGCAGAGTTTCTACTAAGTTAAAGAGAAGAAGTGATTGTGTCGACACACAGAATCAGTGTCGACACATTCTACAGAAGCTGTGTCGAGAAGCAGTAACAACAACAAAGGAGATGTGTCGACACCACCAAGGCTTGTGTCGACACTTAGTCCATTTGTGTCGACACTTAGTCTACTTGTGTCGACACATGATGAAGTTCAGTCTCGACATTTTCAGACAGAGACAGTATTTCAAGAAGTGACTTGATAACTTGACAGTTGTCATTTCTAACCGATCTACTGCAACTGTCAAAGCTGTCAGAAGTTTGTTAGAAATCGGATCAGCCGGTTACCATGGAAGAAGACTATATAAAGTCTTTCTCCTTCAACAGAAAGTGAATAATTGAGTGGTTGATGACCAATCAATATAGAATACTAAAGTAAGAGAAACAGAAGAATTTGGAGAGAGAGAGCTCCAAAGAAGAAAGGGGCTTTCATCATCAAGTCCCTCAAGTGCAGATCCTGAATCAATCTGCTAAGAAGGATTCAGATTGAAATCTGAATTTCAAGAAAGGAGCTGATTGAAGATCAACTTCAAAGGAGTTCAACCCTACTGAGGTCAGATTCAAGAAGCTTGAAGAAAGCTAAGAGTGGTTGTTCTCTGCCATCAGTTTCTTCCAAGAACTGATCAAGAAACCATCCATCCTTTCTCTCTCTATCTGGGTGGTGGTTAATTACAAACTTAAATTCATTTTTTGTACGATCTATTCTAGATCTGAGCTGTAAGCCTATTTTTATAAAGGCTGAGTTGTAGGAGATTTAGATCTTTGAGTGGTAGGCCTTGTTGAAGGTTGAGGTAGGGCTATGAGCCTGAGTTGTAGGAGATTGTATCTCTGAGTTGTAGGCCTTGTTGAAGGCCGAGGTAGGGCAGTTTGCCTGAGCTGTAGGAGTGTGGACTCACTCTGAGTTGTACGAACCTTGATTGGGTTCTGATCTGTAAGATCTGCGGATCTGAGGTGAAGAGAAGAAGTTAGGCCGAATCTAGCACACTACTAGATAGGCGAAGGGGGAA
Organism: Platanthera guangdongensis; assembly: GCA_039583875.1. Taxonomy (NCBI): domain Eukaryota; kingdom Viridiplantae; phylum Streptophyta; class Magnoliopsida; order Asparagales; family Orchidaceae; genus Platanthera; species Platanthera guangdongensis. The sequence continues at coordinate 110,574,885 of CM077160.1, read as the reverse complement.
AGTGGATGTATCCAATACTTGGGGAACCACTATAAATCCTGTGCACTCTGTGATTGGATATATTTCTGTGAATGTTGTGCTGGGTTAGCTGTAGAGTTAGTAGTTTCTTATTACTTATCTGAACAGATTTTCTGCCTTTCAAGAAAAAGGAATTACACCTATTCACCCCCCCCCCCTATAGGTGGTTAGGCACTAATTCTTTCAAGTAAGATTGTCATTCATTCTTATTTGATTTTCCAAAACATACCCTTGTTTGATTGCTATATCATATATTTGTGTTTTGGCTTCCACTTGTTGTTTGGCTAGATAGACTATAACATTGCCTCCCTTATGGAAGCAATCTATCATCTCCTTCTTATGCTGATTGTCTTCAAATCTTATGGATTTGATGTCTTGAGCCAGATGGAATTGCAAATCTGTATGTGTTTCATTAACATACCTTTCCAAAGACTACCTTTGCTCATCTAATTTCACTTGCAATTGAACTAGTAGGGAACTGAAATCCATGCTTGGAGCGGGTGGTGGTGGGACTGTTTGCAAGGCCTTTTTATAGCCTGAGCTCTGTTTCCTTAAGACAGTTAACTTCCTTTTCTTAGCCATAGAGGCTTCTTCATCATCAAAAGATTCTGAGGAACTTTGTATATTCACTGGTTCCTTATCAGTTGGGGCATGCTGAGACCCACCCCCCCCCCCCCCCGCCCCACCCCTCAGTTTCTAGTAGTTCTTTTTCTATGATTTGCTGCTCCCCCTCAGTCCTTGCTGTTGGTTGTTCAGGGAATAGCTCTTCCATAGTTACCTCTTGCTACATCTGAATAGAAGGAACAAAATTCGTTTGGAAAACATAAGATTCTCCCTGGACATCCAGATCTTTGTCCAGGTCATTCTCTATAAAGGAGATACTTACTTGATTATTTTGAGCAGTATCTTTGATCTGCTCATCTTGTGCTTCTTTCTCAATATTTAGCAGTGCTTCAGTGTTGATTTCTGACACTATTTTCATAATAGTATCAGCAGCATGCTCACTTTCTAGAGCAGCTTCAGTAATACCTCCCCCTTGGGCAGACAGCTCAACTTGTACAGTGTCTTATACTGCTAGTTCAGGATTTTCTCCCCTTAGAGTGGAGACTACCTGTTGCTCTAAGAGCATACTGCTCTCCACTTGGTCCTGTGCTTCTTTTTGTTGTCTGTCTTCATCTAAACTGAAGATCACTTCTTCTTCAAAATCACTGGAGGATTCTGCTTGTTGAATAACCTTTTTCTGCTATTTATCTTTCTTAACGTGTTTATGTGGAGTAGATACTTCCTTCGTCAATACTCTATCCCATCTAGATAGAATTCTTACATCCATCCTCCTCATGTGGTTGATTTTGGTTCCTGGAAGTTGATTCAAAACATCTGGTATTATAGCAGATAAACATAAACTCAAAATCCTTCCCAGATTTGGTTTCTTTATTCCTTCTTGAAGTTTGTCAAAAACTATTGATGCCCAGTCTGTTTTTATAGTGAAAATAATCCTGGTCATCAGATTGAACATGTGGACTGAAATTTTGTCATGTCCACTAGTCTTACACAGAATTACCTTGCCAACTACCTCAAATAGAAACTTTCCTTGGGAATTCATCCCTTTCCGGGCAATATATGATCCAAACTTGATATTAGGGTTCAGTCTGCACCAACTTAGTGCCTCTTTAGTCCTGGATGGAACAATTTCTTCATCATCCTTAACCATGGGAAGTTGGAGTGATTTCCTGATAGTTTTTAGTGTTAGTCTAACTCGGGAATCCTGAACTGTGGCTTTGATTCTCTTCCATTCTGTGTCCACAATAGCAGATGAATAGAATTCCAGTACTTATTTTTTCCAAATTTTTGTTGGTTCTGAGACCAAGAATTCTAAACCATTATCAGAAATTAGGGTAATGACACCCTGGATTTCTTGTGAAGCTGTTGTGAATCCTCCACAAACCAGCTCATATCCTTCATTCACCTTATCATCCGGGTGAGACGCCATTGTCGAGAGAGATGGAAGAGAAAAGAAGAGAAGGTCTTTGTCGACTCAAGGTGCAGATCCTAAATTTCTGAAAGCGTAGTCGACCAGATTTTGGCTTTACCTATTTATAGTGTTAGCGTAAAGGGCAGGTCAAAAGACGAGCCTTAGTCGACAAAATTTTTACATGTGCCAACATAAATGACCTAGGTCTCGATAAAATTTAGGTTTAGTCGACACGTCTAGGTGTCGACATACTTGTGTCAGAGTCGACACGGGCTGGTCATGTCTTGACATAGTTGTGTCAACACCAAATTTTGTGTGTCGACACGAAAAATCCTCTAGATACAAGGTCTCGACAAGGTTGTGTCGGCACCTATTCTTCTATCGACACAAACTTTGTACTTAGACAAATTTCCTGAGAAATTTTGTACTTTCATATTCTTCTTAGGGAAGCTTGTGCTAACCTATTCTAGGTTCAACATACTTCATTCAATTTTAAAATAATTGAATTAATTTCATTCAGAGGTTTTGTAAATATATCAGCTATTTGATTATTTGTATTCACAAACTCCAGACTAATATCTTCCTTCTCAACATGTTCTCTGATGAAATGAAACTTAATTTCTATATACTTGGTTCTACTGTGTGATACATGATTCTTAGCAATAGAAATAGCACTGATAGAATCACAAAACAGTGGAATTCTACTTACCTTGATGTCATAATCTTCTAGTTGGTGCTTTATCCACAACAACTATGCACAGCAACTGCCTGCAGCTACATACTCAGATTCACCTGTTGATATAGCTACACTTGTTTGCTTCTTGCTGCACCATGACACCAGCCTTCCTCCTAGGAATTGACAAGTTCTTGTTGTACTCTTCCCATCTTCTTTGCATCCTACAAAGTCTACATCTGAAAAACCTGTTAGTAAGAAATCTCTATTCTTAGGGTAACAAAGGCCTAGATTAGGTGAGCCCTTAAGATATCTCAAAATTCTTTTAACTACAGTATAATGAGATTCCTTTGGGCAAGCTTGGTACCTAGCACAGACACATGTTGCATACATGATGTCAGGTCTACTAGCAGTCAAATAGAGTAGGGAGACAATTATCCCTCTATACAAAGACTCATCAACAGGTTTCCCTGCCTCATCTTTGCCTATAGGCATACTTGTTCCCATTGGAGTTTTCATGGTGGAGGCTGAGTCCATTCCATATTTATTAATCAAATCCTTGGTGACCTTAGACTGAGATATGGACAATCCATCATCAGTCTGTCTAACTTGAAGTCCCAAGAAGAACTTCAGCTCACCCATGCTGCTCATCTCAAACTTCCCTTCCATAAGTTTGGCAGACTTCCTACAAAGGTTGTTTTCAGTTGAACCAAAGATAATGTCATCAACATATATCTGGACTATGATTATCTTGCCTTTAGATTCCCTAAAGAATAGAGTTTTGTCTATCTTTTCTCTAGAGAACTTATTCTCAATAAGAAAAGCAGACAAGGTTTCATACCAAGCCCTTGGGGCTTGTTTCAAACCATATAGAGTTTTCCTAAGCCTATATACATAATCAGGATAATGAGAATCTACAAAACCTGAGGGTTGTTCAACATAGACTTCCTCTTTTAAGTCACCATTCAGAAATGCTGACTTTTCATCCATCTGATATACCTTAAACCCTTGATAGGAAGCATAGGCCAAGAACAATCTTATAGCCTCCAACCTTGCCACTAAGGCAAAGGTTTGATCAAAGTTAATCCCTTCATCTTGCTTGTAGCCTTTTGCTACCAATATGGCCTTGTTCTTGATTATAGTGCCATTCTCATCAAGTTTATTTCTGTAGATCCACTTGGTTCCTATGATGTTGTGATCCTTTGGTTTAGGAACCAGTTCCCATACATTATATCTTTTGAATTGAGTCAGCTCTTCTTGCATAACATCAATCCAGTTTGTGTCTAGCATGGCTTCTTCAAACTTTTTGGGTTCTATTTGTGACAAGAAGCTAGAACATAGGACTGAGTTCATATTTTTGCTTCTTGTTAGAACACCTTGACTTGCATCACCAATAATTTGGTGTGCTGGATGATCCTTCAAGTGTCTTCTTGCTGGAGGAAATTTGTCAACCTCGTGGCCTTCTGCATTTTCCTAAACCTGATGCTCCTCATTGTCTTCTTCATCTAGTGAGTCTTGTTCTCCCCCTGGACAGCAAGTATCTTTTTATTTATCTAGCCTAGTAGGTACCTCTTCATTAAGAGTCAGCTTGTCCAGCCTGTCTGTTAGACCTGTAGAACTAACTGAAGAACTAGACAATTCACTGTTAATCAACTTAGACTCATCAAATACAACATGGACAAATTCCTCTACAACTTGGGTAGTTAAGTTGTAGATTCTATATGCCCTACTATTATTGTTGTACCCAACAAATATCCCTTCTAGGGATTTGGCAGCAAACTTTGTTTGGTAGTGCTTACCATTAACTAGTACATAACACTTGCTACCAAAGATTCTAAAGTAGGAAATGTTTGGTTTTCCGCCTTTCAAAATCTGATAGGGGTCATCTTATGTTTCTTATTGATGGAGGCTCTATTGAGAACAAGACATGCAGTATTTACTGCCTCAGCCCAGAAGTACTCAAGGAGAGTAGTGTCACTAAGTAGTGTTTTACTTACCTCAATTAGAGTCCTATTCTTTCTTTCAGCAACTCCATTTTGCTGAGGAGTTCTAGGTGAGGAGAATTCCTGATGAATCCCAAGTTCATCACAGAACTTTGTCATACATTCAGACTGAAATTCAATTCCATGGTCACTTCTGATTTTGACCACTGAACTTTTATATTCATTATGAATTTGTCTAACAAAAGTTTGGAAAACAGTTAGGGTTTCAGATTTCTGCCTTAAGAAGAAAACCCATATGTATCTAGAATAGTCATCCATAATAACTAGTGTGTATACTTTCCTACCAAGACTATGAACTGGCATAGGACCAAATAAATCCATATGTAAGAGATATAAACATCTCATTGAAACTTTGATATCAAGTGCATAGAAAGAGGACTTAGTCTGTTTGCCCTTTTGGCAAGATGAACACACACCCTCTTTAATGCACTTGACTTGAGGACCATTACTCACTAACCCCATGCTGAACAGCTGTCCTATTAACTTATAGTTCAGATGGGCTAGCCTCTTATTTCATTTGACACATAGTGAAGCTTTTTCTCCTGCAACTAGACAAATGGGTGAGTTGTCAAACTCACAATCTAGGTTAAGACAGTATACATTCCCTTTCCTAGTGCCAGTCAAAATGATCTCTTGATCACTGACCTTCTTATTTGGCACTCCCCTTTGAGGAAGGAGATGTCATAACCTAGATCACTAAATTGACTTATGTTGATCAGGTTATGTTTTAGACCCTTCACATAAGCCACTTTAGTGATAGTAATTGAATCACTAAAAATGTTACCAAATCCTTTGATGATTCCTTTTTCTGATCCACCAAAGATTACTTTGGGTCCATTCTCTTTGGGTACATAGTCCCTCAACATTCTTCTTGTTCCAGTCATGTGTCTAGAACATCCACTATCCAAGTACCATATAGGGGTATGGTCACTTGGATTCACCTGCATCACATACAGAATCACTTACCCTTAGAACCCAAATTGTTATTGGGTCCTAGGTCATTGTTAGTTTGAAATCCTGCAGCTGTTCTGATAGGTAGACTCCTCTTGGTTTTAACACTTGTGTTGAACCAACAATCCATGGAAAAATGGCTCACCTTGCCACAGCACCAACACTCAAACCTATTATACCTTCTCTTAGGTACAGACTCTACTACTTTGTTGCCAGTAGTTCTGTTGAGTGTAGGTGCTGGAGCAGTAAACCACAAGAATTCCTCTTGAAACTGATGGGCTTGCCTACAGAGTGACCTATTGGCATATGCACCCTTGCCCATGAGATCTTCATACTTATAGTGACCATAAGTACTATCATGATCATACCTGTTTGTAGGTTGCATCACTTTCCTAAAGGAAATAGGGGGATTTGTAGCTAGTGGCTGTGCTAGGGCCTTACCTTTTCTATGAGAATTGGTGGCCCTAGTTCTACCCTTGAAACCTAGACCAGTCTTTCCTTTATGAGAAATGAAATTATCTATTAAGGGCAAGACTGATTTTGGCTTAGAGAATTTAGCCACTAACTCTCTTTCTTGTTGAAGTCATGCATCAAGTTTCTTGATGTGATTTTCCTTGAAAGAGATTGTGCTCATCTGAATAACAGTAATGTTTTTCAGTTTGGCAACCTCCTTCAGTTTTTAATCCATCAACACGGCTGAATCTGATGCAGCCTGCTTCAAAGACTCAATCTCCTTGGCCTGCTCCTTGACAAGAAACTTGCTCCTCTTTAGAGCTTGCAACAACCCACCATACTCATTAATGAGTTGATGTACATCCCCTTCAGATTCAGAACCACCCACATCTCTTGATGCAGAAGTTTCTGATTCAGATGCAGTGTAGTAATCTGAAGCTGAGGGAGAACTGTATACCTTACTAGGACCAGGCTGATCCTGGCACTGATCATTTTCTGATAGAGCCATCAGCCCTCTACAGCAATAATCTTTTGTTCCATTTATGGAGTCCAGCATTTGTAGGAATTCTAGTTCCCTAGAATCCTCTTCTGTTGAGATCATCCCAACATATGCTTCTGCATTATCTTCTTTTCCTGATCCTGAAGATGAAGAGTCTGTCTAACTCTTCTGCTTCTGAGCAACAAGGGATTTCTCCTTCTTGCCTTTTACTTGATGCTTCTTCTTTTCTTTAGATTCAGTCCTCTTGTCTGGACAGTCAGCTATGACATGTCCAGGCCTGTTGCAACAATAACAAACAATCTTAGAATTAGTTTGTTTACTAGGTTTTGAGGCATACCTGTCCTCCTTGGGAGTCTTCTTTTTCTTGTAATACTCATCCTTGGAAAAGGATGTTGATGGTCTGGTTCTCCATTTCTTCTTTTTCATGAACCATTGAAATTGCCTTGTAAAGACAGCAAAGTCCTTATTAGAGGTGTGGCTATCTGATGTGTTGTTGTCAAGATTTTCTTCTTCAGCCTCAGCACTCCTTCTGGGTGGAGAAGGAGACTTTCTCCAACCCTTTCTTATGCCTTCAGCCTTGAAGGCTACTGACTTTTCTTTGTACTCAGACCTGCTGCTTTTCTCCTCCTCTTTTCTTGCAGTGAGCTGCATTTCATATGATAGCAGCTTTCCAAATAGTGTGGGTGGAGGTGTATCGGCAAGCTTGGCCACTTCTCTGATGGCACATATCTTTGGGTCCCAGTTCTTTGTTAGTGACCTGAGAAACTTGTCATTCAGTTCATATGTGTTGAAGACTCTTCCATATGTCATCGGCTCATTGACAATCCTGAAGAACTTCTTGTAACATTCAGCAATGTTGTTAGACTTGGCTTGTCTAAAGCACTTATATTCTTGATTCAGCATGGATTTCCTGTCCTCTCTGACTTCTTTTGTTACCTCCATGTATACAATCAGGGTGTCCCACATTTCCTTAGAGGTTTTACAGTGCACCAGATTCTGAAATGTGGCATCATCTATAACACTTACTATAATGTTTTGTGTTATTTTGTCTAGTGTTGTCAGGATGATCTCATCCTTAGTCATTTTAGAATAACTCTTAGGGATTTTAACATCTGCATCCAGAACTGATACCTTCATTGGAATGAAGGGACCCTATTGTACTGTGATGTAGATTCTTGGATCAGGTGCTTCCATAAACAACCTGACCCTTTCCTTCCATATACCAAAGCATTCTTTCCTGCAGATAGGTAGTTTCATCGATCCAGATTCCTTTTCATTCTCTATTGAACCTATTCTTGAAATATGTTATTTGCCTTAGAGATTCACTCAGACTGTTAGGTCAATCTTTGAGCAACCTCCCTCTGATACCACTTGCAAGACTTGATTTCAAGAGCTTAGACACCTAGAGGGGGGGTGAATAGGTTCTAATTTTTCCTTCAAAATTTTAGGCAAATAGCAAAATCTATCTCAGCATAGAAAAATGTAAACCACAGAACAATGAACACAGCACAGCATACACCAGATTTATAGTGGTTCCCCAAGGTATGGGTACATCCACTTTCCCCCTTCGCCTATCCAGTAGTGAACTGGATTCGGCCCAACTTCCTTCCACTTACTCAAATCCACAGATCTTACAACTCAGAACCAGATTGGTTCCTACAGCTCAGACTTATACAAGTCCTACCTCAGATTCTTCCCCAAGAACCCGACCTCAGGCCTCAGCCTATGTCACTAGGCTTACAACTCAGACTTTCACAAGTCCTACACCTCAGGCACTCAGCCCTACCTCAGCCTTTATAATTACAGGCTTACAACTTAGATCTTACAATAAATCCTACCAGAAATTATTTGATTAAGAGATACAGTAATTTCACCAGATAGATCTCTTCATTGGTGTGAGCTTCTTGATCAGTTCTTGAATAAACTGATTTTCTGATCCAACCCGACTTAGCTGTTTCAAAGCTTCTTGATAGAACAAAATAAGGTTGATCTTCACTTGATGTAGAAGTTGATCTTCTGATTGCTTCCTCCTTGAATTTAGAATGAGATCTGAATCTTCCCTGCGGACTGTTCTAGATCTGCCTTCGTAAAGGTTTCCCCTTTTCTTGTTGTAGAAAACTGTTTCTGAAGGATTCACTTCTTAGTGTTGTTTGTGTTAGTTTGTTGTATCGAAAAAATCCTTTATATAGAGTTTTCTCTTGATTACCGACTAATCCGGTTTGTAACAGTCTTCTGACAGTTCTGACAAAGGTGTCAGATCGGTTGGTTATGACAGCTGATTCTTCAAAAACTTTCCAACTCAGCATAAACCACTCAGCAAACTGCTTCACATGTATCGACACAAATGGACTAAGTGTCGACACAAATCTTGATGATGTTGACACAACACTCCATGTGTCGACATAGTCATTCTTCTGGTACTCGACACACCATCTGTTAAATATGTCGACACAAGTCCTGTGTGTCGACACAATTCTGCTTCCAGTGTCGACATAATTCCTGAGTGTCGACACAGCTTTTGCTTTCAGTGTCGACATAACTCCTGTGTGTCGACACAGCTTCTGCTTTCAGTGTCGACATAACTCTTGGGTGTCGACGCAGCTTCTGCTTTCAGTATCGACGTAACTCCTGGGTGTCGACACAGCTTCTGCTTTCAGTGTCGACATAACTCTTCACAGGTGTCGACATAATTCTTCACAAGTTTCGACACTTGTACTTAGAAAATTTTCTTCCAATTCTTAAACCTGTACAATGAAACCTCAAACATACATCAAATACAAATTGATGTATATCATTGATTAAGATGAGGCTTCTCCAAATCTGGTACATATGAACAGTGTACCCAACACCATACTGTTGTGAGAATTCTCGAGCAATAAGGCGAGCCTTATATCTATCAATGCTCCCATCAGCCTTCTTCTTCAACTTATACACTCACTTGCAAGTCACTGGAGTTTACTGTATCATCAGCAGCCCCTGGATTGCCTTGTTGCTCCTGGAGTTTGCTGTATACCGTTCTTCATATCAGGCTCGCCTTATTGCTCAAGGATTCTCACAAGAGTATGGTGAAGACTATGAGGAGACATTTAGTCCAGTTGCAAAGATGACTTCGGTTTGGGTGGTGATTGCTTTGGCTGCTTGTCAGGGATGGAGGATGTGGCAGCTTGATGTGAAGAACACTATTCTTTACGAAGAGATTGATAAGGACATCTTCATGGATCAACCACTTGGTTTTATTTCTAAAGTTCATCCGGACTATGTCTGCAAGCTTAGCAAGGCTCTCTATGGTTTGAAGCAAGCTCCAAGAGTTTGGTATGGGAAGATAGCAGAATACCTCCAAGTCTGCGGATATCTTTCTTCCAACTCTGATACCATTGTTGAAAGGGGGCCGACCCACTCATGTGAGCATCTCGGGCCGCCCCCCACCAGACTGCAGTCCACCAGCCCTAACCCGCTCTCCACACAACCACGTGCGGTCAATCTCCCAAACCGGGCTGACTTCCCTTAAACTGGTTTGTGGCAGGTTGTTGAGGTCGGCGAGGTGTTGCGCTTTCCCGACCTCGATCCCCCGAACTCCTTCCGATGTGAAGTTATTCAGTTAAGCGCCCTTACGAAACTTCCCAGGAGGTCACCCATCCCAGGACTACTCCAGTCCAAGCACGCTTAACTATAGAGTTCATTCACTTCCCAACACCAATTCAGCTGCAGCTCAATTGGTGATGGGAAGTGAAAGAACTCTATAGTTAAGCGTGCTCGGATAGGAGTAGTTACGGGATGAGATGTAACAACCTCATCTGTTCACATAGTATATACTAGAAGGTCCGGTCGGCGCCCCACAGCATATACCACAAAACAGGCGGTGAAGTTACGGAGTGATACCAGAGTCGCGCAATGCACCTTAACACATTGCATTCTAGCAGAAGCATAACACTAACACTTGAACTACGCACCTGAATGTCCAACATATAAAAGCTCCACATTTTATATATCATAGGAATGTCTGACAAATACAAACAGTTGGCCTTATGGCCTTACAGGGCTTTCATACCAGTGGCCTCAAACATTGGCGCGCAGGCCAGCCACATAAAACTAAAACACAGCATTTATAAGTTTAGCCTTCGAGGTCTAGCAGTAGCTGCAACAACAAATGCAGCAGGGACTTCAGCCCTTATGCCTCCCGCTCGACTCTCCAACACCTGCACAGGGACATTCCACCCAACGGTGGCAAACAGAGGCAACGGTCAGCATTCAGCTGACCAAATTATAACGACCCTACCCCTTTCCCGGGGCAGTGATAATCTTCCCTGCAGGCATAGCATTTCACAAGTATATATATATATATATATATATATATATATATATATATATATATATATATATATATATATATATATATATATATATATATCACAAATGTGCTTTCACGCACACATTCCATCACAACCGTCAGCCACCCGGCCCGACGATCCGTGCACTCAAGGCACATTCTTGGTGTACCGACGAACCAGTTGCCCACCACCGTATCAGGGTCGCAACCCAACGACAAATCACTTGAGCATTTACTCAATGACATGCAGCCGAAGTTTTATAGTCTTAGTGAATCGGGATTGGCCCGTAGCCCCCCATTGTATCACGACGTGTAGGCCTAAGACTCTTGCTATGCGCTCCAACAGACCGCACTTTCAGGTCTCACGTCGGACGAACATAATGCAGGTCGGATCATCCACCCCCATTGCTCAAATCACCTTGCCATCACCGAGCACAGCGTACTCGCGGCTACAAAAAGGTGCGGGTCGGTCTCACCGATCTAGTTCTAGCATTCAAGCCTGGGTATTTCTCTTACACCCATTTCATATCACATCATTAGTGGGTCTTTTCTGGGCACACCAGTACTTCCTGCTACTCTCTTCATAGGTATGACACTGCAAATATCACAAATGTCACGGGCATTTTCGTAACTTGCCATGTCAGTACTTCGTGCTACTCCTCTTCACAGGTACCACCCATGAACATCAAGCATTACAAAGGGCCTTTCCAGAACTTCCAATCCAGTACTTCCTGCTACTCCCCTTCATAGGTCTAACCGAAAAACACAAGCATATACAGGTATTTTCCTGGGCTACCACTCCAGTAATTCCTACTACTTCCTTTCACAGGTCCAACCCGTCGACTCCTAAACAACACGTTTATCACGGAGTCTTCTCCGTTTCGTGTGCAACATCACCAATCCAGATCAATCTGTCCAGATAGGCTTCACACAGCATGCCTATTCCGTACTCAATTTCCGGATCTATATGCCAACCAATTGGGGATTCCATGAATCAACTCAAAGACTCCCACAACAAGCCACCCTCTAGTGGGGGAATCATATGCATATGCCAAAAAGGAAGCCTTCACATGGCTAGGAAGAAAGGTTGTTATCCTTGAAGACTTCTTCGGTGCCATGAGCTCCTAGCTGGCTAGAAATAACCGCAACAGCTTTTCCTCAGCAAAGATGACCTCGGATCTCAGCTTGACACTCTCAAGCTCCACCAGGGATCAGCCACACTTCCTCCTCCTTCTTCTTCCTCTCTTTCTCTCTTTAGAATTGTAGAATGATGAAGGCCATAACATAATGAGAATTCTTTCTCAGTTTTCGGCCTTAAGGAAGCAGGAAGGTCTCTCAGCCCTTAGATCCCAGCTGAAGAAAATGGACGACCACGAAAAAGCTGTAAAATCACTTTTTGGGTCGGACACGTCATGTGACACGCCCATGTCACAGGCCGTGTTCTCTAAGTGGTGCACAAACCGCCTTATCCCGAAACAGGTCACGCCCAGGGTACACGCCCATGTCAGCCCAGACACGCCCGTGACATAGGACGTGTACCTCACTGGAGTTATACTCGCGACCTACTCGAGAGGACTACTCGAGTAGTTAGTCATGACACGCCCGTGTCACATGACCTACACGCCTGTGTCACATGACCGACACGCCCATGTTCCTTAGGTACTCGACACATTTCTACCCACTCGAGACATTTCATCGAGATCTACTCGAGTAACAGGACATGACCGTGTCCGAAGGATGACACGCCCATGTCACCACTACTCGAGACCCACTCGAGACCTACTCGAGACAATCACTCAAGTAGTCATTTGGGTCGGACATGCCCTAAGTCACGCCCCTGACACGCCCGTGACATGGGGCGTGTTCCACCCGAACACTTCGTCAAATACATTTTCGTCGAAATCGCGACTGCTACGCACCCGAGCAGGACACGCCCTAGGACACACCCGTGTCACAGGCCGTGTCACCCAAAATTTTCCCATGCTGAACTTTGGGCTGTTATAATCCTCCCCTCCTACAAGAAATTTTGTCCTCGAAATTTGTATACAGGAAGGAACCAGCAAGCAAAAAGTTATAACATCAAAATTTTTATGTTACAACAAATGTTTCACTACTCAACCGTTTACAGAAACAACTCGGGAAAATTAGCTCGCATGGTTTGCTCTCGCTCCCATGTTAGCTCCTCACGGCCGCAATTATCCCATCAGACTTTAACCATCCCAACCATCATGTTTCGTAACCGTTTCTCGGCTCGATCTTCGATTCGAATGGGCCTAACTCTCATTGTTAGCTCATACTCCACCGACACATGATCATCCGCGATCACTTGAGCTGGATCTTTTACGGCTTTCCGCAACCCCGAGATGTGGAACACATCATGTAATCCACTCAAGTTTGCTGACAGAGCTAGCCGATATGCAGCTTCCCCGACTCGCTCGACCACTTCAAATGGACCAAGATATCTTGGACTCAACTTTTTCAGACGTCAAATCCTGGATACGCCGTTGAAGGGCTTGATTTTCAAGTATACCGAATCGCCTATCGCGAACTCCACGTTCCGGTGCATGGCATTGTAGTATTTCGCTTGTCGATCCTGGGCTATGAGTAGCCTCTCTCGAATAGAACGTATGGTGGAGTTTGCTTCATCGACTTCATTACGATTATAAACTCTAGCTTCGCCCGCTTCAAACCAAGCCAAAGGAGTACGACGCTTCCGTCCATACAGAGCTTCATACGGTGTCATACCGATGCTCGCTTGGTAGCTATTATTGTAGGCAAATTCCACCATATAGAGATGATCTTCCCATCTCTTCCCAAAGTCGAGGGCGCACATCCGGAGCATGTCTTCCATCTTCCTGTTGGTCCGTTCAGTTTGGCCATCAGTTTGGGGATGAAAGGCCATACTGAATTGTAACTTCGTGCCCAACTGCTGATGAACTAGCCTTCAGTCGTTCGACGTGAATCACCCATCTCTATTACTTACGATGCTCCGAGGAACACCGTGTAGCCGCACAATCTGCTCAACATATAATTTTGCCAAACTTTCCACCGAATCATCTATCCTGTTTGGCAGGAAGTGTGCCACTTTCGTTAGCCAATCGACAATCACCCAAATCGAATCATTTCCGCGCTGAGATCTCAGCAACCCATGCACGAAATCCATGGAAATATCGTTGAACTTCCATTCGGGGATCGGTAACGATTTCAAATAACCGCCCGGCTTTTGGCATTCCGCTTTCACCATAGCACAAGTTTGGCATTTGGCCACATAATGCGCAACATCTTTCTTTAGTCCTGGCCACCAGAACAGTTTTTTCATATCACTGAACATCTTTGTGCTCCTTGGGTGGATTGAGTACTTCGTATAATGCGCTTCATACATTAGTTCTTCCCTTAATTTACCCAAATTTGGGACGCACAAACGGCCATCTTTTCGCAAAAGACCGTCGTCCCAGGAGAACTTGCCCTCTGGCCCATCTTTAGCATAGCGCAGGAGATCTTCATCCAGCCCCATTGCTCGTCGAATCTGGTCTGCAAGGTCACACTGTACCTCCGTCCAGTTCAGACATGCATTGGTGGTGGAATTCTTGTCAACACAAGAAATCTCTAACGCTTCTAACTCCTGGATGAGACGTTCATCATGCCTCTGAAACTAGCTTGCCCTTGCCGGAGCTCTCCAACTTAAGGCATCCGCGACAACATTCCCCTTTCCGGGAGTATAATGAATCTCAAAGGTGTAGTCCCCAAGGAACTCCAACCAACTTCTTTGTCGCATATTCAGGTCCTTCTGATCCAATAAATAATTTAGGCTCTTGTGATCGGTATAGATCTCTACCTTCACACCATAAAGATAGTGTCACCGCAACTTTAGTGCAAAGATCACCGCCGCCAATTCTAAGTCATGGACGGGATAATTTCGCTCGTGAACCTTCAGCTGGTGTGAGCCATAAGCTATCACCTTCCCATTTTGTAGAAGAATGCAGCCTAAGCCGCTCCCCGAGGCATCACTATAGATTACAAATCCATCGGTACCAATGCTATACCCGCTCCACTCACCACATGGCCTAGAAAAGCCACGGACGTTAGCCAAAACTCACACTTCGAGAACGGATGGGGTTGTTACATTTTTGGTATCCGTTGTCTTGGTATTTCCCTTTCGAAGTCGTGGTCGACTTCTTTTGTGGGGCGGCGAGCACGTGTACATGCAAACCAAGTTAACATGATTGAACTCCTGAATGTCCACTATAGGAATGCAAATACATGTGTTTGAGAAATCTGCGCGTTACTAACTTGTTGTGATTGCTTGTGTATGGTCGCTAATGTGTGTGTCTTGTCCACCTTTAGGTGACGCGGAGTGGAGTTGGGCAGGCGGAGCCCCAGCAGTCTGATGAAAGTATGACACCAGCTGAGGTGCCTACACCTCCACCTTCTGCGGAAACTATACGAGTTGTTGAGGCTTTTTTTGCCATGATTCAAGGATAGCTGGTTGGGCAGGAGCAAGGGCAGGCGCAGCCGGCCATGAAGCCAGAACAGGTTTTGGCAAGGCCAGAACCTGTACCGGCTGTGAATCCTCGAGCAGCTGAGAAACAGTTAAAGCAGTTTATGAGCTTTAACCCGCCTACATTTTCGGGAGTGGGATCTCCTACGCAGGCTGAATATTGGTTATCGCGCGTCAAGCGGATTCTGACGGCGATTGGAATGGAGGAACATCAGAAAGTCACCTTAGCCTCCTTCTTGCTGGAAGGAGAGGCTAGTTTGTGGTGGGACTAGATGGAGCTACATCACTTGGCAGGTAGACCGTTAACACAAGTGACGATGGAGGAATTCTCTCGGCTTTTCCTGGCGAAGCACCTTCCGGCGACACAGCGTATAGCCATGGAGAACGAATTCCAAAGGCTTGTGCAAGGTGAAGGCAGTGTTGAAGCTTACCTGCATGAGTTTACACGCTTGGGGCGGTATGTGGGTTCGATTTTTTCTAATAAGCAGAGGAAGACTGAAAGAAATTGTACCTAATCACCTAGAGGGGGGGGTGAATAGGTGGCTTAATCTTTTTGAACTTTTAGGCAGATTATATCACAAATTTCACAGAACATAAAAACAGCAACCACAGAATCACATACACACAGAGTACACACAGTTTTATAGTGGTTCCCCAAGGTTTGGGTACATCCACTTTCCCCCTTCGCCTATCTAGTAGTGTACTAGATTTGGCCAAACTCCTCCACTATTCCTCAGATCCACAGATCTTACACTCAGAACCCCAACCAGGTTCCTACAGCTCAGAGTGATCCCACTCCTACAACTCAGGCTCAACAGCCCTACCACTCAGTCTTCACAAAGACCTACACTCAGCCACAAGGCCTACACTCAGAGATATGAATCTCCTACACTCAGGCACACAGGCCCTACCACTCAGCCTTTATAATTGTAGGCTTACAACTCAAATCCCTAAGGATCCTACAAGAAATTAAGAATACAATGTATATACCTACAACTCAGAATAAGAGAGAAGAGTTGACAGGTTTCTTGATGAGTTCTTGGAAGAACTCTGCTGAGATCAACCTCACTTGGCTTTCTTCAAAGCTTCTTGAATGTAGAACACAATAGGGTTGATACTCTCTGCAGCTGATCTTCAATCACTGCAACTTAAGATTCAGATCTCAATCTAAACCCTTCTTTACAGCCTGGTTCCAACAGCTGTCTTCTTAGAAGGAGCTCTCTCTCTCCAACTACTTAGATCTTCACTTGAATTGATTCTTCAATGAATAGCTAGATCTTCTTCTCTTTCTCTAACCACTTCCTTTCTGTTGACAGAATAAGCCTTTATATAGGCCTTCTTCATGGTGACCGGCTGATCCGGTTCCTAACAGCTTTCTGACAACTCTGACAGTTGCAGTAGACCGGCTGGAATGGCAGCTATCAAGTCATCCAGTCAGTTCTTGAAATATCTGTAACTGTCTGAAAGTGTCGAGACAGTTTGTCTTTAAGTGTCGACACTTATAGACTAAGTGTCGACACAAGTAGACTAAGTGTCGACACTAGCCTTCAAGGTGTCGACACAACTCCTTGTATTGTAGAATTTACTTCGCGACACTGCTTCTTCAATATGTGTCGACACTGATATTGTGTGTCGACACAACTCCTTGTTCTTCAGTACTTAGTTGAATTCTGCTAAGTGTCGATACTACTCCTTTGTGTCGACACATCTTCTTGTGTTGAACTTGTTCAGTGTCGACACATCTTCTTGGTGTCGACACATGCCTTCTGTGTCGATACTTGCTGAGTGTCGACACATCTCCTTGTGTCGACACATTCTTATTTTGTTGAGACTTTGGCTGAGTGTCGACACATCTCCTTTGTGTCGACACTTGTACTTAGAATTTGTTGAACTTTGCTGAGTGTCGACACAGCCTCCTAGTGTCGACACTTTCTTCATGTGTTGAGTCTTTTGCTGAGTGTCGACACATTCTTTACTATGTCGACACTTGTACTTAGACTCTGTTGAATTTGCTGAGTGTCGACACAGCCTCCAAGTGTCGACACTTTCTGATGTCGACGAAGTTCCTCTGGTTGTCGACACTACTTCTAAGTGTCGACACTGCTTCACTGGACATTTCTTCATTGAGTGTCGACACAGCCTGTATGTGTCGACACTTTCCTTCAGGTGTCGACTCTGTATCCCTGGTGTCGACACAATTACTCCAAGTGTCGACACTGCTTGTTTGGCTGTCGACACAAGTCTTCTTAAGTGTCGACACTTTCCTTCTGGGTGTCGACACATGGACTTAGAAACTTTTCAGCTTTCCCTGCAAATACTTAACCTGCACAACTAAACTCAAAACACATCAAATACATTTTGATGTATATCATTGAGTAGGGTGAGGCTTCTTCAAATCAGGTACATTTATTCCAATGTACCAAACAATCTCCTCTATTTGGAGAAGTCATAACCCTTAGTCAATGATATACACCATACATAACAAAATTACAGTATGATGTAAAATAGGATTATATAATTAGGGAAAACATAAACATGTATTAAAACAAAACATGTATATACCAATATCTCAGAACAATTATGTAATAGAATTAACACACATCACATAGTTCTAAGAACTTCATCATTTTCATTATCCAAAAGTTTACAGAAAGGTTTAATACAAGTGATTACACATGTAAACTAAAGATAAATTCTATCTTATTTCAGCTCAGCCTCCTTGATCACAATGCCCTTTCCAGATTGTATCTTTGCTTGGACTGGGGCTTCAGTATCTTCAACAGCAGCAGGCTTCTTTCCTTTAAGATCCTTCTTCTTTAACTCTTCAGTTTTGATCTTCTGCCTTTCAAAGTAATGATAAGACTTAGGAAAGTACTTGCTAGGCTCCTGGGCAGTAGGAGGTAGCTTTCCCATCTTAGCCTTTCTTCTGTATTGCACAATGGCTTCTTGCCTGTTCTCATGCTTCCTCCACTCCACATCAGAATACCATTTGCCTCTGTCAACAATATTGTCTTTGGCAGCCTTCCATGCAGTCAGAATGATATTCCTGGAGGTGGGGCTTCATTGTTCAAAGTCAGGCCTGAGTTCAGCTTGCTCTCTGAATCTCTTCTTAGACAATTGAGTCTCTTGTTCTTTCTGCAAAGCTTCTTGTTCTTTCAGTATAGCCTCTGGCACTGGCTGAACTACTTTTTCTATGATGACATTTTGCTTTCCCTCAGGAGGGCTATACATTGATTGTATGTCTACATGTATCATATCAAAGTCTGGTTGAGGGTAAATTACTTGAGCCACTTCAGCTTGCTCCCCTCCAAGATAAGCAGGATTAATCTCAGACTCTGCAACATTATCATCATCGCATAATGGAGGATATCTAAGGGTGACTCTGATGGAATTTGAAATCCATTTTGCATGATCAGAGCCTGCTTTGACTAACACTCTCTCCCCCTTTATGACTTCTCTTTCAATGTGATCCCTCAGATCATCTTTCTGAAATCTTATTTGGGCATTCAGATAATTTACTCCATCCTTGTAGAAAGGTTTCAACCTTTGGAGTTTTTCAGTTATGAGCTTCTGTAAATCTTGAAGTGCAGTAGTAACAGCAGTTAGGCTCTCTTACAATGCTTTGTCAAATTCTTCTTTGGCAGTGGTCAGGGCTGCATTCTGGGCAGTTGTTATATTCTTTAGTTCAGTTACAATGGCATTGTGGGAAGCTGTCAAATTATCATTCATCCTTATCTGATTCTCCAGAACATAGTCTTGCTTCACTTCAAGTTCATCCACTTGAGCTTTGATCTTCTCTTGATGAGTTGCTAGATAGACTACTGCATTTCCTCCCTTATGAAAGCAGTCAGTCATCTCTTTCTTATTCAGATTTATTTCAAATCTGATGGACTTGATATCTTGTGCCAGATCAAATTGTAGAGATTTATTTCCTTCATCTACATACTTTTCCAGAGCTTGTCTTTGCTCATCAAGCTTAATTTGTAAAGCCACCATCAATAAACTGTAATCTGTTGATGGGGCTGGCTTTGGTGCAGGCTGTGGTGCTATTGTTTGTAAAGCCTTTTTGTATGACTGGCTCCTCCTCTTGAAAACTTGAAATTTTCTCTTTTTGGCCCTTGCACCCTTTCATCTTCAAAAGCAGATGTGCTATCAATAATCACTCTGTCCTTAGGACTTGGAGGTAACTCCTTCTCAGTCCTTTGAACCTGCTCAGCATCTTTTGGCACCTCAGTCTCTTTGCCTGTAGTTTCTTCTATATTCTCCACTTGCTCCCCCCTCAATAATGACTTTCTCCCCCTCAGCAGCAGCTTTTTCAACTTCAATGTCAGTTTGAAGAAGGTCAGGGAACAGTTCTTCCAAAGTAAATTCTTGTTGAGGATGGGGTGGATATTCTCTTATCTCATCAACCACTTTATTAGATTCCACTTGAATAGCAACAGATGTGTCCTCCATGACAACATCTTGGGGTTGGCTATGTGTTTGTGTTTGCTGATTAACATCAGACAAGCTGTTAGTCATATCTGCATTTTCAATAAGGAAATCGAATTGGTTGATTTCAGTTATTACCTCAAGTATAGTTTGAGTAGCTCTTTCACTTTCTAAGGGAGTAGGCTCATCCACCAGTAGAGGCTCCCCCTGGATGGAATCCTGGTGAATTGTGCTAGCCTGTGGTAGCTCCCCCTGCCTTGGTGCATCTTCTTGTCTATCAGGAGATTGTCCACCATTTCCAGTGTCTTCTTCATCAGGAGTGAACACTACTTGTTCCTCAGAACTGCTTGATGATTCTTTAGCCACAGGGGCTGATTTCTTCTTCCTTTTCTGGGGTGTTACCTTCTCAGGAGTTGGCATTTCCTTGGTCAAGACCCTATCCCACCTAGAGAAGATCCTCAAATTCATTCTTCTCATGTGGTTAATTTTGGATCCTGCAGCTTGGCTCATTACCTCTGGTATACTACCAGCTAGGTAAAGACTTGGTATTCTACCTAAATTGGGCTTCATCATACTCTCTTTAATCTTATCAAACAAGATTGTAGACTAATCAGTACTCAGTTTGAATATGATCCTTGTCATTAGATTAAACATATGAGCTGAAATTCTGTCATGTCCTCCAGGCTTGCACAGGATAACCTTGCCAACAATTTCAGACAAAAATTTGCCTTGGCTGTTCATTCCTTTTCTGTTCAACACAGAACATATCTTTAGGTTGGAATCCAGTCCACACCAACTCAAAGCTTCTCTTGTCCTAGATGCAGAAACATCTTCTTCCTCCTTGGTTCTGGGTAGTTGCAGTACCTTCCTCAGACTTTTAGGAGAAACTTTCACCTTAGCCCCATGAACCCTTGACTTAATTTTTAGTCATGATTCATCTAGGGTTGCACCATTCAGAAATTCCAGGATCTCCTTCTTCCAGATCTTGATGGGTTCTGAAACATGGAATTCTAATCCAGATTCTGCAACTAGGGTTACCACACCTTTGATCGCGGGTTCTGCCTCATCAAATGCGTGCATCACCAGTTCATATCCTTCATTCACGTTCTCTTCGAGCTTGGGCGCCATTAGGGTTTGAAGAAATTTGAATCTAGAGAAGAGAGGTGTCGACACACAAGTTTGGTCTCTAAACTTTGGTGAGCGTGTCGACAGACAAAGGCGAAATCCTATTTATACCTTTCTGGAATCGAAGATGAAAGGGCGCGTCAAAATACTCAAATTGTGTCGACACTGTTGAAAAGTGTCGACACAGACTTATAATGTCTCGACAATTATGTGTCTACACAAGTATAGTCGACAGAATATATGTGTCGACACCTTTTCTCTGAAGTGTTGACACCACTTTTCTGTCTCGACACAGACAACTCTGTGTGTCGACACTATTTTACTTAGCCAATTTTGAAAACTTATTCTAAGTTTATCATACCTAATTCAATTTTAAACATATTGAATTTGGTTTCGTCTAAAGGCTTAGTATACATGTCAGCTAGTTGATTATCTGTATTGACATATTCTAGTGAAATATCTTCTTTTTCCACATGTTCCCTTAGAAAATGGTATTTTATTTCTATGTGCTTAGTCCTACTATGGGAAACAGGATTGTTTGCAATAGATATAGCACTAGTAGAATCACAAAATAGTGGTGTTCTACTTACTGGAATATCATAGTCTACTAGCTGATGTTGTATCCATAGAAGTTGAGCACATCAACTTCCTGCAGCAACATATTCTTATTCTGCTGTGGAGATAGCCACACTTGTTTGTTTCTTGCTACTCCATGATATCAGTCTTCTACCTAGGAATTGACAGGTACCTGTTATACTTTTCCTATCTTCTTTGCAGCCTGCAAAATCTGCATTTGAATAACCTGTCAGTTCAAAGTCTTTATTCCTAGGGTACCAAAGGCCTAGATAAGGAGTGCCCTTTAGATATCTCAGAATTCTTTTGACTGCTGTCAAATGAGATTCTTTAGGGCAAGCTTGGTACCTAGCACAGACACATGTAGCATACATGATATCTGGTCTACTTGTAGTCAAATACAATATGGATCCAACTATCCCTCTATATAAAGTCTCATCTACAGGTTTTCTTGCATCATCTTTGCTAAGAGACATACTTGACCCCATAGGAGTTTTCATGGTATTGGATGATTCCATACCATACTTCCTTATTAATTCTAGAGTGAACTTAGACTGGCATATGGATAAACCATTCTCAGTCTGTCTAACTTGGAGACCCAAGAAGAACTTAAGTTCTCCCATACTGCTCATCTCAAAATGTCCTTGCATTAGTTTTGCAAACTTTCTGCAAAGACTATTTTCAGTAGACCCAAATAGGATGTCATCTACATATATTTGGACTAGAATGATCTTGCCTCTGGATTCCCTAAGGAATAGAGTCTTGTCTATTTTCCCCCTTGTGAATTTATTCTCAATGAGGAAACTAGACAAGGTCTCATACCAAGCCCTAGGGGCTTGTTTTAACCCATACAAAGCCTTCCTAAGTCTATAGACATAATTAGGTTGAGTTGAATCAACAAAACCTGATGGCTGTTCCACATAGACCTCTTCTTTCATATTTCCATTAAGAAAAGCTGACTTAACATCCATTTGGTATACTTTAAATCCTTGATAGGTTGCATAGGCCAGGAACATCCTTATTGCCTCTAGTCTGGCTACTGGAGCAAAGGTTTGATCAAAGTCAATACCTTCTTCCTGCCTATATCCCTTAGCAACCAGTCTTGTTTTGTTCTTGATAATGACTCCATGTTCATCCATCTTGTTCCTGAAGATCCACTTAGTTCCAATTATGTTGTGGTCTTTTGCTTTAGGAACAAGCTCCCAGACTTTGCATCTTTTGAACTGATTCAGATCCTCTTGCATTGCCTCAATCCAATGAGGGTCTAGGATGGCTTATTCAAATTTCTTTGGCTCTACTTGGGATAGAAAACTGGAGTAGAGTACTGAACTTAGATTTCTGCTCCTTGTTTGTACCCCTTGACTTAGATCACCAATAATTTGATTGGCTGGATGATCTTTCAAATGTCTACTAGCTGGAGGCAGCCTGGCTTCAGGTTGAACTCCTTCAGCTTCTTCAACTTGCTGCACTCCTTGGTCTTTTTCTGCATCAGGTGCATCTAGTACTCCCCCTGGACAACAGCCACTATCATCTACATGCTGACTTGCAGTAGATCCTCCTTCAATAGTGAGCCTGTTCATCTTCATAGTCACACCTGTGGAGCTGCAAATACTTCTAGACAACTCATTGTTAATAAGTCTAGCTTCATCAAATACTACATGTACTGACCCTTCTATAACTTGAGTAGTCAAGTTGTAGACTCTATAAGCCTTACTATTGTTGCTGTACCCAACAAAGATCCCCTCTTGGGATTTGACAGCAAACTTGGTCAAGTAAGACTTTCCATTGTTAAGTATACAGCATTTACAATCAAAGATCCTGAAATAGGATAAATTTGGTTTTCTGCCTTTCACAATCTCATATGGGGTCTTATTGTGGCTCTTAGTAATGGTAGCCCTATTAATTACATGGCATGCAGTATTAACTGCCTCAGCCCAGAAATATTCTGGGAGAGATGTGTCACTTAATAGGGTTCTACCATCCTCAATCAAGGTTCTATTTTTCCTTTCAGCAATGCCATTTTGCTGAGGTGTTCTTGGTGAAGAAAATTCCTGAAATATCACAAATTCTTCACATAGTTTTGTCATACTATCAGACTGGAATTCAGTACCATGGTCACTTCTTATTTTGACCACTGTATTGTCTAACTCATTCTGTATTTGTTTGACAAAACTATAAAAGATACTAGGTGTTTCATATTTCTGTCTAAGGAAGAACACCCAGGAAAATCTTGAGTAGTCATCTACAACCACAAATGTGTAGACCTTCCTACCTAGGCTGTGAACTGGCATAGGACCAAAGAGATCCATATGCAAGAGGTATAAGCACCTCACAGCATCTTTATTTTCAATGCTATTAAAGGTAGATCTAGTCTGCTTGCCCTTTTGACAAGCTGAGCATATTCCATCTTTAATACACTTAACTTGAGGACCATTCCTCACTAACTCTTTGCTAAAGAGTTGGCCAATTGTCTTGTAGTTAAGATGGGCTAGCCTCTTGTGCCATTTGACACAATGAGAGACTTTCTCATCAGCTACAAGACACACTGGAGAAACATTGTTCTCACACATAATGTCTAGGCAATAGACATTTCTCTTTCTATAACCATTCAGAATGATCTCTTGATCATTTAATCTCCTGATATGACAACCATCTTTGACAAATGAGATGTCATATCCTAAATCACTCAGTTGACTTATACTAATAAGGTTATGTTTCAAACCTTTAACATAAGACACTTGAGTAATTGTTATAAGGTTGCTAGAAATGTTAGCAAAACCCTTGATAATTCCTTTTTCAGAACCACCAAAGGTGACTTTAGGACCATCCTTGATTGGTGTGTAGTCCTTTAGCAATCCCCTAGTTCCAGTCATGTTCCTGGAACAACCACTGTCCAAGTACCATATTGGAGCATGGCCACTTGGCCTCACCTGCAAAACAGATTAGTTAACCTTAGAACCCAAAGAATTCTTGGGTCCTTGGTGCTGGTTAGTTTGCCTCTTAACAAAGCTACCCGCAGATCTTCCAACAGGCAGTTTGCTACTCATCTTGGCACTAGAATTGTGCTAACAGTCTATGGCAAAGTGGCCTACCTTGCCACAGC
This sequence comes from Platanthera guangdongensis, assembly GCA_039583875.1. NCBI lineage: Eukaryota > Viridiplantae > Streptophyta > Magnoliopsida > Asparagales > Orchidaceae > Platanthera > Platanthera guangdongensis. The sequence goes on along the minus strand of CM077160.1, from coordinate 110,550,259 downwards.
ACCAGCACCCAAATCTATTGTACCTTTGCTTAGGTACAACCCTAGCTGTTTTATCTACAGCAGGCTTGTTGAGTACTGGGGCTTTGCCCTTAGACTTGGACTGAACAGTCCTAGCAGGTTTTGTAAACTCTAATCCAGTTTTACCCTTTTGATGTACAAATTCATCTATCAAAGGTAGAACAGACTTTGGTTTAGAAAACCTTGCAACTATGTCTCTCTCCTTCTGAAGACTAATCTCCAGATTTCTGATTTGATCATTCTTGAATGCAATAGTTCCCATCTGAATAACAGTTATGTTTTTCAGCCTGGCTATTTCATTTAATTTCTGATCAAATAACTTATCAAAATCAGTTGCAGCCTCTTTGAGACTGGCAATCTCCTTTGCCTGACTCTTGGCCAAGGATTTGCTTTTCTTAAAAGCTTGCAACAGTACTCTATATTCATCAATCAACTGATGAATATCCCCTTCAGATTCAGATCCACTGGCATCACTCGATGCTGATGTAGTTGAATCTGACTCAGTAACAGAAATTGAACTTGTAGAACAATTTTGTACCTTACTTGGTACAGGCTGATCCTGGATTTTGTCACCTTCTGTTAAGTCCATCAGTCCCTAGCACTGATTGTCCTCTTGCTCATATATAGAGTTCATTAACTGGATGAACTCCTCTTCCTCTTCTTCAGCAAACAGTCCAATATAAGCTTCTGCTTCTGAATCAGTTTCTGAAGATGATATGTCTGACAGGCTTTTGTCCTTCTTGGCAACAAAGGACCTTTCCTTCTTGCCCTTGATTTGAGCCTTCTTCTTATCTGTTGACTCTCTCCTCTTCTCTGGACAGTCAGTAACAACATGTCCTTGTTTGTTACAACAATAACAAACTATCCTTGAAGATGAAGTTCTATTTGACTTGGGCTTTCTTCTGTCATTCTTTGATAACTTCTGTGAACTGGATGGCTTAGTCCTCCATTGTTTCTTCTTTAGGAACTTCTGAAAATATCTTGTGAAAGCTGCAAAGTCCTCATCACTCTCACTGCTTTCAGAATTCCTGCTTTCTGATTCATCTGACTCAGTCCCAGCCACTTTTGGAGGAGGAGATGGTGAATTACTTTTATATTTCTTGGTGGCTTCTGTCTTGAATGTCACTGCTCTTTCTTTATGCTCAATTCTGGTAGTCTTCTCCTCTTCTTTCCTTACCATTAGCTGCATTTCATAGGATAACAGCTTTTCAAACAATGTTGGAGGAGGAATATCTGCTAACTTGGCCATTTCCCTTATGGCACAGATCTTGGTGTCCCAATCCTTTGTTAGGGACCTCAAGAACTTATCATTCAGCTCATAATTGCTGAAATCTCTTCCATAGGACATTAACTCATTAACTATCCTATAGAATTTCTTATAGCATTCTGTTATGCTATCAGACCTGCCTTGTCTGAAGCTCTCATATTCTTGGTTTAACAAAGACTTTCTGTCCTGTCTAACTTCTTTTGAACCCTCCATGTACACTATCAGAGTATCCCACATCTCCTTTGATGTCTTACAGTGTATCAAGTTCTGAAATGTAACATCATCTATGGCACTTACAATGATATTCTGAGCCCTCTTGTCCATAGTGGCCAGAATAATCTCATCTTTTATCATTTCAGAAAAGTCCTTAGGGGTTCTCTGATTTGCATCCAGTACTGATACTTTCATAGGCACATATGGCCCTTCTTTAACTGTGATATAAATTCTAGGGTCTGAGGCTTCCATAAATAGTCTCACCCTTTCTTTCCATATGCCAAAAATCTCCTTTCTGCATATTTGCAACTTCATGGATCCAAGTTCTTTGTGATTCTCTGTGGAACCCATTTTCTTGATTTTCTTGATTCTGCACTTGATTATACTGAATCTGCCAACATGATCTACTCACAGTTATGTCCCTTTTTGAGTAACCTGGCTCTGATACCACTTGAAAGAAATTGTACCTAATCACCTAGAGGGGGGTTGAATAGGTGACTTAATCTTTTTGAACTTTTAGGCAGATTATATCACAGATTTCACAGAACATAAAAACAGCAACCACAGAATCACATACACACAGAGTACACACAGTTTTATAGTGGTTCCCCAAGGTTTGGGTACATCCACTTTCCCCCTTCGCCTATCTAGTAGTTTACTAGATTCGGCCAAACTCCTCCACTATTTCTCAGATCCACAGATCTTACACTCAGAACCCCAACCAGGTTCCTACAGCTCAGAGTGATCCCACTCCTACAACTCAGGCTCAACAGCCCTACCACTCAGTCTTCACAAAGACCTACACTCAGCCACAAGGCCTACACTCAGAGATATGAATCTCCTACACTCAAACACACAGGCCCTACCACTCAGCCTTTATAATTGTAGGCTTATAACTCAGATCCCTAAGGATCCTACAAGAAATTAAGAATACAATGTATATACCTACAACTCAGAATAAGAGAGAAGAGTTGACAGGTTTCTTGATGAGTTCTTGGAAGAACTCTGCTGAGATCAACGTCACTTGGCTTTCTTCAAAGCTTCTTGAATGTAGAACATAATAGGGTTGATACTCTCTGCAGCTGATCTTCAATCACTGCAACTTAAGATTCAGATCTCAATCTAAACCCTTCTTTACAGCCTGGTTCCAACAACTGTCTTCTTGGAAGGAGCTCTCTCTCTCCAACTACTTAGATCTTCACTTGAATTGATTCTTCAATGAATAGCTAGATCTTCTTCTCTTTCTCTAACCACTTCCTTTCTGTTGACAGAATAAGCCTTTATATAGGCCTTCTTCATGGTGACCGGCTGATCCGGTTCCTAACAGCTTTCTGACAACTCTGACAGTTGCAGTAGACCGGCTGGAATGGCAGCTGTCAAGTCATCCAGTCAGTTCTTGAAATATCTGTAACTGTCTGAAAGTGTCGAGACAGTCTGTCTTTAAGTGTCGACACTTATAGACTAAGTGTCGACACAAGTAGACTAAGTGTCGACACTAGCCTTCAAGGTGTCGACACAACTCCTTGTGTTGTAGAATTTACTTCTCGACACTGCTTCTTCAATATGTGTCGACACTGATATTGTGTGTCGACACAACTCCTTGTTCTTCAGTACTTAGTTGAATTCTGCTAAGTGTCGACATTACTCCTTTGTGTCGACACATCTTCTTGTGTTGAACTTGTTCAGTGTCGACACATCTTCTTGGTGTCGACACATGCATTCTGTGTTGATACTTGCTGAGTGTCGACACAGCTCCTTGTGTCGACACATTCTTCTTTTGTTGAGACTTTGGCTGAGTGTCGACACATCTCCTTTGTGTCGACACTTGTACTTAGAATTTGTTGAACTTTGCTGAGTGTCGACACAGCCTCCTAGTGTCGACACTTTCTTCATGTTTTGAGTCTTCTGCTGAGTGTCGACACATTCTTTACTATGTAGACACTTGTACTTAGACTCTGTTGAATTTGCTGAGTGTCGACACAGCCTCCAAGTGTCGACACTTTCTGATGTCGACGAAGTTCCTCTGGGTGTCGACACTACTTCTAAGTGTCGACACTGCTTCACTGGACATTTCTTCATTGGGTGTCGACACAGCCTGTATGTGTCGACACTTTCCTTCAGGTGTCGACTCTGCATCCCTAGTGTCGACACAATTACTCCAAGTGTCGACACTGCTTGTTTGGCTGTCGACACAAGTCTTCTTAAGTGTCGACACTTTCCGTCTGGGTGTCGACACATGGACTTAGAAACTTTTCAGCTTTCCCTGCAAATACTTAACCTGCACAACTAAACTCAAAACACATCAAATATATTTTGATGTATATCATTGAGTAGGGTGAGGCTTCTTCAAATCAGGTACATTTGTTCCAATGTACCCAACAAAGACAAATAGGTTCTACGAACGACTGCGGGATGAGTTGAGATTCCTGCTTTCTAGTTCTGTGAACCAAGGCTTCCAGGAATTAGTTGACACTACTTGCACGCTGGAAAACGATATGAAGAGGGTGTAAGGGAAGAGGGCCTTGGCTGTGACACAGCCGGAGTTCAAGGTGCCCCGATCGACGAAGTCATTTTATAAGAAGAAATGGGGCAAAAGTCCTAAGACGGTTGGACAAGCTCCTTCTACCGTTGCATCGGGAGCAACGTCGGGGGCCACCTCAAGGCCGGATACTCGTACATGCTTTAATTGTGGACAGGTGGGGAATATAGCCCGTGATTGTCGGGTGCCGCCAAAGAGTGAAAAGAAGGCGGGAGCGTCGTATACGGAGAAAGGAAAGGTGATGGTGGAGTCCTCTGCCTTGCAGGCGCAGCCCCGGGTCTACAATCTTAGCGTGCAAGAGGCCATCAAGCAAAGTGATGTCGTCACAGGTATAAGTTTGGTTATTATGTATTGTATTGCTTGTAAGCGTTGTGTATTACATAGTTGTATGCGGTTTGTGTGTGTGACATGATCATCACAGGCTTTGTGATGATTCGGAACACGCTGGTGTAAGCACTGTTTGATACGGGTGCGTCGCATTCTTTTCTGTCTCAAGAATTCATTGTGCGGCTTGGGATACCTAGTCGTGTGAAGACAGAGAGCGTCAGAGTGGTGTTGCCGAATGATTGTTTGATGCTCGCGGATCGAGCTTGCGATGTGGCGGTCCAAATAGGAAGTACTTGTGTGCCCAGGAAAGACCCGCTAATGATGTGATATGAAATGAGTGTAAGATAAATACCCAAGCTTGAATGTCAGAACAGGATCGGTGAGACCGAACCCCACCTTTTTGTAGCTGCGAGTATGTTGTGCTCGGTGATGGCAAGGCGATTTGAGCAACGGGGGGTGGATGATCCGACCTATGTTATGTCCGTCCAACGTGAGACCTGAAAGTGCGGTCTGTTGGAGCGCATAGCAAGAGTCTTAGGCATGCGCGCCGTGATACAATGGGGGGCTACGGGCCAATCCTGGTTCACTAAGACTATCAAACTCCGGCTGCACGCCATGGAGTAAATGCTCAAGTGATTTGTCGTTGGGTTGCGACCCTGATACGGTGGTGGGCAACTGGTTCGTCGGTACACCAAGATTGTGCCATGAGTGCACGGATTGTCGGGCCGGGTGGCTGACGGTTGTGATGGAATGTGTGCGTGAAAGCATATTTGTGATATATATATATGCTTGTGAAATGCTATGCTTGCAGGGAAGATTACCACTGCTCTAGGAAAGGGGTAGGGTCATTATAATTTGGTCAGCTGAATGCTGACCGTTGCCTCTGTTTGCCACTATTAGGTGGAATGTCCCTGTGCAGGTGTTGGAGAGCCGAGCGGGACGCGTAAGGGCTAAATTCCATGCTGCATTTGTTGCTGCTGCTGCTAGACCTCGAAGGCTAAACTTATAAATGTTGTGTTTTAGTTTTATGTGGTCGGCCTGCGCGCCAATGTTTGAGGCCACTGGTATGAAAGCCCTGTAAGGCAATAAGGCTAACTGTTTGTATTTGTCAGACATTCCTATGATATATAAAATGTGGAGCTTTTATATGTGTGACATTCAGGTGTAGAGTTCAAGTGTTAGTGTTAGGCTTCCGCTAGAATGCAACGTGTTAGGGTGCGCTGCGCTACTCTGGTATCACTTCGTAACTTCACCATCTGTTTTGTAGTATATGCTGTGGGGCCCCGGCCAGACCTTCTAGTATATACTATGTGAACGGATGGGGTTGTTATGCATTTTCGTCGACCTCGCGACTGCTACGCACCCAAGCAGGACACGCCCTGGGACACGCCCGTGTCCCAGGCCGTGTCACCCAAATTTTTCCCATGCTGAACTTTGGGTTGTTACATGGGTGACCTCCTGGGAAGTCTCGTAGGGGCGCTTAACTGGATCACTTCTCATCGAAAGGAGGTCGGGGGATCGAGGCAGGGAAAGCGCAATGCCTCGCCGACCTCAACAACCCGTCACAATCCAGTTAAAGGGAGGTCAGCCTGGTTCGGGAGATTGACCGCACGTGGTTGTGTGGAGAGCGGGTTGGGATCGGTGGACTGCAGTCCAGCTGGGGGCGGCACGGAATACTCATATGAGTGGGCCGGCCCCCTTTCAACAAAAACCGGTTTTTGTTGAAAGGGGGTTGCTCCCACCTGGACTATAGTACACTGATCCCAACCCGCTCTCCACACAACTGCGTGCGGTCAATCTCCCGAACCGGGATGACCTCCCTTTAACTGGTTTGTGGCGGGTTGTTGAGGTCGGCGAGGCATTGCGCTTTCCCGACCTCGATCCCATGACCTCCTTTCGATGGGAAGAGATCCAGTTAAGCGCCCCTACGGGACTTCCCAGGAGGTCACCCATCTCGTAACAACTCCCATCCGAGCAAGCTTAACTGTAGAGTTCTTTCACTTCCCATCACCAATTGAGCTGTAGCTGAATTGGTGTTGTGAAGTGAAAGAACTCTACAGTTAAGCGTGCTCGAACTGGACTAGTCCTGGGATGGGTGACCTCCTGGGAAGTCCTGTAGGGGCGCTTAACTGGATCACTTCTCATCGAAAGGAGGTCGGGGGATCGAGGCCAGGAAAGCGCAACGCCTCGCCGACCTCAACAACCCACCACAATCCAGTTTAAGGGAGGTCAGCCCGGTTTGGGAGATTGACCGCACGCGGTTGTGTGGAGAGCGGGTTGGGGCTGGTGGACTGCAGTCTGGCTGGGGGCGGCCCGGGATGCTCACATGAGTGGGCCGACCCCCTTTCAATAATTTTCCAACTTCTCATCATCAATTAAGCTGTAGCCGAATTGGTCATGAGGAGTGGTTTGAAAATTCCTTATCAAGGAGGTCTCGGGTTCGATCTCCGACCTCAACAACCCGCCACAAACTAGTTAAAGGGAGGTCAGCCCGGTTTGGGAGATTGACCGCACGCTGTTGTGTGGAGAGCGGGTTGGGACTGGTGGACTACAGTCCGGCTGGGGGAGGCCCGGGATACTCACATGAGTGGGCGGGCCCCCTTTCAATAAAAACCGCTTTTTGTTGAAAGGGGGTCGTCCTACTCATGTGAGTATCCCGGGCCGCCCCTAGCTGGATTGCAGTCCACCGATCCCAACCCGCTCTCCACACAACCGCGTGCGGTCAATCTCCCGAACCGGGCTGACCTCCCTTAAATTGGTTTGTGGCGGGTTGTTGAGGTCGGCGAGGCGTTGCACTTTCCCGGCCTTGATCCCCCGACCTCCTTTCGATGAGAAGTGATCCAGTTAAGCGCCCCTACGTGACTTCCCAGGAGGTCACCCATCCTGTAACTACTCCCATCCGAGGACACTTAACTATAGAGTTCTTTCACTTCCCATCACCAATTGAGCTGCAGATGAATTGATGATGAGAAATTTGAAAACTTCATAGTTAAGCGTGCTCGGGCTGGAGTAGTCACGGGATGGGTGACCTCCTGGGAAGTCTCCGTGGTGCGCGCTTGACTATCGAGTTTGGCTCATATAAGGGAGGATGTGGCCTCCAACAACCCGTCACGTGGCCAATTTAAGGTAGGCCACCCAGTGTTGGGCTTGGGCCAAATGCGGCACGTGGAGATGGGTTGGGTCGGTTGGGTTGCAGCCCTCTAAGGGAGTTTAAGGAAGGCCGCCCGGATACCTTGCGAGGTGGGATACGGCCGCACTCGCCTTCTAACAAAAACCAGTTTTTTGTTGAAAGGGGGTCGGCCCACTCATGTGAGCATCCCGGGCCGCCGCCTGTCGGACTGCAGTACACCAACCCCAACCCGCTCTCCACACAACTGCGTGCGGTCAATCTCCCAAATCGGACTGACCTCCCTTAAACTGGTTTGTGGTGGGTTGTTCAGGTCGGCGAGGTGTTGCGCTTTCCCGACCTCGATCCCTCGACCTCCGTTCGATGAGAAGTGATACAGTTAAGCGCCCCTACAGGACTTCCCAGGAGGTCACCCATCCCAGGACTACTCCAGTCCAAGCACGCTTAACTATAGAGTTCTTTCACTTCCCAACACCAATTCAGCTGCAGTTCAATTGATGATGGGAAGTGAAAGAACTCTATAGTTAAGCGTGCTCGGATGGGAGTAGTTATGAGATGGGTGACCTCCTGGGAAGTCCCGTAGGGGCGCTTAACTGGATCACTTCTCATCGAAAGGAGGTCGGGGGATCGTGGCCGGGAAAGCACAACGCCTCGCCGACCTCAACAACCCGCCACAAACCAGTTTAAGGGAGGTCAGCTCGGTTCGGGAGATTGACCGCACGCGGTTGTGTGGAGAGCGGGTTGGGATCGGTGGACTGCAATCAGGCTGGGGGCGGCCCGGGATACTCACATGAGTGGGTCGGCCCCCTTTCAACAATATATACTCCAACTCAGAAATTGAGAAAGTGAACAATGGTAAAAAATAGAAGCGGGTAGTCAAAAAATTTCACCTCTAAAATCATTATATTATTTAGAGATAAGGGGCAGTAAAATGCGGGTGATGTACTTTATTGCAATATGTATGCATCCAACGGTCCAATTGGATTCCCGCACACATTTCAAAGCATTTTGAGATGTATTTCTTTGAGATGTGTGTGAGCATCCATACAGACCTGCATTCCACATAGTCTGATTTTGGTGTTGAACGGTCTCCAAAGAGAAGTTAGGGTGGGAGTTGGGGCTCCCTTAGTCTCTGTTTGGCGCGGCTGCAGCGACTAGAGAAGCAGTGGTGGAATAAGCAGCTGTTTTGCAGAGTGGTTGCAAAATCTACGAATCTGTTTGAAAAAACAGCGTTTGCAGTGTTGTTAATAATTTTATTTTATAAATATTATATAATTAATATTGTATTCATTAATAATATATAATTTATATAATTATATTAATTTAATAACTTATAAGTTATAATATAATTTAATATAATAACTTATATATATTAATATAATAACTTATAATATATTAATATTAATATACTAATTTAATAACTTATATATATTAATATAATAATTTTTAATATATTAATTACATTAATAACTTAATATCATAATTTTTTTAATATTAAAAAATTATTTTTTTTTAATAAAATACGGTTGCAGCGCTGAATTTCCGCGACTCGGAAATCGCTGGCCATCGCTATTAATAGCGGTGACGTCAGCCACTGATGATACTCAATTAACTGTTTGGCGCGGCGGTGGCAGAATTAGCGGGGTGCTACTTGAAAAATGCCGCGCCAAACAGAGCCATTTCAGCGCTAGTCCATTTCCCACTGGAGTGGTGGGAATCGAAGGCTTCCCAAAGAACCGTCGGATAGGGGATGGCGGTCCTCTGGTTGGAGCCAAAAATTACTAAAAGCACTCACCCAAATAGAGTCTAAGATGTTAATTATCAATTTGTGATTATTCTATCTCAAAATTATTTGTGTTATTGTAGATATAAACTAAGCTGCATGTATTGATTAATTTTGAGAATTGTTATTCACATCTCATAATTGGATATTGATAAACATAATAGTACAAATTTTAGCATTTTTTCCGCTAAATCTATCTGATATTTGTACCAAGCACAAACTTCATTTATGTTTTCTCAAACCCTAAACTCATGCAGCCAAACTTTTACCTCTCCGCTCGCAGTTTCTCGCCGGCGGTCCGATAATATCTCGCCGCCCGTGCCGCGGTCTACTCCGTCACGCCTTCCGCTCATCTCCTCGCCGTCGGTCAACATATAAATAGTTCGTTTTAGATCGTATATGTATGTTCTAGCATAACAATAGAGTAGGCTAAGTCCAATAATAACTCACTTCCAAGTCCATGAGTTACAAGGCAAAGACAAATGATACGGTTGGCGCGACGGCGGCGATGACGGTTGACGCGGCGGGGGCGGTGACGGTGTCGGTGCGGCGTCGGCGATGGCGGTTTGCGGCGACGAAGATGGCGGTTTGCGGCGACGGCGATGCAGTTTTGCGGCGGCGGCAGTTTCGGTGCAGCGTCGGCGATAGCGGTTTGCGGCGACGGCGATGACAGTTTGCTGCGGCGGCGGCGGCGATTTGGGTACAACGTCGGCGATGGCGGTTTGCGGCGATGACGATGGCGGTTTGCGGCGACGGCGATGGGGTTTGCGGTGGCGGCGGTTTCGGTGCAAGTGTCGGCGATGACGCTTTGCGGCGACGGCAATGACGGTTTGCGGCGACGGGGATGTTAGTTTGCGGGGACGGCGATGGCGGTGTGCGGGGACGGCGATGCCGGTTTGTAGGGACGGCGATGACGGTTGGCGCGGCCGCGGCGATGATGGTTGTTGGCGCGGCGGTGGGGATGGCGGTTTGTGTCGACGATGATTTTGGTTACGTCGAGGAAGGTTCGGATATCCGCACCTCATGCATAGTGTGCGGGTGCGATTAACGCCTCCAGGGGACCTCATCGTTTTTCTCAATATTATTATGTATGAATACAAATATCAATTATGAGTACAAATATCTATTTCCGGTACAAATATCAATGAGTTACTAATATCTATTTTTAAGGTACGAATAACAATTTCCTTAATTTTTGACCCTTGATTTTCAAATCAAATCAACCAAAGCGCGGGTTAATGCCCTAATCCGCAGCGTAGGATTCAACGTAGGAGATTAATGCTCCGTTTGGTAGGACTTATTTTCATCGGTCAAGCGGTTACGACTGCATGAATCGGATCTTAATTAAGTCCTGATTCATGCGGTCGTAACCGCTTGACCGGTGAAAATAAGTCCCACCAAACGGAGCCTAAGAAATGCTTGAGAAATTCCATCAACTTCACCGCCCAGCCGCGGCCCTGCAAAACGTGCAGAGCTCGAAGCCGAGCGGTGCCGTCCGCACAACCGGTGCAGATCCGTCCCGTCATCAAACGGAGCCTAAGTCGATCATAACTCTAGCTTTGGTGGGTTACATTTATTTTTTTTTTTTTGAAATGAGGGGTAGAAATAATCATTAGGGCCGGCTTAAGGTGGGATAAAAATGACCGTTGAGGCGTAGTCCAATAAGTATTATATGTAAGATTTATAATTAATTATTATTGTTATTAAAATATATTAAAACTCCATTTGTTTATAATTGCAGGATGTTCATTTGTTCTTGCAAGAGGCTGAGGATAATGAGGGGGTCTGAAGCAAACGACTGAGCTCAAACTCATGAACGGAATTATATTATTATATCTTATTGTATTTTGCTAGATAAATTAATGTTAAGGAGAAATGAGTACAGAGAATACATATATAGTATAGGAGAGGAAGAAAATAAATGATGCAGCGGCTATTTTCTTTATTTCGTTTGATATATTTTATGAAATATTAAATTTTCAATAAATTTTATAGTTGGCTATATCTTTCATTATTATAATGTAAAAATTGTTTTGGTCAAATATTCAAAAATATCAATTATACACACATTTTTATATTTTAATGGCTTGACATATATTATAATCTATTTCAAACAAATTAAAATACAATGTACATCCAAGTAATTACACTATCAAATAGGTCTGTTCAAAAGGCTCGGGCCCAGTGGGCCGGCCCGAGCCCTATCCGGCGAAAGCTCGTTTCGGCCCGGCCCGGGCCAAGGCCATGCTCAGGACCCTGGTTTTGGGGGCTAGCCGGCCCGATGCCCGGCCCGGGCCGGCCAAAGCCCAAAATTCGGGCCGGCCCGAGCACGGACCTGCTGGCCAACGGCTCTAAGAGCGCTCTTAGAGCCGTTGGAAGCAGCAACCAGCAGGGCTGCTGCTGATAGCCCTGCTAGCTGCTGTCAGTGTTGTGGCCTAGGGCCTAGGCGGCCATATTAAAAAAATAACTTTTTTATTAAAAAAAATTTATAAACCCCCTACCCGACCCTCTCTCTCTCTCTCCCTTTCACTCTCTCTCTCTCTCACTTTCTCTCTCTCCCCCTTCACTCTCTCTCTCTCTCTCACTCTCTCTCTCTCTCTCTCTCTCTCTCTCTCTCTCTCTCTCTCTCTCTCATTTACTCTCTCCCTCACTTATTCCCTTACTCTCTCTCTTGCTGCATGGCATCGTCCTCCTCAACACCGGCGTCGTCGACTCTAAGTACGGCCGAAGTGGTGCAGCATAATCGGAGGGCGCCCGTCTGGGAGCATTTCGACATGGTTAAAGTCGGCGAAGAATTCAAGACGCGGTGCAAGTTATGCTCAAAGTTACTAACTCTTACCGGCAACTCAACACTAACGAGACACGTTAAGTCGTGTTTTGCGAAGCAAGCTCCCGAGTCTTGTCAGGGATAAATATCAGCATCAGGACAAATTTGGACGTACGATCAAGCAAGACAGCGAGACCTACAAGTGGAAAACGTCCTCAGACGTGGGTTGTCATTTAGTCACTACGACAATGATGAGACGACGGAGTACATACACGAAGGGTTTCAGCCCAAATATCAACAGGTAAGTTGATCCACTACTAGAGACAACACACTTAAATTATATTTTGACGCAAAACAAGATTTAATAAAATTTTTTGAAACTTTCGAGGGACGTGTGAGTTTAACGAGCGACGTTTGGAGTAGTAGCGTAAAGGTAGGATTATCTTATATTTGTATCACGACTCATTGGATCGATCCTGTTTTATGGGAGTTAAATAAGCGCGTAATATATTTTGAAGGTTTTGAATTTCCGCACAAAGGTAAGGCTATATATTCGGTAATTATTAAATGTTTGCGTGAATTTAAAATAAAAGATAAAATAATGAGTATTTCTTTTGATAACGCTACTAATAACAACACCGCAGTAGAGTGATAAAATGTGAATTAAAAGCAATGCTCAACGGTACGTTTTTTCACACTCAATGAGTGTGCCACGTTTTAAATTTAATGGTACAAGATAGTTTAGAAGCTATGGAAACATATGTTGAAAAAATTCGGACTATGCTTAGATTTATTTATTGTACAAAACAACGAAGTCAAGATTTTCGAAAATTTGTGATCGCACAGAGTCAAAAATATTTGAAACCTCAATTTGATATGCCTGTAAAATTGAACTCAACATATAAAAAGTTAAAAAGAGCGTTTAAAAAAAACACTTCTTATGAAATATTACACTGTGACAAATAATCATAATTTAATTGATAATGATTGAGACGTATTATTTCACTATATGGATTTATTAAACTGTTTTTATATGGAGACTGTTTTTTTATCTGGTGTGTATTATCCAACTAGCTCGTTAGTATTTGAAAATTTTATAAATATCGCACAAAAATTTAACTATTTTAAGCAACACGTACTCCGTATGACTTCCTTTAATTGAAGTAATAGAAGAAATTCTTTTAAAATATTATAGAGAAACACCTCCTGCATTTTCATGTGTCGCCGCTTTAAACCCGTTATTCGCTGTACAATGAGCAGCGCTCCTAGTACAATGAGCAGGAAAAGCAGTACGCGGTTGTTTGTCGTAAACACAAGAATCACATTTGAAAGCAGGAAAAGATACATCAGACAGCGCCTTTTAGAGAACGGGTAGAGGGGCATGCCCAAGACGGCGATGCCAGTCAACAACGGAGACAGAGGAGAGAATAGGGGGAGAGGTATCAAGAAGGTAGAGCTCGTTCTGCAGTCGTCCCCTACCAATGGTAGTCCGTATCCGCCGATCCTGTATCAAAAAAGAAGAGGGAGTAAATGTGACAGAGCATTCAATATCATGAGTGAGGCAGCCAACAAAAAGCAAATTAAAAGGAGAGCCCAGAACATAAAAAGCCGAGCGAAGAGAGATAGAGGGGACAAGAGAGATGTCGGCGCAGCCGGAGACCGGAACAGTCGCCCCATTAGTGACGATGATAGATTTCGGATGAGGAACATCCGAGTACTGGAGGGGCCGTATCGAGGTGATGTGATGAGTAGCTCCCGAGTCCAAGATCCAACGCGGACAGGAGGAAAGACAAGTAATAACTGCAATAGAGATGGAGGCAACAGAAGCAGGAGGAGGGCTAAAAAGCCCCTGGAGTTGCTGTAGCTGGAGGCGAACGGCCTCAAGGTCGGTACCAGTGGAGGAGGAGCCATCAGTGTCAGCAGCCGCAGTGGGGCGAGGAGGATAGCCATGTTTCCTGTAGCAAACGGCATCCGTGTGGCCATCCCGGCCATAATATGAACACTTGGGGCGGCCCCGACCCCCACGTCCCCTTCCGCGAGAGCCGGAACGTCCACCGCGAGTAGAAGGCGGCGGGGGAAGTAAGGGGGGAAGGGTCTGCTGAAGGAGAGCCGGAGAGGATGGTGTCGGAGAATTCAGGGGTGGTGATACTCGAAGGAGCATTGAGCAGACATCAGAGAGGGAGGGAGTAGAGGCCGAGGCCAACACCTGAGCCCGGATGCTAAACCGGTGTACCTGCCAAGCCGTTGAGATCGGAGGTTGCAGCGTGTTCTGTGATGCCCTAGCCATCTATGGAAGAAAGCATCAAACCGAAGTATGATCTGTTATCAGCGCAGCGGGTAGGAGATGGGGTTGCAATCCGCCCCGTCGTTGCCGGATCTTCCTCCGCGTGGAAGAAGCGCGAGAGGAGGTTTGAGGGCATGCGTAATAACCCGCAAGGAAGAAGTCGTGTTGGCGCCGTCCGTAAAGTCGCGGTAGGAGGGATTGTGATGCCTACCTGCGCAGAAGAACCGGCAAGGAAGAAGTTGTGTATCGCCCCATCGTCGCCGGATCTTCCTCCGAGTGGAAGAAGCGCGAGAGGAGGCGGGTTAAAGTCGCGGAGTATTTTTTGTGAACGAAGATCAAGAGTGAAATGTACCTGCATCGGCTTGAACAAAGATGTTTCGTTGCCGGCGAATCCTTCAAATGCGGCAGAGATGCGAGCGGGAGGCGGAATTAGGGCAGCTGCTGGTAATATGCAATCGCGGAGCAGCGGGGAGGATGATCTTGGTGCCGTGAAGTCGCGGGAGGAGGAGAAACGGTGACGTGAAGTCGCGGGAGGAGGAGGAATCGCGATGCCCTAGCTGCGCAGAAGAAGAAGAGGGATATCGGGAAGAAGAAATCAGGAATCGCGATTTTGAGCTCGCTGAACAGTGCCGGGTGCGAGGCCATATGTATTAATTAAGCGTTAATTCTGCTAAAAGACCAAAATACCCCCAATTTAACTCACAAAAACAGTTTTTATAAGGGCATATTAGGATTTAAATGTTACACCATGCCCTCATTAGGGGTTTCCTTATATGATAAAGATAGATATATATATATATATATATATATATATATATATATATATATATATATATATATATTTATATGAAAAGCATCTGGACCGTCCGATCTCGAGGAAATGGATTCTGGCCGTTGGATCAAAAGAAGATGGCCTGCAATAAAAAAAACTCCTCCCGATTTACTGTTCATATCCGCCCGATGCCCCTCCCGTTCTGCATACCGTCCAGCCCAACTCCTCTGTCGCCGGCGGCGGAGCCGCCGGCGGCCTGCCCGGCACCCACCGGCGGGTTCGCCGGCCTCCGGCGAACCTGCTGTCCGGCGGCGAGCGGGCAGGGCCACCGCCGGCGGTGGCCCTGCCCGTGAGCTCCAGTTTTGGAGCTCACGGGCAGGGCCACCGCCGGCGGTGGCCCTGCCCGCTCGCCGCCGGACAACCCCCGGCGGGTTCGCCGGAGGCCGGCGAACCCGCCGGTGGGCGCCGGCAGCACGCCGGCGGCTCCGCCGCCCAGAGGAGGCGGGGCTCGCCCGCGCGTTTTTTTTTTTCTTTTTTTTTTTATATTTATATTATTAATAAATAATTAAATAATTATTTAAAAAATCAGAAAATTAAAATTTATTTTTTATATTTAAATAATTTATATTATTAATAAATAATTAAATAATTTTTAAAAAAATCAGAAAATTAAAATTTTTAACTTATAAATTTTTAAAATTTTATTACCGGGCGAAGCCCGCCGGGGGGGCGGGCGAAATTAAAATTTTTAACTTATAAATTTTTAAAATTTTATTAGCGGGCGAAGCCCGCCGGGGGGGGCGGGCGAAGCCCGCCGGAATGCCAAGCGGGCGAAGCCCGCTTGGTTGCGGGCGAAGCCGCAGCGACGCATCGAGAACGGGCGGAGCCCGTTCGAAGATGCTAGTATATATATATATATATATATATATATACTAGCATCTTCGAAAAAAAACGGGCTCCGCCCGTTCTCGATGCGTCGCTGCGGGCTTCGCGCTTGCGGAGGGCTCCGCCCATCGCTCGCCGGCATACAATTTTAAAATTTTAAAGTTCAAAATTTTAATTTTTTGTTTTTTTAAATAATTATTTAATTTATTTATTAATAATATAAATTATTTAAATATTAAAAAATTACAAAATCGGAAAAAAAACACCCCGCGAACGCCCATCACGCCTCACCCCCGCCGCCGCCGCGGCCTGCCCGGCGCCACCGGGCGGGTTCGCCGGCCTCCGGCGAACCCGCCGGGGGTTGTCCGGCGGCGAGCGGGCAGGGCCACCGCCGGCGGTGGCCTGCCCGCTCGCATCGCCGCCGGTTCGCGGGAGGCCGGCGAATGCCCGCTTCGCCGGAGGCCGGCGAACCCGCCGGTGGCGCCGGGGCAGGAAAGGCGTGAGGGGCGGGAGTGCGGAAACGGATTAATTGTTAAGTTTTTTGATATTTGCAGACCTCCTGCTTTGAATCCAACGGCCGTGTTTGATGGAGCTTATTTGAATTATTCAAATATTAATTATATAAATTATTTAAATATTAAAAAAATTAGAAAATCGAAAAAAACCCGCGCACGGGCAGACGCCGCCTCCGCCCGCCGCCGCCGGTGATTTTAAATTCAAAATTTTAATTTTTTGATTTTTTAAATAATTATTTAATTATTTATTAATAATATAAATTATTTAAATATTTAAAAAATTACAAAATCGGAAAAAAAACACCCCGCGAACGCCCATCACGCCTCACCCCCACCGCCGCCTCCGGCCTGCCCGGCGCCCCCCGGCGGGTTCGCCGGCCTCCGGCGAACCCGCCGGGGGTTGTCCGGCGGAGAGCGGGCAGGGCCACCGCCGGCGGTGGCCCTGCCCGCTCGCCGCCGGTGGGCGCCGGGCAGGCCACCGGCGGCTCCGCCAGCGGCGGCGGGGGTGAGGCGTGAGGGGCGGGAGTGCGGAAACGGATTATCGGGATTTTTTTCTCCCGTGAACAGTGTTCCGAAAGTTTGTTTGGATATTTGCAGACCTCCTGCTTTGAATCCAACGGCCCGTGTTTGATGTAGCTTGATCGAACGGTCCAAATGAGTTTCATGGTGTGATCCAAATATGTCTATTGTATTATATAATAAAGATATATATATATATATACATATATATATTTTTATATATATAATTAATTTATTCTTACATATGCACCAGAATATTCTCCTATAATTTGTCCTCCCTTCCTAGTTCCTATAATGAATAGGGAAGGACTCTTTATTTGTGATATAGAAATCTGGTGATTATTCAGATGGTATTAAAGCACTCTATGGGACTCATTGTAATGGATTTAGATGGGGGCCAAAGGAACATTGGCACCTCCATTTTGTTTGGAATTTGTTACCCACAGACAAATTTTGCTATTTGCAAATCAAATTTGACTATTCGCAAATCAAATTTGGCTATTCACGGACCAAACTCAGCTATGTGCACCCCCAAAATTAATTTGAAACATTAGTAGTTTATATAAAAAAAAAATTTGTGTACCCACATTTCTAATTTTCTGAATCTGCCAAACTTGTAACACTTCCCAACTATCATCTTGATTAGTTGCATGTAGACGACTCATCTGCATGTCTCCCCAGCAACATAAATAGTTGATCTAAAGCCTCCTTACCCGAAAATTAACAGCGACGAATCGTTGATATGAAGTCGACCACCGGCAGTGAGATCTCTCAATATAAAGGTTCCCTACTTATTGATGATGACGGCTCGTTTATCTGAAGCCAACCAAGAACAAGAACTCTCGATCTAAATCCGTCTTCAAGTGAGTCCATTTATTAAAAAAAACAGTTTCATGACAGAGCACCAGATACATAAAATACATGAAGGATTAGAAATGCATTGCTCTAATCGTAACAATGATTTTACCACTGACATTAAATTGAACGCAGGGATGCCATAGATGTTAATGAACTTTGGGTTTTGCAGCAGCACAAAACAAAACCTCTGTAATACTGCGGGTTTGTTTTATTCATTGGAGAACAAAATTCACAAACTGTGCAGATTGTAGTTGATGTTGAACGTACAGTGTTTTATAGAGAGAAGGCTGCAGGAATGTATTCTTCACTACCTTATGGATTTGCCCAGGTATTATTTTGTGGTGGTGGTCTGTTTCTATTTTTTTCCAACACCAGAATCAGTATCAGTCTATTGTGTTTGGTTTTACTACCGTGAGAAAAAGTTCATTTGTATGACTGAAGAAAAATAACTTCAGAACAATGATTAGTATATTATTTTGAACATAACTTCTTAGAACAGTGATTACTGTATTATTTCGCCAAACTGCAATTGTTTCAGCTCTATACAGTAATATTTCCAAAGAATTTCACAATTCACCCCACATCACTAGGAAAACACAGCACATTAATACCAAACCGCTTAAGTTAATAGGTTGCCCACATACCAAGAAATGTTTTGTAATATTATGATTTTCTAAGCTTTTTTTTAGCCATTTTACTTGGTTTTTTATGTTTAACTTCAAATATATCAGGATTTTAATCTTCTCTATTTGTGTCAGGTTGCTATTGAGATTCCATGTGCATTCTTCGAGGCAAACTTGTATGGGGTTCTAGTTTACAGCATTATAAATTTTGACTGGACGGTAGTCAAATTCTTTTGGTACCTATTCTTCACATTCCATAAGAGAGTTCGGAGAAGTCGGTAGAGGTTGGGTTCGGAGAAGTCGGCCACTTTGATATGTCAAAGAAAGGAAATGATTAGAGTTCCAACCTTAACAGAAGCGACTTCGATAAGCTTGGGGGACGCCAAAGATAAGGGCAGAATCGCGAAGAAGAATGATGGAAGGGGCGCAGAGAAGAACGATGAAGGAATGGATGCGGAGCAAAACGATGGAATGACTGTGGTGTTACGCCGGAGGAGAACCACACGCCGACGGGCTGGAGTCATGAGCGCGAGGTCGGGGCTGGCGTAGCGAGCGAGGGGTATCGGGCTGGAGTCCCAGAATCACGTATTCTTGTGTCAAGGGGTCAGAAATGGGTGTGTGTGTGTGGGGGGGGGGGGTGTTATTTCCTCTATAATGAATTTCTATGGCAATTCAATTGAATTCCAATTCCCATGGAATTTTGGGATGGCAGAATTGGAATTAGAACTGGGAATTTAATTCCAATTCCACCGAAATGAACGGGTCATAAGAAAAAGTTTTACATTCAAACACAACCCATAAATAAATAAGTCCAAACGACCCCAAATTAATTTTTTGTTTCATAACAAATACTAAACCATTAAAAACACTCAAATGGTACAAAAAAATGGATTCTAGATGCACAAATGCTTGTATCAGCCAAAGTGCAACTAAAACTTCTCTAAAATTAAATAGAGAAAAAGTACATGGAACTGAATACCATTGTACCCACCTGATATACAAGCAATACAACATAAAATATGGAAAATAAGCACCCTACAAACTATCAAGAAATGTAGCGGGTAGCCCGAAACATTTTTTTTCTTTTTATCGTGGCAAAAAGTCAAAACTAGCACTAAGCAGTTTAAGCTCAGCACAATGTAGAAAAAGGCAAAATCAGAAGGACGTAAAATCATTTGCAATAAGTAAAGAACCAGTAGAGTTTGATCCATGACCTTGAAAAGAACCCATTCTTTCATCCAATATAGCCAATTGACCCTTCACCCAGCTTGGGTTGCTCCTGCCTTCAATCCATAATGCTTCACCAGTGTCCTTGTGCTTAAAGTCTGGGTATTTTGGATTCCTCTGCAAAAGAATGACAACCTGTCAATATTCCCCAAATGAATTTACATGCAATAGTTGCTAAATTGAGTTCAAAGAGAGTAAAATATAACCTTATTCTTTCTATTATCCCACCAATCAACGGGATTAGCAAAGAAAGCTTGCCAGAGTTCCACTGTTGAAACAGAAGCAAAACTATTGCTAGCATAATTCTCGTTCTTCGGACCTACATTCGAGGATCACTAAAATAAAGAAACAAATATTTTGAAAACATCAATTAAAAGTGTTAAATTATAAATGATGAATCCACAATAATCCTATCTAGAGCATTCCAGACTACTCATGTGCCTCTAGAGACACATGCTTCCTTGTATATAAATACATGTACAATTCAGGTCATAAATGCACAAGAAATTTCATTCTCCTCACATGATATCAGAGCTATAACTTTCATATTCTTCTAATCTCCCAATGCTGAAGTTCCAAAGTTCCCATTCCTGAAGTTCCACCTCTTATAGAGCATCCTCCCACCAATCAGTTTTCATAGTGGAAATTGCGCTCTGCATTAGTATCTCCTAATTCTGTTTGATTTCCCGGTTCATTTATTCATGTTCAAGAATGTCATTCTGCTTTTCGATCTCCAAAGCAGTTCCTGATTTCGCTAACCTATGATATGCTCATATGCACCTGTTATGAATTTTCAGAGAGCCCAACCATTGAAGCAATGCAAGAATTGTCGATAATCGGTTCATAAATTTTTGGAGTGCTCAACCAATGAATGCAGGTACTACCATACAATGGGATACTCTTGAACAATGTCAATCCGCCCTCTAAGACTAAAGGGAAACTTTTCCAAAGCCATGAGTCAATTTTCTAAGGAGGGACAGTTACGGGCTCCCGATTGTGATCTTGTAACCGGACGAGAGAGAGAGATCCTGTTGTGAGCCGAACATCTCCTGCCTTTTTACATCCAACGGCGTGATTATCAAACACCTGGAAGCATCATATTAAGGCGGTACTGATATCTGAGGCAGATGTGCGGACAAGTGGCAGCATCCGGTAGCTCCTGATTATATTTAGTGTTATGAATTGTAACGGTCTTCAGGGGATGCCGAGTTTTATATATACCCCTGCTTTTTGTAATTGTTTTTTTATGGGGAATTGAATTAAAGTTTTTCTTGCTTCTGTCTCTCTTGACTCTCTCTCTCTCTCACTCTCTCTTTCTCTCTCTCTCTCCCTCCGTTCAACCTCCTCATCTCCGGCGGCCTTCCGGCGCCGGCGTGGTTCTATCAATTTCAATTACCTCATCTCCGGCGATCTTCCGGCGCCGGCGTGGTTCCTTACAATTTGGTGCTCCCGTCTTGAACTCACCCTCCCATGGCTGAACATACAAGATCCAAAGATAGCCAGCATTTTTACCAAGATTTCCAGGCCACAATACAGACGGAGAAGGAGGCCACCGCTCGTCACATTTCTGACCTGCGTGACGATTTCTACGCTAAGGAAGCCCTCCTCATTCAGCAAATTGTCGACACTCGCAATGAATCCACCACCAAGATCGACACCTTAAGGCTTGACATGATGGCTCAGTTCAAGAACGTCCAACAGACTCTTGATCATCTATGTTCGCGGCCAATTTACCCGGAACCGGGTCAATCGTCCACCCCTAACGGCGTCCTTGGTCCTGCCCCGAACGCTGCACACACCCAGGTCGTTTCGTTCCCTTCATCTCCCGATTTTAAATTTCAATGCCCGAGTTTTAGCGAAGGGGATCCTACTGATTGGTTATATAATTTACACCTTTATTTTCAATTCCATAACACAAGTTCGCGCGATTATCTCTTAATTGCTGCTTGCCATCTTGATCGGCCCGCATCCCGTTGGTACCAGGCCACGATGCGTGACCACCCAACTATTACATTTCAGTCTTTTGTCGAGGCCCTCACAAAACGTTTTGGTCCCTCTTCTTATGATGACCCCGCTGAAAAATTAGCCAAATTACAGCAGACATCCACCGTTTTAGATTATAAAACTCAATTTGAAGAATTCTTAACACGTGTTCCGGGACTCTCGAGCTCCTTAGTTACTAGTTTTTTTACTTCTGGACTCAAATCAAGTATTCGAGGAGTCGTCAAGATGCAACGTCCCTCCGACCTCCATACCGCTTTTGCGTTAGCCCGAATGGTCGAAGATCAAGGAATGGAAAATAGCCACTCAATACCTTCATTACCACGCCCTGCCCATCATACGACTGTACACGCCAATGATCTTCCCTATACACGTAATCTTCCACGTTTACAGTGGCACCCGCCAACACACACTATCACGAATACCCAACCAAAACAGCCTCCAACCCAAACCTACCCTATCCGCCGACTCTCCGCTGCAGAGAGACAACGCCGCCGTGATTTAGGATTATGTTACAGTTGCAATGACAAATATAGTTTTGGCCACAAATGTAAGGGTTCAGGATCCCTCCTATATTTCCAAGGTTCGGATGAACCTGACCAGGAAGACACCATACCCGAACCACTACAGGAAACAGTCGACAATACTGGGTCTGTTTGTTTTTATGCACTCACTGGCGAGCCGCCCGGCCATTGCCTTCGGGTCACCTCGTACATCTTCAATCACCCTTTAGAGACACTCATTGATAGTGGTAGCTCCCATGATTTCATTTCAGACCGCATGGCCAAATTTTTACACCTCACAATCTTAGCCGTTCAGCCTTTCCAGGTTTTTATGGGTAACGGGATGTCAGTCACATGCCAAGGCAAGTGCAATGATGTCAACTTGCTCATTCAAACTAATACATATACTTTATCTTTATATGTTCTTCCTCTTCATGGCGCAGATCTCGTACTAGGAGTACGATGGCTACGGTCACTAGGACCCGTAACCACCGACTACTCGACTCTTACGATATCTTATGTTACCGAACATGGTCCAGTCCAACTACAAGGACAACTGACTGCCCCGGAAAAATCAGTTTCATCATCGCAAGTGTCACGACTCATGTCACTCCCGGCCTCGGCATTATGTGTCCTGACATCAGAATTTTCGCCACCCACGCATAACAACGATCTGGTATCCCTTTTGAATACATCGTTGCCCCCTCATTTTCACAAACTTTTATTTTCTTTTAACACCTTATTTCATGAACCTGCCACATTACCACCTCGTCGGAAAATAGACCACGCCATACCATTTTGCCAAATCATCAACCGGTAAATGTTCGTCCTTATAGGTACCCCCATTTTCAGAAAACTGAGATAGAACGCTTAATCTTGGAAATGTTACAGGCTGGACATATACGACCAAGCACTTCCAGTTTTAGTTCTCCCGTAATTTTGGTAAAGAAAAAAGACGGCACTTGGAGATTTTGCGTCGACTACAGAATTTTAAATAACATAACAATTAAAGATCGTTTTCCCATTCCCACCATAGATGAGTTATTGGACGAACTTTTTCATGCACGATTCTTTTCAAAACTAGATTTACGCTCCGGTTATCACCAAATACGTATGAAAGAGGCCGATATTCACAAAACAGCATTTAGGACTCACCAGGGGCATTACGAGTTTACCGTCATGCCTTTTGGCCTTACGAATGCCCCATCTACATTCCAAGTGTTAATGAATACTATTTTTCAACCATATTTGCGCAAATTTATTGTGGTTTTTTTCGATGATATTCTCATCTTCAGCACCACTGAAGACGACCATTTCACACACTTGGCCACAGTTTTAGAAGTCTTAGCCACTAATATACTACAGGTTAAACTTTCAAAATGCTTTTTCCTAAAAAATGAAATTGAATTTCTCGGCCATAATATATCTAATGGTACAGTTTACCCAACCAATACCAACTTAGAAGCAATCCGTCGCTACTCTACACCAAACTCCCAAAAGGCGGTTCGAGCATTTCTAGGATTAGCCGGTTTTTATAGAAAATTTATCCAATGTTTTTCAATTATTGCAGCCCCTTTGTCTGATTTATTAAAACAAGTAACTTTTACTTGGAATAGTGAGGCTCAAATAGCTTTCGACAAACTCAAGGAAATGTTAATTTCAAAGTCAATCCTACACCTACCAAACTTCGCAGAACCCTTCCAAATAGAAACGGATGCTTCTGAAACTGGCATAGGGGCAGTCCTGTTACAGGCGAAGAGACCCATAGCCTACTTTAGTAAGAAATTGACTCCCCTTATGCAAAAGAAGAGTACTTACGTACGAGAAATGTACGTCGTTACTGCAGCTGTTGCAAAATGGAGACAATACCTACTAGGGCATCCTTTTCAAATACTAACCGATCATAAGAGCCTCCATAATTTACTCACGCAGGATTTACATACGCCGGAACAACAATTATTTTTAGCCAAATTAATAGGCTACGATTACACAATTAAGTATAAACCCGGCAAAACAAATATAATAGCCGATGCCCTTTCTAGGTCTTGCGCAACTCATCAGCACACACACACCGACATCCAGAAACATATTCCAACATCACAGCTTCTCACTTTATCAATCACCCAAGCCACTTCATCGTTGCTGGAAGGTTTACAACAAGCTTATGCTGAAGACACCTTTACCCAGCAACTTTTAACAGACCTAATCAACAAACCGTCGACTCGGCCCTTTTGGAGTCAGAAAGGTGGCAATATATTTTATAAGCATCGGTTTTTCATTCCACAAAATTCATCCATCATCAAAAAGATCATCACAAACGCACATGATAGCATTTACGGGGGTCATTCAGGAATTAAAGCAACCCTACACAGAATACAATCCCAATTCCATTGGAACCACATGAAACGTGACATAACCACTTACATAAACCACTGCGACCTATGTCAGAAGGCTAAACCCTCCAACCATTCCCCATATGGGCTGCTACAACCTTTACCAATCCCAAACTTGATTTGGTCGGATCTCACAATGGACTTCATTACGAACCTACCAAAATCCAATAACTATACAAATATTATGGTGGTCGTTGACCGACTAACACGAGCCGCCCATTTTGCTCCCCTGATTTCCCCCATCACCCCACCAATGGCAGCCAGGGTTTTTTGGGAAACAGTTGGGAAATTGCACGGTATGCCTACGACTATCATATCAGACCGTGACTCCACTTTTCTGAGCAATTTTTGGACCACTCTATTTACATTACAGGGAACTACATTACATTACAGTTCCGCGTACCACCCCCAAACGGATGGGCTATCTGAACGCACTAATAGATGTTTACAACAGTTTTTACGTATGTACACACATGAACAGCCAAATAAATGGGCTTACTATTTAAGCTATGCTGAATTTCATTTTAATACTTCGCTTAACACATCGACCGGCATGTCCCCTTTTGAGGCCATGTACGGTCGACCGCCTCCTGGGCTTTTGTCTTACTGTGCAGGAAGTACGAGCATTGAAGCGGTGGAACTTACTTTACGCACCAGGGAGGAAATATTACAACAGCTCCGGGAAAATTTGCAACATTCTCAACATCGCATGAAGATGTATGCCGACGGAAAACGAACAGATAAAACGTTTCAGAAAAATGACTGGGTGCTACTGAAATTACACCTGTATCGACAGCTTACACTCCACAGAATGAAGTGCAAGAAACTGGCTCTCCGCTATTACGGACCCTTCCAAGTGGTGGAAGTCGTGGGAGAAACCGCCTACAGATTACAGCTACCAGAGGGATGCAAAATTCATCCCGTATTTCACGTTTCCCTACTCAAAACCTACCAGCAAAACAAAGACATACACATTACGCCCCTTCCGGCGAGCAGCTACAACAATATGCCCTTACATACGCCGTTAGCCGTCGTCAGCTTGAGACAGGTCATTCGGGACAACCAAACTATCTCTCAAGGGCTGGTCCAGTGGAAGGATCTTCCACCCGAAGATAGCACATGGGAAGACCTCGACTCTCTACCAGCGGATCTACAAAAAGCGGCCCAGGAAAGCTTACTTACTTCCAAGCATGACCTAACCGACTTCAGCACTACAGGATGGCTTCACAAAAATAAACGCACTAAACGGGACAAGCAGAGGATGACTACTAACTCTCCGGATAACATCAACCAACCCAGGAACAGGAGCAGATCTGCTCCAGCTCATGCGTCAACACTCCAAGCAGAAAATGGTTACCTCATTTTACCCGAAGTAACTGATCCACCGAATCCATCACCAGCAGACGACCTCTCAAAGGCCTGGAATCAAAACCATCTCTCCACCGCGTCCGCGTCACTGTAAACAGAAGAAAAACACAAACCCTAAACAAAGGAAGAAGGACGGCGAAGTGATAAGGCGGAACGATGGGGCATCGTCTTTAAAGCAGAGAGGTATTGTTGTGAGCCGAACATCTCCTGCCTTTTTACATCCAACGGCGTGATTATCAAACACCTGGAAGCATCATATTAAGGCGGTACTGATATCTGAGGCAGATGTGCGGACAAGTGGCAGCATCCGGTAGCTCCTGATTATATTTAGTGTTATGAATTGTAACGGCCTTCAGGGGATGCCGAGTTTTATATATACCCCTGTTTTTTGTAATTGTTTTTTTATGGGGAATTGAATTAAAGTTTTATCTTGCTTCTGTCTCTCTTGACTCTCTCTCTCTCTCACTCTCTCTTTCTCTCTCTCTCTCTCCCTCCGTTCAACCTCCTCATCTTCGGCGGCCTTCCGGCGCCGGCGTGGTTCTATCAATTTCAATTACCTCATCTCCGGCGATCTTCCGGCGCCAGCGTGGTTCCTTACAGATCCCTCGCGGGGTCGGCGTGTCCTCGCTTGGAGCCCGAAGGTGCTATGGCTGGAGGCGGAGAAGAACCCAAGAGGAGGAGCCTGGAGGAGGAATGGCGGCGTTGTCGCGGGAGAGAGGAAGCAGCGACACAGTTGCGTGGCTAGGGCTTCTGGTTGGAGAGACGAAGAACCTGAGAGGAGGAGAGGGAAGGAGGAACTGCGGCGTTGTCGCGGGAGAGAGGAAACAGCGACACAGTCACGTGGCTAGGGCTTCATGTGGTAGTCGGAGCAGCGAGGTATTTCGGGAACATGAAGAGGAAAGGCGAGGTTAGAGAGACGGAGAGGAATTAGAGACAGAAAAATAAGAGAACTAATTTCTTGCTTGCTTCCAACTTGGTCCAGCCAGCCCATAAACATGTTCATAATTACTTCCCCCACTTCGGCTTAGACGCACGGGAACTAAACACCATAACAGATAAAAACACAAAACGACAGACATTAATTAAAACAGCAAGGATAACATTTAGGTGTCATAACATCGCCACCCTCATCGGAAGAGAGCTTGTCCTCAAGCTGAACCGGAATGTCCCCAAACGGGAGATGTCTACGTCGTCGGAAGGGTCATTTATTTCAAATCAGAATAGTCGCTTGTATCAATGACTGAGGGTGAAGGGTTCGTCACAGTTGAAACATAGACCCTTCTCGCAGAGGGCCGCATCTCTGCCTGGGATAAACGGCGCCGAAAAGTGGGGCACAGTTAGTCTTCTTCGTTGGCGGACTTGGAGTCAGGCCGAGTAAAAGGAGGGCGGTTGGTGGTGGGATCTCTGCGGTCTGGAGGCAGGCAGTTCAACAGAAATAGACGCTCACAAGCCCGCGCGAGGATCATGGCAACAGTTAAATTGGTCGAGCGTTGGAATTTCACATCACAACGAAGGCGTTCGTGGAGACCGGCTGTGAAGAGGGGAACCTATTGCTCTGGAGAAACGGAGGTTGCTTGTGACAGCAGAATCCAAAATTGCTCTAAGTACTTATCAATGGAACCTGATTGTTTGAGTGCACTACAAGATCGCCGAGGGGATTTCCCGACAGTGGCGGCCTGAAACGGAGATTGCACGCCTCGCGAAAGTCCTCCCATGAGGAGTTCAAGTGTTCTGGCATGAGTTGGGTGAACCATAATTGTGTCGGCCCGAGGAGGTGGAACGAGGCGATGCCGACCCGTTCATCTGCTGGAGTCCGCTGATTAGAAAAGAAAATCTCACATCGGGTGAGCCACGGAAGTGGATCGTCATGCCCTTCATAGATGGGGAAATCCATGTGGATGGAGCGAGGGAAGGGAGGGCCTTCCAGTCTGGGTAACACGGAGCCCACCCGACAGATCGATGGAGAGGCCGCATTGGCCATCAGTGGTAGAGGCGAGGCGATCTGGAACAGCTTCCAGACCGGCATGTGCGAAGTCGGAGCAGCGAGGGGTTTCGGGAATGGGAAGGGGAAAGGCGAGGTCAGAGAGAGGGAGAGGAATTAAAGAGAGAAATAAGAGAACTAATTTCTTGTTTGCTTCCAACTTGGTCCAGCCAACCCATAAACATGTTCATATGAACTCTGGCACGACTTAATGAATAAATCTACAATAGGTGATATGTCTAGCGAAAACGAAACGAATTTCTTACTGCAATGGTGCGGTATTCGTACGCGCGACGTGGCAACATGACCCTTTTTGTAGATTAGACGACTCCAAAACCTTTTTCGATCTAAACCAACACGCCCCAAACAAATCTGAAATACGATACAAGTCATATCTAGGTAATTATGAAACTCTTGGTGCTTCAACGGCACAGAGTTAACAATCTAAGTGGGAGTTAATTAATTAGAGGAAGGCAACCCAAAGAGGTCATTACCTCGCTCCCAAAAAAGGAACTCCACAAATGTCGACTCGAGCCCTCTAATTCCTGGAAACGAAAACATTCAAAACATAAGACAACTAGGGGATGCCAACAAAATGCTTAATGTTTCACTTAAAGGGAAGTTTTTGAAGGTTACTCGATAGGATTAAGGGAGGAATGTCGATTGCTAGAGGAAGTCCACGGATAGGGTTCGATTGTTGCAAGAACTCCTCTGATCGGAGGCGTAGAGGCCTAAAGGGTTGTTATTGATTCTAAAGGAAGAAAGATAGTAATAATCGGAATTTATCTAGGAAGGAAAGAGTAACCCTAAAACAATCGTAGTGTTTGTTTCTTGTGGTTTACCTGGTGCAAAAAGAGGAGGAAGGACCGCCAAGAGTCGGATCTACCGTAAGAGAGGTTGTCGTGGTCTGAAAAATGTAGATGGGTCTGAAAATCGTAGTATGTGTTGCTTGCCTTTTATTTCCCTCCCATTAAGCCCTCGATATAATGGAGACAGGCGCACATTTTCCTTATCTCTCGTGACCCGAGCGAGAGAAGAATTAGTGCATCCTCTTTCTTACCCTCGTCGATGGCTGCAGGAGCACATTCCATCTCCAAAACTCCTCGCTGACGACTGCAGGTGCATGTTTCATCTTCGTCGACGCCTCCTCTCCGCTCAAGGAGGCTACCCCTCTGCTTTTTTCAGACACCGGCAACCCCTCTTACGGCAGATCCGACTCTTGGCGGCCCTTCTCTTTTTGCACCAGGTAAGTCGCAAGAAACAAGCGCCGCGATTGTTATAGGGTTGCTTTTTCCTTCCTAGACAAAATCAGACTATATGATTGCGATTTTTTCTTCCTTTAGAATCAATAACAACCCTCTACGCCTCCGATCAGAAGAGTTCTTGCAACAATTGAACCCTATATGTGGACTTCCTCAAGCAACTGGCATTCCTCCCTCAATCCTATTAGGTAACAGCCAAAAACTTCCCTTTTAGTGAATCCTTAGGCATTTTATTGGCGTCCCCTAGTTGTCTTATGTTCTGAATGTCTTCGTTTCCAAGAATTGGAGACCTCGAGTCGACTTTTGTGGAGCTTCTCTTTTGGGAATTGGGAGTGAGGTAATGACCTCTTTGGGTTGCCTTCTTCTAATTAATTAACTCCCACTTAGATTGGTAACTCTGTACGATAAAACACTAAGAGTTTCATAATCACCTAGCTATGTCTTATGTCGTATTTCAGATTTTGTTTGGTATGGGTTAGCTTAGATTGGAGAAGGTTTTGGAGTCGTCAAAATAATATAAAAAAGGATCATGTCGTCGTGTCGCGTGTATGAACGTCGCACCATTGCAGTAAGAAATATGTTTCCTTTTGGGTAGACATATACCTACTGAAGATTTACTTAATACGTGCTAGAGTTCATATGAAAATGTAATGATCATAGCCTTTTTGTTTCATGATAACAGATAAATAAAATATTACAGAACCCATGAAATATTGAATCATCCGTAGTACATAAATTCATATTTAGACAATTAATTTAGTACATAGCAGACATAAAATAGAATCAATAATAATATATGAATTCGTATTAATGTCGATTAAATTAGTATAATTTGGCATATTGATCAGTGCATGACTATAACAACAGACAAATGAGTTGGTACAGAACACATGTGGAATTGATTCATCACTAGTATATGAATTCAAATTAAGATAAATAATTGATTACAGGGCACACGTGAAATTGGATTAGCATAAGAATCCGTATTAAATGTCAATTAAATTGGCATAATACAACATACAAGTTGACGGCGCGCCCTGACCAACGCGCGTATATTCCCGCAGGAGGCGGTGATCCGCTGCCCGGACGGGCCATCGGAGCCCGTGGTCGCGTCCGGATGATCGTTTCTAGTCATTTTCGTATTTTATGTTTTTTTATTCTAAGATGTATTTAACCCCCGATCGGCCCAAACAATCATAGTCATCCGATCGGGGTGGTTTTATTTTAGTTTCACAGTGCAGTCAGGGGTTCGCATAATAGGTGGCGGTTCTGATATCGGGCTATTTATTTCTAGCGGTTTGGAGAGGAGTTATCGAGAGTTTTGCAGAGTTGAAACCGTTCGGTCTTGTCCTATCCGGTGCGATGCCGGAGAGGACGCGATACCTGGTGCGACGCCAGGCAAGGTCATCGTCCACCCCTCCCTCCCCCAGTGCGCCTTCACCCCGTCGGCAACCCCTTCCTCATCCCCGTCCAAGCCCGCAACCCTAGCCGTCTGCTTCATCCTTGTCCAAGCACGCAGCATA
Source organism: Platanthera guangdongensis (assembly GCA_039583875.1). NCBI lineage: Eukaryota > Viridiplantae > Streptophyta > Magnoliopsida > Asparagales > Orchidaceae > Platanthera > Platanthera guangdongensis. The sequence continues at coordinate 110,519,504 of CM077160.1, read as the reverse complement.
CGCCAGGCCCTTCCTCCCTGTCCAAGCCCTCAACCCACGCCGGCAATTTCCCTCTTCCCGGCCAGCCACTACAACACCAGCCCGACCCGGCCAACTCCCTCTCCCCAGTTTCTGACAGCACACCACCGCCCCTTTCGCTTCCCGTCGCCGAGCCACCTTAATACTCCCGCGCGTACATCCCTCCTCCGCATTCCTCCACGTGCCAAGCAATACACCATCTCCCCTCCTCTTCCTGTCGGACAGCCAGGGTTCCTTTGTTTTAATTTTCTTTTACTGGTCACCCATTAATTTTACTATTCACCCGTTCAATTCTACCAAGAAGTTACCTTCGCCAAGCCCATTGCCCTGTCCAGCCCACCCTCCTGTCGTGGACCCACTTCAGATCAGCCCCCCCCCCCCCCCCCCCACCAACATCGCCACAACTTTGGATGCCCGTCAACAACCGCCACCGCTGCCGCCTACGTATGCAACCCGTGGTATAAAGTTCTTATCTTTTACTGTTGGGTATTTTGGCACCTATATTGTGTAGTGGATGTTCTTTCTTTTAATGCTATTAGTATTATTTGTCGTGTGATTTGCTGGGTTTCTTCTGCGCTTGCTTGAAAGTAATTGCGTCTCTTTCGTTTGCGAAATTAATACTTTGCCCTCTGTTAATTAATTATTTGCAACTGTATGTGCACCTGCTGTTAATTCGTAATAATTAATTACTTGTTTGCAATTTTTAGCGGACCGCTTGTGCACTTTTATTTCATATCACCGCATATAGGCCTGCATTTGGAGATCCCTTTGAGTCGACCTGCCACTGCATCAAATTGGTATCAGAGCCCTAGGTTGGGGTCAGTGCATGCTTCGTAGTGGCAGGGATTATCGCCAGTCCATGTCAAGTCAAAATCACTCCGACGATAGGACCGCTAGCTCTCAGACGGACATGAAGCCCGCGGAATTCCAAAGGCTTGTCCTCGATCGATTTAATCAAATGGGCGTCCAATTCGACACACTTAGAGGTGATATCGCGAGGGTTAGCATGAGAGTACACCAGCTAGAGACACCAAGAGATAGATCGAACCCTATACCTAATAAGGAACCTCTCGAGGACCATCAAGATGCCACCCCCCCCCCCTCCCGGGAGGCGTGGTAGAGACGGCCCTCGCCGAGATCCCCCACCTCCACCAAGAGCGAATTATCGTCGTGGTTACGAATTTCGACGAGATCATCCTATGGATGAACCACGTCCTCCACCACCTCGTCGTAGAGATAGACCCCGATATGACTTTGACGACGATAACGAATACGGTGACTTCTGAGACCCCCGTCGAGGAATGACTCCAGAGGAGGATGTCATCACCCGACGGATCCGTATTGATGTTCCCACCTTCGATGGTCACCTGGACCCGAAGGCATTCAGTGGTTGGCCCATGGACATGGACCACTACTTTGACTGGTTCAAGATGAGTGACGAGAGGCGAGTACGGTTCGCGAAGATGAAACTAATTGGCCAAGCAAAGATTTATTGGTCGAGTCTGGAGAGATCCTTGGAGCGTGATGGCTATTTCCCCATTACTCGATGGGATGAGATGAAGCAGCGCTTACAGGATAAGTATCTTCATGTCTCCTATCGAGATCAGTTGTTAGATCAGTTGTACGCGCTACGTCAGGGTACTCTTTTTGTTGCTGATTACATGTCTCGATTTGACGAACTTGTAGTTCGTAGCGACATTATGGAGGATCTCATTGCTATTGTCTCGCGTTTTCGTGTCGGCCTTAGATCAGACATTCGAAGGGAACTAATCCCCATAGGATGGAGTCGGTTGAGCGGGTCTTTCAGCTTGCCCTCGAATACGAGCAGTATTTGCGCTCAGCCGACGCGAGACAGGCCTCCACTAGACCCGATGCTTCCACATTTAGGAAGTCTGTCCCTGCCACGACTTCTGCCACCCCTCGCCCTCCCACAGATGCGACAGGAAAAGCTATTGTTCCAGGAGGCCCCAAACCTGGGGGCGTCCAATGTTATTGTTGTTCCGGCAGAGGGCATTTCGCAGTCCAATGCCCTACCAGGAACTTGCTGATTGAGGATTCTGGCGAGCCCAGCGTTAAGGCTGAGAGCGACGCCACTGAGGAGGTTACTGTTGTTGTTGAGGATGGTTGGGAGAGCGATGCTGAGAGATCGCTAGAGGTAGGAGTCCTCTGTCGCATCCTCCACACCCCACGTGCTGAAGAGGATTGGTGTCGCACCACTATCTTATACACTTACTTCTCGAGTGCAGGAGGACCCTGCAAGCTCGTCATCGATAGTGGTAGCTGCGTAAATATTGTTGCTAAGAAAGGGTTGGAGAGGATGCAGCTTACTGCTAAGCCACATCCTCATCTGTATCGTGTCCTTTGGGTGGACAAGTCCACCATTCAAGTTACACAGCGGTGTCTGGTGCCGATCCGATTAGCGTCTACAGAGGACCGGGTTTGGTGCGACGTCATCCCTATGGATGTCGCTCACGTCCTTCTAGGGAAACCCTGGCTTTACGATCGTGACGCCACGTGTTATGGTCGTTCCAACACGTGCGTATTTTTTGACAAGGGTCAAAAGATTACTCTCACCCCGACCCAGCCCAGGGACCCTCCCAAGGGCAAGGTTGACTCTTCAGTTAGTGTGGGATCGTCGAGACCCATGCATATCTTGAGTAGGGGTGATTTCTTGAGAGAGAGCCTAGAGACTGGGATCAAGTTTATTGTAGCAGCCACGTGGGCGGCCGAGACCCCTAGCAAGGCCGAGATTACTGATCCGGATGTTCGCCAGCTGATGGATGACTTTACAGACATTATGCCCGAGGAGCTCCCTGATGAGTTTCCCCCACGGAGGGACATCCAACATGCGATTGACTTGATTCACGGGGCATCTTTACCCAATCTGCCACACTATCGTTTAAATCCAACTGAGCATGCTGAACTAAAGTGGCAAGTTGATGAGCTTTTGCAAAAAGGATTTATACAAGAAAGTCTGAGCTCGTGCTCCATGCCAGCCCTTCTGACTCCGAAGAAGGACGGTAGCTGGCGCATGTGCATTGATAGTCGTGTCATAAATAAGATCACGGTGAAGTATCGTTTTCCGATTCCCCGCCTCGATGACCTCCTGGATTCGATGAATGGTGCCCAGATCTTTTCGAAGATCGACCTTCGCAGTGGGTACCACCAGATTAGAGTTAGAGAGGGGGATGAGTGGAAGACGGCCTTCAAGACGAAGGACGGCCTGTACGAGTGGATGGTGATGTCTTTCGGGTTATCGAACGCACCCAGCACATTCATGAGTGTGATGACTCAGGTTTTGCGGCACTATATGGGCAAATTCTTGATCGTATATTTCGATGATATCTTGATATACAGCCAGAGTCGCACCGAGCATTTACGCCACATTCTCCTAGTGTTCGATCTCCTCCGAAAAGAGCATCTATACATCAACTTGAAGAAGTGCTCGTTCTTATCCACGTCCGTTCATTTTTTGGGTTATGTTGTATCGGAATCTGGTATTTCTGTCGATCCTGACAAGGTCAGGGCGATTCGAGAATGGTCGATCCCTACGAACATTCATGAGGCCCGTAGCTTTCATGGACTTGCCACCATTTATAGGAGGTTTGTCCTAGCCTTCAGTTCGATCATGGCCCTCATTACGAGCTGTCTTCGTAAGGGTGACTTCGTTTGGGCAAAGGCTGTCACTCGAGCTTCTGAGGAGATCAAGGAGAAACTATCTACTGCTCCTATTTTACGCTTACCAGACTTCTCCAAAGCCTTAGAGGTTGCTTGTGATGCGTCGGGAGTTGGTATCGGCGCAGTCCTTAGTCAGGAAGGCCACTCAGTAGCCTGTTTTAGTGAAAAGTTGAACGAAGCCCGACAGAAATACTCAAATTATGATTGGGAGCTCTATGTCATTGTGCAGGCACTGTGATACTGGCGACATTATCTTTTGCACAAAAAAATCATTTTATATTCTGACCATCAGGCTCTGAGATATCTCGATTCCCAAAAGAAATGGGGTTACCGTCACGCCAAGTGGGTGGAGTATATGCAGGAGTTTCACTATGTTCTTAAGCACCGTACAGGTGTTGAGAACAAACCGGCAGACGCATTGAGTCGCCGAGTTAGCATCCTTCACACTATGAGCACCCGAGTAGTGGGGTTTGAGCAGCTAGTTCACGCTTACCCAGGGTGCCCTGATTTTGGGGATATTTATTTCGCGCTTTCGAAGGACTCCCCCGACCTTCGGGTGGGTTATTCGATATCTAACGGGTATTTATTTATGGGTTCTCGCCTCTACATTCCTCAATCATCCCTCCGAGATTTCCTTATCTGCGAGTTACACGCAGGCGGAGCTGCGGGGCAATTTGGAAGAGACAAGACGATTGCGATAGTTGAGGACCGTTTCTATTGGCCCGGCCTGAAGAAAGATGTCACCAGAATAGTGAGGCATTGTAGGGTTTGCCAGACGGCAAAGGGGACTCGACAGCCCAAGGGGTTTTACACTCCACTTCCCGTCCCAGAGAGACCCTGGTTGGATATTAGTATGGATTTTGTTCTCGGGCTCCCTCGCACCCTGAGGAAGCTCAACTCGATATTTGTTGTAGTTGATCGATTCTCCAAGATGGCGCATTTCATTCCTTGCCGAAAGACCGATGACGCCTCCCACGTGACAGCGCTATTCTTTAAAGAAGTCTTTAAGTTACCATGGTCTCCCCGCCTCCATAGTTTCTGATCGTGACGTGCGATTCATGAGTTATTTTTGGAAAACTTTGTGGAAAAAGACGGGTACAATCTTGAAGTTTTCCTCCACCTACCACCCGCAGACGGACGGACAAACTGAAGTGGTTAACCGTATCCTTGGCACCCTTTTTCGTTGCCTAGTTGGAGATAGTCCAGCAACCTGGGATTCTGTCCTTCCGATAACCGAATTTGCATACAATAGCTCGGTCAACGGGACCATGGGATTGAGTCCATTTCATATCATATTAGGATACGAGCCTAGGAAACCAATTGATTTGATTGATATTCCCTTAGAGTCCAAACCTAGTGAGTCAGCCGAATCTTTCATTCAGCACATACATGCACTGCACGAATTGGTCTGTAAGAAGATTGCAGCTAGTAATGATTATTATAAAGATCAAGAATACCATCACAGGCGGGAACAAATCTTTGAGGCAGGAGAACAGGTATTAATTCGCATTCGCTCTGAGAGGGTCCCACAGGGACCGGCAAAAAAATAAGCGCATGTAGAATGGGCCCCTATACAGTCGTGCAACGAATTGGTACAAACGCATATGAAATAGACATCCTTCATGGTATGGGCATTGACTGAGTATTCAACGTATAGGATTTGACTCCTTACTACGAGGAGCATGTGTACGTGGATCCCCTCACCACACCTCTACCCGAGCCTTCATCTATCACAGCCCCATCACCTGAGCCTTCTCCTCCTATTGCCTCCACCAATCCCTCTTTGTTACCACCAGCGGCGTCGCGACATGCAGACCGAGTTGCACCACCGACGGTTCCACCGACATCATTGTCAGACGGAGACACGTCATTGCCAGACGGAGATACACCTGTGCCAGACGGAGATACATTGGTCTCACCTGCTTCTACAAACGACGTGCTTCAGATCGTCGATCACGACTTCTACGCCGCGAGTGGGCAAGATACCTTACGCCATCTTGTCTGCTGGAGCGGCCAGCCCTTGCATGATGCTACTTGCATTTCTTCAGAGGAGCTTCAGAGGCTTGCCCCCCGGCTGCTGAGCGAGTACCTCCACTTGCACTCATTGGAGTTGAGTGTCTTTAAGCTGAGGGGAGTTGACGGCGCGCCCCGACCGACGAGCGTATATTCCCGCAGGAGGCGGAGACCCGCTGCCCGGACGGGCCATCGGAGCTCGTGGTCGCGTAAGGATGATCGTTTCTAGTCATTTTGGTATTTTATGTTTTTTATTCTGAGATGTATTTAACCCCTGATCGGCCCAAACAATCATAGTCATCCGATCGGGGTGGCTTTATTTTAGTTTCACTGTACAGACAGCGGTTCGCATAATAGGCGGCGGTTCTGATATCGGACTATTTATTTCTGGCGGTTTGGAGAGGAGTTATCAAGGGTTTTGCATAGTTGAAACCGCTCGGTCCTGTGCTATCCGGTGCGACGCCGGAGAAGACGCGATACCTGGTGCGACGCCAGGCAAAGTCATCATCCACGCCTCCCTCCCCCAGTGCACCTTCAACCCCGTCGGCAACCCCTTCCTCATGCCCGTCCAAGCCCGCAACCCTAGCCGTCTACTTCATCCCTGTCCAAGCCAGCAGCATACGCCAGCCCCTTCCTCCCTATCCAAGCCTGCAACCCACGCCGGCAATTTCCCCCTTCCCGGCCAGCCACTACAACACCAGCCCGACCCTGCCAACTCCCTCTCCCCAGTTTCCGACAGCATACCACCGCCCCTTTCATTTCCCGTCGCAAAGCCACCTTAATACCCCAGCTCGTACATCCCTCCACCGCATTCCTCCACGTGCCCAGCAATACACCACCGCCCCTCCTCTTCCTGTCGGACAGTCAGGGTTCTTTTGTTTTAATTTCCTTTTACTGTTCACCCATTAATTTTACTATTCACCTGTTGAATTCTACCAAGAAGTTACCTTCGCCAAGCCCGTTGCCCTGTCCAGCCCACCCTCTGTCGTGGACCCACTTTCAGATCAGCCTCCCGCCCCCCCCCCCCCCAACATCACCGCAACTTTGGATGCTCGTCAACAACCGCCACCGCCACCGCCTACGTATGCAACCCGTGGTATAAGTTCTTATCTTTTACTGTTGGGTATTTTGGCAGCTATATTGTGTAGTGGATGTTCTTTCTTTTAATGCTATTAGTATTATTTGTCGTGTGATTTGCTGGGTTTCTTCTGCGCTTGCTTGAAAGTAATTGCGCCTCTTTCGTTTGTGAAATTAATATTTTGCCCTCCATTAATTAATTATTTGCAACTGCATGTGCCCCTGTTGTTAATTCGTAATAATTAATTACATGTTTGCAATTTTTAGCGGACCACTTGTGCACTTTTATTTCATATCACCGCATATAGGCCTGCATTTGGAGATCCCCTTTGAGTCGACCTGCCACTGCATCACATGTTAGTGCAAGAAATAAAATCTTAACACACAAACAGAAGAATTAAATATGTTATGTGCAAGTAGTCTAAAAGTAAAATGTTAAGATATGTACTAAGTCACAGACTAGTGGCCTTAATTGGACAACATAATGTATTGATCGTACTAATCACCAGATGATTGGTTCAGAAAGGGGGCATGAGAGGTATTTTTCCTCGTGATTGATGGAGGCACACCATCATACTCATAGGGTGTAGCAGACCTTATGAGCCTCAGGTTTGGGAGTGGACACCCCATATAGATTCGAGTCTGTGTCTTAGATAGAGGGACACTAGAACATATATGTTTGTTAGTAGGGACTCGATTCATCAGAATGTGCATACAAATTCACTTAACAAAGAATGAGAAGAATAGAAAATATGAGACAACTCACTTTCAAAGACAAGTCGAAATCTAAAAATCTCTATGAATTAATGGAGTTGAAATTTAAAAAGAAAATTCAATTTAAGATCACGTGATGTATTGTACATTAATTAAAGTACTTTATAGAAAAGCAAGTATAGAATATAGATTACATTTATTAGTGTTAGAAAATACTAGGAAAAATGATGTATTGACTCATGTAGGAGTTAGTATTTAGTCACACATTGTTTGTATAGTTAGATCTTACTCTCTTCTCTCCTATATATTTGTACTCATACTTGTTTTTTTTATATTCAAGAAGTATATACAAGGTTTGGAACTTTCTCTACATGATATCAGAGGGATACGGTCCGGCCTGTTTTTTTCTAACCGCCTGCTCCTCCTGATTACCAGGTGGCTTGTTCTCCTGCTTAGTCGCAGTGTCTTGCGGCCTGCTCCCTTTTTAACCGCTTCCGGGTGGTTAGAATTTTTGTAACTGCGGCTTCAAGAGCAGTTAAGGTCGTTTTAACCGCTTTCTCTGCTCTCTCTCTCTCTCTCTCTCTCTCTCTCTCGGCTTCCACCACGTCTTCTCCTTCTCCTCCCTTTTATAACCTTTCTATCAGGTGGGGTCTTCCCTCCCTTGTTTCCCTCTGCCTGCGCGGTATCATCCCGGCTACCCGCTTCCCCTCTACTCAGTGCGGTCTCCATGTCTACCCGCCGAGATCTTCCCTTCTCGCTGCTCTCCACCCTTCTCGTCGCAACTTCTCTTAGTCACTACTCGATGCGGTCTCCTTGTCTACCCGCCGAGTTCTTGCCTTCTCGCTGCTCTGCTCCCTGCTCGCCGCGACTTGTCTTAGTCGTCGCGACTTCTCTTCTCTCCGCGATTTGTTCTCTTAGTCGATGCGGCTTCCCTCAACCCGGCGAGCTCCGCATCTAGGTCGCGGCATCTTCCCTTGTCGTTGGTGTGCTCACCGTGACCGTGCGGCCTTCTCGACCGGCTTGTTCTCTGCTTTGTCGCTGTGACTTGTCTCCTCGAAGGAGGCTTCTACTCTCTGTTGTGGGCTCTGCATATTGGTCGCGGCATCCTCCTTGTCGCTGGTGTGTTATCACTGTGACCGTGCGGTCTTCGTTGTTTTGTCGCCTGCGGTTTCCTTACCCGCCGCAGCTTCCCTTCCCACTGCAGTTCCCCTGTTGCTGCGTGCTTCTCGCGCGGACTTCGCTTAACCGCTGCGGCTTCCTTAGTCGTTGCGGCTTCTCTACCCGCCGCGGGCTCCGTATCCGGGTTGCAGCCTCTTGTCGTTGGTGTGTTCCCGCTGCGACTTCTCTCCTTCCAACTACTTCCCGTTGTGGCCTCTGTCTTTCCGCCGCGGCTAGGCTCTTCTTGCGGCTAGAGCTTGTTTTTGATCTTGGTGCGGTCTGTCTCTATCTGCCCGGTCTCGTACCTGTTCGCCGGCTTGTGCTCCTGTTGCGGTGTGTCTCTAACCGCCCGGTCGAGTGGTTGTTCGCCGGCCTCTGTTTCTTCTGGTTGCTGCCCGCCCAGGTGTCTTACCATCTCGACTTGGTTGTTCGTGCGGTCTGCCTGCGGCTTCTCGTTTACGCCGCTAATCTTGTTGCGGTCTTCTCCTAACCGCGCTGCCAGCCCAGGATTCCTACCGTCGCGGCTTGTTTCTTTCCGCTGCGGGCTCTTTTCTTACAGCGCTGGTCGTGGCCTGTTCTTGTCGCTGGTGCGTTATCACTGTGACTGCTGCGGACTGTTCCTTGCAAGATGATCAGCTGTCCTTCGGGCTCTGTGGTGTTTATTTCCGATGGTGGTACCTCCTGCCTTGCTCATAGCTCATCCTTGGATTTTGGATTCTGGGGCCTCTCACCACATTACCTCACAGAAATCAGCACAATATTTGAACTCAGTGCATCCCAAGTTCATTACTGTTGTTAGTGGGGACGTCATTCCCGTTTTCGGCGCGGCAGATATTCACCTCACTCCCTTCATTACTCTTCGTTCTGCCCTTCATGTTCTGGGCTCTCCTTTCAACCTTCTCACTGTTGGTCGACTCATTACTAACCTCGATTGTGACGTAATTTTTTCTTCTAAATTATGTGTTATGCAGGATTGCAAGACGCAAATTATCATCGGAAAAGGGCATCTGTCGAATGGTCTCTATATCCTTGACCCCTCTCCCCCAACGGTGTTGTCTTCTATTAGCTCTGTTGATTGGAATCGACGTCTGGGTCACGCTCCTCTAAACATACTCAGAAAATCTCTCCCCGACGTGTCCCTCCAAGAGTTCACGTGTGAGTCTTGTATCTATGAGAAACATCATTGGTATACGTTCTCACCACATCCTACTCGGAGTCCTGCTCCATTTGATCTTGTACACTCCGATATTTGGGGACCCTACAAAATTGCGAAGTGTTTTTGGATATCGTTACTTTGTCACATTTGTAAATGACTACTCTCGGGTGACCTGGTTGTATCTCCTTCGTGACCGCTCTGAATTGTCCGGTGTATTCCGTACCTTTTTCATTGAAACTTGCAACCAGTTTTCCACTACCATTAAAACCCTCCGCACTGATAATGCCCATGAATACACTAGTCATGCCTTTGCACACCTCTATGCGGAGTTTGGGATCATCCATCAAACCTCCTCTGTCCATACCCCCCAACAAAATGGCGTTGCTGAACGCAATAATCGACACCTGCTTGAGGACACCCGCTCTCTTATGATTCAGACAAATGTTCCCAAACAGTATTGGAATTTTGCGGTCTCTATTGTCTGCACTCTTATTAACCGCATGTCTTCCTTTATTCTCAATTTTGTGGTTCCCTTCAATCTTCTTTTTCCCTCCAAACCTTTTTTTCTCCATCACCCCTCGCGTGTTTGGTTGTGTGTGCTTTGTTCATCATCTTGGCATGTCCACTGACAAACTTGCTCCCCTGTGCCACTAAATATATATTTGTGGGTTATTCTCGAACTCAGAAGGGCTACATTTATTTTTCTCTCAATGATCGCAAGGTGGTTACTTCGGTTGATGTCACCTTCCTCGAAGATCAGTCATATTACTCTCAACCAGCTGATTCTCCTCTTCTGCCACCTCTCCCGCGGCCTGATATCCCTGTTCATTCAAACCTTTCCACCTCTTCTTCCCACACAAATCCCACCTAAACCACTTACATCATCTATCATTCGTGTGTACACTCGACGTCCTTCCTCGTCTACTGCCCTACGGTAGCTTCCCTACTCTAATGATGTTTTGCAACCGACGGATCCGGGAACAGCTTCCACTGCCCACCCGCTGGCCAACTATGTCTCTTTTCACCGCCTCTCTCCGGAACTCCGACAGGGTGCTCTTTCTTTATCATCTATCTCCACCCCTAATTCTGTACAGGAGGCTCTCCAGCATCCCGGGTGGCGGGCGGCCCCCTTGCGGAAGGCGATAAATCTGCCTCCACGAGGTGGGCCATGTCGAGGGCCTCGGACACCGTCCGAGGGTGATGAGTGCGAAGCCGAGGAGCGGATGTGGGGAAGAAGAACCTGCATGAAGAAGCCGAGGTAGTGATCCGGCGGTAAGCCCGAAACATGGGTGACGTGGGCCACAAATTCATTAATGTAATCATCCAGCGCACTGGTTTGGCGCACCCCACATAGTCGTTCGATGGCCGAGCCGGAACAACGGCTGTCGTAGCGGCGAATCATTTGTTGCTTGATCTCCGACCAGGAGATTGTTGGGTTGGACTGTCGTAGTCATCGAGCCTATTGTAAGGCGGAGTCGTCGAGTCCTACAACGGTGGTGGAGACTTTGTCTTGCTCGGGAGTGGGATGTAGGTCAAAGCACTGCTCTGCCTTTGCGATCCACCAAATTGGGTCAACACCGGAGAAGGTGGGGAGGTCTAAGGAAAGGGTCGGACGTCCACGGGCAGACGGGGGGGGGGGGGGGGGGGGGGGGGGGGGGGGGGGGGGGGCGGGGAGGGGCGGTCTCCCCGTTGTGTGGGAGAGGGGCATCCCGAGGATGGACGTACCGTTGGTCGGGCATGCGGAGCGGAGGCGGGACGCGGTAGTGGGCGGTTGGAGAGCATCGAATTTGGCATGAAGGGAGAGCATGGAGGCATGCATGGAGGCCACAAGAGATTATTGGGTGTTGACACGGTGCGGGAGGGCCTCATTGGCGCTCTCCAGTGGTGCCTCTGTCGTGGATCGGGTTGTCGGGGCCATGGTGCGGAGCGAGTGCGGCGGTGTGCGGACGCGGGAGGCTTCGGCAAGCGCTGGTACTCCGGCGGCCGGCGGTGGCGGGCGGACGGGCAGGTCGGACCAAATTGATGGGGTCTGGCGGGTGAGGGTGCAGGGCGGCGGTACTCAATCCGGAAGAGGGAGAGAGTGAGAAAGAGAGAGAGGGGGGCTAGGGTTAGAGATTTAGAGGAAGAGAGAAAACATTCATTCATCCAAGATGACGATTACAACTTTTGTGTGTCCTCTTATAGAGACGAGGAGCGAATACAAAAGGAAAAACGGAAAATACTAAAATTGTGACATTCAAATATAGAATAGAATAATTGTTAAACATAGAATAATATAAATGTTAAATATTCTCCGTGATCTCGGTGGGCACATGTGATATTCTCGCCCAGCACGTGTAGACTTGCCACTTGGGCTCGTTCTCATGCAGATCCGTAACAGTCATATTTTTAATAAACTTCATCCTTTACTTTTAGGGGACAGTTCGGATCCAGTAAATTTGATTCTTTTAATGCTTAGAATGGAACTTGGGAAGCTACCAGCGTCACCCTTAGATGATAATGAATTTATTTCTGAATATCTCTTCTCAATTATTCAGTATGATATATAGGGCCCTCTCCTATTTCATTTATTAATGGTTATAGATATTATGTTGTATGTATTGATGACTATTCTCATTTTATTTTGATTTACCTTTTAAAACAAAGATCAGAGCTACCACAAATTTAAATAAAATTTGCTCGCATGATTAAAACAAAGCTTTATCACACCATCAAAATTCTTCAAACTGGAAATGCTACGAAGTATAAAGATTCATTTCTTTTGTGGTTTCTTAGTCAACAAGGTACACCATTGTTGAACACACATCCTCACACCCCACAATAAAATGAGCAGATTGAATGCAAACATCACCATATACATGTCATCTGTTCGAGCTCTTTTTACAGGATTACGTCTTGAAAATTTATAGGTGAAGCTACACTTCATGTTGTACATGCTATTAATTGTACCCCTATTGTAGTCCTCAATAACCTATCTCCCTTTGAACGGTTAGTTGGTAAACCACTTGATCACTCTATTATGAAGTCAGTTGGTTGTGCTTGTTTAGTTCTACTCCAATCTCATGAGCAAGCTCGACTTTGTTGTTCTCTTGGGTACTTGATAGAGCATAAGGGAAGGTGTTACGGATCCTCCGTCAGTTATCTCCTATTATTTTATGATTATTATTTATATGTGGAGTCGAGCCATGTTGTATAAGTCATAGTTGTCGAAGCGTTTAAGTGTTTTTATTATTTGATGAATATTTGTGTTATTTTTCCATTATGTCATCGGCGCCTATATATTGGGCATTTGGGGTCATGTAACTCTTATGCAAAATATTAATGAAGGTTCTCTTTCTCTCTCAAGATTCTCTCTCTCTCTATGGTTCTGCTCATCTCCTCCATCATTCTAGGGTTTACCCTCATTGTATCTCCGCCTCCTCCCCCCACAATCGTCGGTCCGTAACAACTTGGTATCAGAGGGGTCTTTCCTTCCCGCTCCGGCCATTGAGTCCTCACCGCCCACAGCCCAAAGTTCATCCCACTACCTTCGTCCACAGCAAGCATCGATAGATCAAAATAAAAGCCGCAACTTCAAAAAAAAGCCAACCACGACCCCACCGCCGACTTCCAGGGTCGCAGCCACGCCCTTCGACACAGCAGCCAGGCGCCTTCTTCCGCCAAGCAGCAGCGCTCCGTCCTTCAGCCAGTCAAAGACGATTCCCTGCAACAGCGCTCCGTCCGTCATCAAAGCCTCCTGTGGCCGCTTATTCAAAACCCTAGACGGCACGCGTCTCCGCTCTTTTTCCCTCGAGCCCCACTCAAGTACCTTTTATTATATCTCCTTTGGTGCTTATATTCTCCTAAAAAAAATAATCCACCCACTATTTTTCCCCTGCTGCACGTTATCCCCCATCTCCTGGAGCCTCCCGTCCCATCAGCTCAACCCCCTCACTGCAAAGCATACTTTGATTTTATTTTTAATTTATTAGTCAAGCATTTTGATTAATTTATTAATTATAAAAACATTTTATCACTATCACAATGGAGATACCATTAAGCGCCACCGAGGCAGACTCCGCTCGTGCACGTCTTGCGAAACTTGAGGCGACCCTGGCCGCCAACACCGCACGTTTTCTGGCGGATCTCGCACGACTTTTTCGGGACCCTCTTTCCCCAATATCGCCACCATCCTCACTTCTAGGCTCCGTTGTCAACCTTTCAACGCAGCTTTCACCTCCACCCCCACCAATTCCTCTCGAGCAGTCGCCACCACCACCGTCTACTTTCGTGTCCACCATTCTGCAACTGTTGGCCCCGGCCACCTCGCCGCCTCTTCGGTCGGTTATTACCCTGTCAGCCCCGGCTCCAATTCCACAGGCCGCTCTTCCACCTCCACTGGCCACCGTCTACTTTCGTGGTCACCATTCCGCAGATGTTAGCACAGGCCACCTCGCCGCCTCTTCGGTCGGATATTACCCTGTCAGCCTCGGATCCAATTCCACAGGCCGCTCTTCCACCTCCACTCTGGTCCTCAGCTCTGCCGCCTCTGGACGCATCGTCGCCTCTTCTGCAGGCTCTTGCTCTGCCGGCACCTGCTCTACTGATCCCTTCGACCACATCACCGCCTCTTTTGTCAGGTCGTGCTTCGCTGACCCCGGCGGATCTGTTCCTGCTACCGGTCGTCGCTTCTCCGACCTCCATACTGTTGTTGCTCTCCACTGCTCCACTAACCTTGCGGAAGTCATTCCCTCTGTCGCACGTCTTTCTGATGGCTCCGTCGCTACTCACAACACTGTCGTCAATGCTAGGCGTCGTCAGGCATTATTCTGGCGGGAGATCACGATGTCAGATGATCCAACCATCCCGATAGAGTTCGAGTTTGGGGTCAAACTCGATGTCAATGGTGGATGGAGTGTTATGGATCCTCCATCAGTTATCTCATATTATGTTATGATTATTATTTATATGTCAAGTCGAGTCATGTTGTACAAGTCATAGTTATCGAAGCATTTAAGTGTTTTTATTATTTGATGAATGTTTGTGTTATTTTTTCGTTATGCCATCGACGCCTATATATTGGGCCTTTGGGGTCATGTAACTCTTATGCAAAATATTAATGAAGGTTCTCTTTCTCTCTCAAGATTCTCTCGCTCACTACAGTTCTTCTCATCTCCTCCCTCATTCTAGGGTTTACCCTCATTGTGTCTCTGCCTCCTCCCTCCACAATCGTCGGTCCGTAACAAAAGGTTATCGTTGTTGAGATCTCATCTCTTAAAGCTACATATTTCTCGACATGTCTTTGGAGAAAACACCAAATTCTCATTATTATCCAAATTTCACAACACAATCACTACTTTCGCTCAATAATACTTCATTGTTTCTTCTGTTGAGCTATTTCCTAATTTTGAACAAGCAATATTACTGAGCACACATTTAAACCACTTATATGTCATGCTTCTACTGAGTCTAACCTCACTTTGGAGACTGTGTTACGGTCCCGCCTTGGTCCCGTCTTGGTCCCGCCTTGGTCGCGTATATTGTCGACCCTTATCGAGTTTTACTTTCTATTTTATTATTATGTGTGTTTTTGATCCTCCGTGTTTAAGCCCAAGTAGAGGGCATTTTGGTGTGAGTGTGTGACTACTTAAATATCTGGATGGGTGAACCAAAGGGACAAGGAAAAGCATCTTTATTTTAATTTCTCATTCATCTCTCTGGTTCCAATCTCTCTCTCTCTCTAACTATTCTTCTACCTCACGGAACCCGCAAGCCCAATCCCTAGCTGCCAGTTCCACAATCCGCTCCCCCGCCTCCACCGTTTGCAAGCCACAAACCGCCGCCGCCATAACTCGTCGGAGCTCCTCCCTCAAGGACTTTCCCCCTCTTCCCCCGTGCACGCGCTCCCGATCTAGGACATGTATCATCTTGGTATCTTAATAACTAAAGGCGCAGGCACCAAGGCGCAGGCACCAAGGCGCAAAGGAGTCTTAGAGCCTAGGCGCACGCCTTACGAAGGCAAGGCGCACGCCTTACGAAGGCAAGACCAACCAGATTCATTTTAAAAAATAAGCATCAAACATCAGTTCATCTTCTTGATCAGATTTTTCATCTATTATACTCATTAATCATTCATTACTATTATTTATATATCTTAAAAAATATAATTAATGCGGTCACTTGCATCATATTTACGTCTTAACACGCGATTATATTTCACAAACACTAAATCATACAAAAATTATTGAGTTCTTATATTATTTCTTTTTTTTTCTTTTGGCAAAAAAAGGTTTGCAAAAGAAATTGCACCAAGACGTGCCTTTTATGCTCCAAAGGAGCACGAAGACGCAAGCCTCTGATCTCGTTGAGCCTGGAGCCTTAGGCGCACCTGAGGCACACCTTTAGCAACATAGCTTGGCATCATAGTGAACTCTCCTCCCCGCCGCTGAAACTCCTGATCTACCCTCTTCTACCACTGTTGTGGCCACCCCGGCCACGTGCATCGAGTCCCCGACCACTTCATACAGCTGGCTCTTCCCCGTCAACCGAACTCCAACAGTGACAGGGGCTCCGCCCGGACCTGTTCTGCCCCGATCGACTACTCCCCGACCTGTTCCGCCCAGATCAGCTCCGTCACGGCCTGCTCTGCCACACCAGACTTCGTCTAGCCATCTCTGCCCTGACTGCTCTCCTCCATCCCTTCTTCGCACCGCAAATTGCTCGGCTCCTCCATCGATGGGGGCCCCTTGCTCGCTGCCTCTACCGGGTTGCTTCTGTCGCTGGTCCTCCTTCCTCCAATCCCTCAAGCGCCAATCACTCACCAATTTCGCCCCAAGCAATGGCTGAACCACCCTCACTCTCTCAAATTTTTGAGCCTCTCGCCAAGCTCCTAGTGGATAACAACACCGCACTGATCAGTGTCGTCACGGCCCAACTAGCGGCTAACTGAACGGTCCACCCGGCCACGGGCTCCTCCAACGACGTGCAGATTCCGCCAACCCCATCGGAGTTCTTTCACCTGAGGCACAAGGGCATTGGTGTTCCCCGCTACATGCGGTTGGATTTTCCATTATTCGACGACCACAAAGACTCCTTGGCCCGACTTTCTCGTTGTGAGCAGTTCTTTGCCCATCAGCGCACCCCTTGGAAAGAGTGGTTTAAGATTGCTTCCTTTCACCTGATGGGACCCGCCCAACTTTGGTTTTCCCAGCTGCAACGGGAGAAACCACATCTATCTTAGGAAGATTTTAAAGTGAACTGCACCCTCCGCTTCGGGCCACCTCTCCACGGGAATACCTTGGAGGGTCTCATTTCTCTCTGACAGACCGGCCCGATCGACGAGTACCTCGAACAGTTTCAGATTCTCCTGGCTCGCACTCCCTCGGTTCTTCCTAGACAGCAGGTGCCCATTTTCACAGCAGGACTTCATGAAAGCCTTTGCATGGACGTGGAATTTCAGGCCCCTGTAGATCTGATGACTGCAATGAGTTTGGCTCGCATTTGCGAGAAGCATCTGCTCTTGAATCGCCCCCATTTACATCACCCAGACACCGCGGGGCCCAGTCATACCCCGCACCCTCTGCCATCGCACACAATCAGTCTCCTCGCTCCGACCCGTGATGCCAACCGCCCGGATACCATTCGTCGATTGTCTCCACGGGAGATGAGTGACTGTCGTGTCAAGGGCCTCTGTTACAACTGCGACGAGCCATTTTTTTCGTGGACATCGCTGCAAGCGTCTCTTCTGGTTGGAGGTCAACGACCCGACTGCAGCACGGGATACTGATACTGACACGGGGGATCCGATGCCGACCATCACCATAGAACAAGCTTGAGGGAAAGCTTATCGTCGGGCAGGGTGGAGATGTTACGGTCCCGCCTTGGTCGCGTATATTATCGACCCTTATCGAGTTCTACTTTCTATTTTATTATTATGCGCACTTTTGATCCTCCATGTCTAAGCCCAAGGAGGGGCATTTTTGTGTGACTATTTAAATACCTGGATGGATGAACCAATGGGATAAGGAAACTAGAAAAGCATCTTTATTTTAATTTCTCATTCCTCTCTAGTTCCAATCTCTCTCTCTCTCTGTAACTATTCTTCTACCTCACGGAACCTGCAAGCCCGAGCCCTAGCCGCCAGTTCCGCGATCTGCTCCCCTGCCTCCGCCGTTCACAAGCCGCCACCGTCATAGCTCATCGGAGCTCCTCCTCCCCCCTCGAGGTCTTTCCCCCTCTTCCCCCATGCACGCGCTCTCAATCTAGGGCATGTAACAGACTGTTACTGATCTCTGTCGCTCTATTCAGAAAAGAGAAACTCCTCATAAATCGTAATCTTCTGGATTATCATTATTTTTCCGTTATTGTCAAAATACATGAGCTTAACTCTTATTAGGAAGCTAGAATAAACGATATTTGGAATCAGGCAACAAAGCGAGAGCTTCAGGCCTTGGTGAAAACTCTCAATCGGGACTTGGTAGATCCTCCTCCAGGCACACCATTAATGAATGCAAATGGATTTAATTAAAAAAAACTCATTTTGATATAGTACAGAATCAGAATATCGTGCGCTTGTTGATGCTACCACATAACTATTATGGCTTTCCAGGTTACTCAAGGACATAAATCTTCATTCCACCACAGCTATCACCCTAAACTACGATTCTGGGACAATATAAGTGTTATCAAATTGCTCACAATAATATCATCCATGATCTGATTAAACATATTGAAATCGATTGTCATTTTATATGTCATCACATTAACAATAGAACTCTCTGAGTGATCTTAGTGCCCTTTGCTGATCAAACAAGTGATTTTTTTACTAAAACACATCTTCCAAATTGATTTCAAGACTTGATATTCAAACTCAAGATGATATCTTTTGTCCCACCTTGAGTTTTAGGTGAGATGTTAAATAATAAACGATGAATCCAGAATAATCTTATCTAAAGCATTCTACAATACTCATGTACCTCTAGAGTCTCATGTATTTTCTAGAGTATTATACCTTGTATAAATACATGTATAATTCAATTAGTCAATGTATAAGAGATTATATTCTCCTTACAAGAATAATTAAAACAAAATACCGGAATTCACGGAGTCCGTTCGTTGTTCATAAAATGAAACTGAAGGGATGGTCTTCTCAATAAAACTCAACTGTTGAACAACCACCTGCAAGAGATGAATCAATAGTCATGATTAGAAAAAAAAAGAATAAACTATCAAGAATGAGAAATAGGATCAAATCAAGTATTTAAACATCATTGTCAATTTCATGATAACAAGTTTACAAAGTGGGGTGTATGGTATAATGGTATTGTTATGCAATATCAGTGCTAGTGGCATTTTTAGAAAGACCCAATCTCTTGTTGGGCAAAACTTTGATGAGAATATCGAGTTCGATTTAACTTGGGATAAAAGAAACTTAATGCCCTCATATTCTACACACATCTATTTTTCAGGACAACAATCAAGATTGTTTATAGATAGTTAACTTTTAGGATGTAACCTTTTGTCTTGTAAAATAGAAAGAGCTATCTTGCAGTTAAAAACATTGTCCTTTTATCCTAAGATAGGTTTAGCTTGAGAAATTTAAGAAAAAATAGAGAACTTCATTTTAAAATATTAGATTATAAAGATGATACACATCTTTCTTTCTCCTTAAATATGCAATTTTTTTACAAGATGCTTAAATTAGTTAAATTGTGCTAATAATATAAAATAAAAAATATTTTGAAAATAAACACAAAAAGAATATAATATTTAAATATATATATGATATGATATAAATTAGATTATATATAACTAATATTAAATAGATTGATAGTGTTAGAAAAGACATTGTAAAGGCCCACCTAATGACCCATTTCGTCTTTCTTTTTCTCTTGTTATATTAGTCCCACACCATGTATATGGGACTCATCTCTCCTTTTCCCTCCTATACATATGTACTCATACAGTGTATTTATACTGAACAAGGATATACAAGGTTTACTAGTTTTCCTTCATTGATCGTGCTCTTTTCTACATGGTATCAGAGCGAGGATATGATCCACAGACCTGTGGGTTATGGGCCCACCACGCTTCAATTGCGCTCCAAACGAAATAATAGACACCTCCTTGATGTTACTCACTCCCTAATGATTCAAATGCAGGTCCCCAAGGTATATTAGAACTTTGCTCTTTTGACAGCATGCTATCTCATTAACCGTCTTCATTCATCTGTTCTCCAAAATGCTACTCTGTTTGGTCTCCTCTTCCCGTCTACTCCGTTGTTTTCTCTCACGTCGAGGCTTTGGTTGTACTTGTTATGTTCACGCACTTGATCCGTCTTCGGACAAGTTGGATTCCCGGGAAACTAAACACATGTTTGTCAAATATTTTCGTACCCAGAAAGGCTATGTTTGTTATTCTCCTACTACACGTAAGGTGACCGTCTCTGCTGACGTTACTTTTCGGGAAGATCAATCATACTTCAACTCTCCAAACACACCTCTTCCACCCCAGTCTTTGTCAAGACCTGTCATCTTTGTTACCTCTCCCCTCCGCCAGTACTTCTACCTGATCCGGCTCACGTTCTTTAGAAACCCCCTCTTATTTGTGTCTATACTCGCCGCCCTCCTCGCTCTACCGCCCCAATGCAGTCGACTTCGACCTCTGACACTCTGCAACCTGCTGATCCGACACCGGCCTCCACCGCTCATCCCATGGCGAATTATGTGTCATTACATCGTCTGTCCCCGGCGCTTCACACCTTTGCTACTTCCCTATCTTCTGTTTTTATCTCTAACTCTGTGCAGGAGGATCTCCAACATCCAGGCTAGCGGGCACCCATGGACGAAGAAATGACAGCCCTCTGGGCTAACCGGACGTGGGATCCGGTTCCTCTTCCTCCAGGTCAGACTACTATTGGTTGTAAATGGGTATTTATCATCAAGCATGTTGTTGATGGGACAATTGATCATCTTAAAGCCAGGCTGGTGGCTCGTGGATTTACTCAACAACAAAGTCTCGACTATGAAGAAACATTATCTCACGTGGCCAAGCTTAGCACAGTTCGTGTTCTCCTTTCAGTGGTTGTGTATCGACAATTGCCCTTACATCAACTAGATATCAAGGATGTCTTTCTAAATGGCGATTTGCAAGAAATAGTCTACATGCAACAACCTCAGGGGTTTGAGACCACGGGGGATCCAGGGTTTGTCACCTCAAAAAATCAATTTATGGTCTCAAACAGTCCCCCGGGAATGGTTCGCCAATTTAGTAGGGTTGTGCGAGGGGTTGGTTTTACTCGGAGCTCGGCAGATTTCTCTCTATTTACTCGACATCACACAACAGGCAATGTTCTCCTCTTGGTGTATGTTGACGACATCCTAATCACAGGCAATGACTCAAAGGGAATACAAATGATCAAACAGCACCTGAGCTCTGTTTTTCAAACAAAAGATCTGGGGAACCTCTGATACTTTCTCGGCCTTGAGATCGCGAGACGTTCGGATGGCCTTGTCTTATATCAATGGAAGTACTGTCTCGACCTCCTTCAGTATGTCGGTTACTCCGGATGCAAGCTGACCAAAACTCTCATGGATGTCAATCATAAGTTTTGTGTTGGGGGCTCAGATACAGATCCACTTCTTTCAAATCCAGAATACTATCAACGACTTGTTGGAAAACTGATTTACTCAACGGTCACAAGACCGGACACAGGGGCGTAGCCAGAATTTTGCTTGAGTGGGGGCACTACTTTACGACAATAGTATATAAAAATGTATAACAATAATAATTAAAAATATTTGCTTTAAACAGTAATTTTAAAAGTAAAATGAACTTCATATTAACAATAATGATACAAAGTATGTAATCTCACATTTAAGTGTAAAAATAAGAACTACAAACTCTTTGATTATATTGGAAAATAAGTTTTAAAGTGTCATACATTGTAACAAAAATATTAGACCAAAAGCATTTCCTAAGAGCTCAATCGAGCCTTTTTTCTGGCTCGACAACTTAATTCGACGTGTCTTCATATTTTGTTAATAATTTATGATAGATTCATTATCAATTCGATCAAACACATCTTTCTCTATATATACCAACAAACCATTGTTTAACCATTGATAACTCATTTTATTTCGGAGGCGATTCTTCACACAAGTCATAGTTGAAAATACTCTTTCAACACGAGCAGTTGCAACAGGTAAGATTAAAGGTAAAGTCAAGAGCAAATATACTAGTGGATAAGTTCTGTTTCTGTCAGTTTCCACCATCTTCTTAGCAAGATCAGAAATTTCATTCAGCATTGAAAACTCTTTATTCGATCTCATGTCAAAAATATATGTATTAAGCTGGTCGTGAAGTATTAAAACTTTCATTGGGAAAAAATCTTCAGGATAAAACTCTACCACACGAATCAACTTATCTTTATCAAAACTAAATAATGAGTTGGATGGAGTCAAACAAGCTACACAAAGTAGTAACTCACTAGTTCCCTCGTCAAAATGAGTTTTGAGTTCTAGAAGTTGCATATCGATAACATTGTAGAAAATCTCCACCTGATAATGATGAAAATTTGTAATTATTGGAGCTTTACACTTTCCTTTTCCTTGAGCTATAAATCTCTCATTCATATTCGGAACGATAATTTCATTCTTCTCACAAAAAGTTGAAACCACTTCAAATAATGATTGTCAGCCATCATCTCTCATATGCTGGAGTCGTTTCTTTGATAATTCAACCAAAGAAATCGCATTCACAATATCTTGATCATATCTTTGAAGTGTCTGAGATAACTCGGAAGTAATAGCCAAAATTATTCTCATCAAATGAATAGTAAATGCAAATTCAAATGATTGCATTGATCACAATAACATCCTTGTCATTGTCCGTTGATCTCCTTTTGGATCTTCCATTCTAACAATTTCAAGCACATCAATCACTGCTTCAAACATAGTAATCAAACTAACTAAAGTACCATAGTGTGAGCCCCAACGTGTATCACGTGGACGTTTAAGATTGGTTTCCTGATTTAAACCATGTCCACTAGAAAGTTCTCCAACATTAAGTGCTTCAACAACCTTTGCAGCATGTTTTCCCCTAAGAATATCACGTCATTTGGACGAAGCTCCAACAACATTCACCACATTATTAGTCACAAAGAACATCATTGCAATATCTTCATGATTTTTTGTCACTGCTACAAGAGCCAATTGTAATTGATGCGCAAAACACCAGACATAATATGCAGAAGAATTGTCTTTCAATATAAGTGCTTTTAAACCATTAAACTCCTCTTGCATATTACTAGCTTCATCATATCCTTGTCCCCTTAATTTTGAAATACTTAGACCAAGTCTAGAGAATAATTTTTCCACAGCTTCTTTGAGGGAAATAGCACTAGTGCTAGAAACATGCTTAATACTCACAAAACGCTCAATAACATTTCTTTTTTTGTGAACATAACGTATAACAACAACCATTTGCTCCTTAACTGATATGTCACGGGCTTCATCGACTAAAATTGAAAAAAGTGCATCATCAATTTCTTCAACAATTACTTTGAGTGTCTCACTTGCAGCAGCTGTAACATTGTCTTGTTGAACATCTGGTGAAGTCAACTTCACATTTTGTGGGGCATTTCCGAATGCGACAGCTTTTACTTCGTCGTTATGATCGGCAAGAAACTTCAAAAGTTCAAGATAATTACCTCGATTACTTGAATTTTCAGATTCATCATGACTACAAAATGCAATGTCTTGTCTTAGAAGAAACCGTGTACAATCTATGGCTGCATTCAACCGAATGAGATAATCATCCTCATTTTGCTTTGCTTGTTTCTCAAACACTGTTTGAATATGTTGTTTTTAGTTTAATAAATATTGACATTTTGCTACAGCTTGATTATGAGCACTATTAGAACCTCCAACATGAGATTGGAGTCTATCATTCTTTTTCCAATTTGAAAAGCCCTCACCAACAAAAGAATCACTACCCGCTTGATCTCCAATATCAGGCTTGAAAAAATAACAAAATAAGCAGTATGCAGAGTCTTTTGATACACTATATTCTAACCATGAAGAATATAATTCAAACCAATTTTTATTAAAACATTGTAATTTGTTCCCAAATATCTTTTGAGGAAAGTCATGGTCACGAGGCTGACACGGACCTACAAGTAAATATGCCTTACGAACTTGGTCTTGATCATTTGGACTGTAATTTGTAATTCGAGGTCGCAAGCCTGGATCCATAGGAAGGTCTTTCATATTGATTGCCGCACGATGATCATTTGGACTGTAATTAGTAATTTGAAGTCGCAATCCTGGATCCGTTGGAAGGTCTTTTATATTGACTTCCGCACGATGATCTTTAGTGAAATATCTCTCCATGACTGTTAAAATGTCTAGTGGATTAATGGTATGTAGCATAGCTAAAATTTGGCAAATAAAATTTGGAAACCTTCATATTTGAACAGAATGAACAGCAACTAACAACCATCTAATTTGCATGGAAAATGAATGAAATCATAATCAATAATAGTCAATCATAAATCCACAATGGAAGAACTACAAAGAAACGGAAATTAAAAACTTGATCACATCAATCATAATTATCTAACCCCGCTAATTTCCCACAATTACTCCATCGCTCCCCAAACATAGCCAATCACCGGAATATATGAATTTTCTTTGACCTTACATTCAATGATTCAAATGTGTAATTTAAACCAGAAAATTAGATATTTCACTTTTAGTCATCAGAATCTAATTACATTCATGAAACCATCCCAAAACAACTACACTCCTTATTCCTCTTAGACAACATACAATTATACAAATTTGAAATAAAAATTGTCCAAATCAGCAATTTGAAATCAATTTGAAATCAATGAGTACTTGACTACCTGTTGTGCTCTCAAGACTACCTGTTGTGCTCTCAAGACTCAAGCTCCCAACTTAAGCTCAGCAGTTTGAACTACCTGTGAAAAAATTAGTTTGAATCTATCCAAATCAGAAATGTGAAGAAATCAGAAATAACTAAATCTGTCCAAATGAAATGTGAAGAAATTAACTGAATCTGTCCAAATCAGAAATAGTCCAAATCATTTCGAAGAAGAAGAAGAAGAGCAGAATTTTCACCCGAGAAGAAGAAGAGGAGCAGTATTTTCACCCGAGAAGAAGAAGAGGAGCAGTATTTTCACAAGAGAAGAAGAAGAGGAGCAGTATTTTCACCCGAGAAGAAGAAGAGGAGCAGTATTTTCACCCGAGAAGAAGAAGAGCAGCAGTATTTTCACCCGAGAAGAAGAAGAGCAGCAATATTTTCACCCGAGAAGAAGAAGAGCAGCAGTATTCCCGGGTGAAATCGAAGAAGAGGAGCAGTATTCCCGGGTGACATCGAAGAAGAGGAGCAGTATTCCCGGGTGAAATCCGCGAAGAAGAAGAAGAAGACGAGGAAGTACCGCCGGCGCCGGGTCACGGGGGAAGTAGAGCAGCGGCAGGAATGCCGGGCAAACTGCGAAGGAGAGCAGCGGCGGCTAGGTTAGCGCAGAAATGAAAAGGGCGGAAATGCGAAATCCGCCTGCCGGCCTGGGTGAAATCCACGAAAAATCAGGGGGGCACGTGCCCCCCTGGACCTATACTAACTACGCCCATGACCGGACATATCTTTTGTTGTTGGAGTTGTCAGCCGGTTTATGCACTCTCCTCGGATGTCTCATCTACAGGCCGTCAAACGCATCCTGAGGTACCTAAAACAGCCCCTGGTCAAGGGCTGGTATACAAAACGTCCTCTAGTCCTACTCCAGCTCTGGTTGCATAATCAAATGCAGATTATGCTGGATCCCTAGATGATCGGCATTCTACCAGCGGATTTTGTACCTACTTGGGAGGACATATTGTTACCTTGCGTACTAAGAAACAAGTTGTGGTTGCTCGATCTTCAGCTGAAGCTGAGTACCGTTCAATGACGTCTGTTGTATCCGAGCTTACTTGGCTCAAAAGTCTTCTAAGAGATATGTGAGTAAAACTTTCCTCACCAGCTACCTTACTCTGTGATAGTCAAGTCGTTATACACATAGCTAAGAATCTGGTCTTCCACGAAAGAACAAAACACATTGAAGTTGATTGTCACTTCATTTGGGAGAAAGCTCAAATGAAGAAATTGGAATTGAGACATGTTCCGATTAGTGACCAAGTCGTGGGTCTTCTTACTAAGGCTCTGTCTAGTACTCTATTCTATAAGTTCTTATCCAAGCTTGGTGCCTACGACCTGTACGCTCCAGCTTGTGGGGGAGTGTTAGAAAAGACATTGTAAATGCCCACCTAATGACTCATTTGGTCTTTTTTTTCTCGTGTTGTATTAGTCCCACACCATGTATATGGGACTCCACTCCCCTCCCTCTTATATATATGTACTCATACATTGTATTTACATACTGAACAAGGATAAACAAGGTTTATTGGTTTCGCTTCATTAATTGTGCTCTTTTCTACAGATAGATGTAACCTTTCACTTTTGAATTATTTTTACAAATAAGAATCATATAAAATATATACTTTTTATCAATAAATAGAGACAAGCAAAATTATTAAAATGTTATAAGATGTACAAACTAGATTAAACAATACATAATTTGATTAAAAAGACTAGACATTATTTTCATGCTCTTAACAATTTGTATAGCTTGATAGCAACTTGCAAAACTCAAAACACCATTCTAAGAAGAAGGAACGAAAATCACACCTTGTAGAAAACACGAGGCTTATCATCTTCCCCTTCAGTAGTATCTGAAACTAGACGGCCCGAAACATACACCTGATTTCCCTTCTCGACATGTTGGAAGGCTATATGAGCCAGCTCGTCCCAGAATGTCAGATTGATCCTGCAATATCGCACAACAAAACAATGAAATTCTCTGTGAGGACTTAGGTCGAGCACCTGAACTGCGTTGCATTCTGCTGGACAAAAGGAAGAAAAAATTTCTAGAGCACCTCGCCCTACATTTTTAAATTACCATGAAGTCTCTGAGGAAGACTTCTTCACCCCTAAGCTTGTCCAGGCGAGGACCTTGCCGCTGCTGAGTTGCTTGATTTGGACAGAGGCGCCGATGTTTCCGATGAGGTGGACGGAGTTGGCAAGATCCTTGCTCCACGGGATCTCCGGCGGCCGGGAATGCGCGGTCTTCTCGGGCTGGTAGTCTCCATATCCGGACGAACAGCTGAAGGGGGGCGGCGAAAGAGCGACGGCGCCGGCAGGTCTTCGACGGCGGGAAGGAAAACGTAGAAAAGACGAGATATGGTTAGGTTGTTTTGGAGATGGCGAAGGAGAGGGGAGCTTGGGGAGGGGAGATTTGAATTGGGAAAGTGTGCGAAGCGCCATTGGGCTCGCCGGCACTCCGGCTGGTCGGAATGGGATGCCGGAGGATTGTCTTTGAGAATTAAACCCAACTTCAAATTAAGAAATGAAATGAATTTATGTGATAAGGTATCTCCGGTGCAATACAGGGTTAAAGGAAAAAAATTCAGGTGGGTTATTTTTACCAACGTTTTGAAAATCAGATTCATCATTCAATCAGTGAAGCGAAAGGTTCAAGTTTCAATTAATTCTACTGAGGTCGAACCGGTATATATAAATATATATTATTACAAATATATTTTAAGTATGAATATGTATATTATATATTTCAAATATATATATAATTTTATACGGTATATATATTTATTATTATATATATTTTTGAATATATTTGAATGATATATAATTATATATTATATATATATTCATATATTTTAAATTTACAAATATATTTTAAATTTACAAATATATTTTAAATGTATCATAAATTTTTTTAAAAAGATTTATTATAAAATTACAAATATATTTAAATTTATCAGAAAATTAGTTTTAAATGGTAATTTAGTATATTAAATTATTAATGTTCACAAATATTTAACTTCATATTGGTATGTATATTTATATAATATATTCCGAAAAATTACATCAAAATTCAATTGCTATGGTGGTCTTCAACTTTGTTTGAGCTGGAGATGGTCCGGGTTCAAATCCCGGCCAAATCAATTTTTACATGCATTAATAATTGAGCTTGTGGCCCACCCGATTCCACAAAATCGTGCATGGTTTCCGGTTAGCCGGTCCGCCCGCCCGGTTTACCAGTTCTTGGGTGGTCCGCTACAATACAGGGGTTTTCACCCTTGACCAGACCGGCCGGGGGGGTCCGGTCGGAGATCCTGCCGGTCCGGGTTTTAAAAGCTTGATTTTTACCTAAAAATAGGTACAATATTAAAAGTTGATATGATATCCTACTGTTTATACGGTATTAAATATTGACCGTTGATCAGTATTTCGATTAATCATGTTATTTCTGTAAGAAATCAACGATCAGTATTAAATATTGCACATATTTCTAGGTCAGAGTACAACACTCAAGTCTTTATCCCACTATAGTGGGGTCAGCTATTTCTAGGTTAGACTAACCTACCTAAAATTTTTGGCAAAAATGGGATATCAGTCCCTATATTTTGATGTTGATTTGAAATTGGTCCCTGAAGTTTTTTTGATTTGATTTTGGTCCCTAAACTTTTCATTTTGTCTTAAATGGGTCCCTATTAACTTCTCCGTTACTTTTTGGATGTAAAAATGAAGTGTCATTTATTAATGGCATGTCTTTATTAATTCTGTCATTTCATTTATTAATGTTATAACTCCAGCTTCTCCCCCCTACGCCACCTCCTCATTCTCATTCCCAAATAAACCCTAAGCCAGCTCCCCCCGGGTCCGGATCCCCTGGAGTTCCCCTGGAGTTCCTCCGGGAACTCCAGGGGGTGGAGTTCTTATTTTACGAGTAAATGGAGCGGAATCACAAAAAATGGTTAACACGAAAGTTGTAGATATCCACGAGACGAACAACTTTCATGTTCAATATTTTTTGATATGAAGTCGTTTGGACCCCCGATTTGGGCTCCGAAAAAATTCTGTCCGAAAATTATTAAATTAATAATTTTCGGACAGAAGTTTTTCGGAGCCCAAATCGGGGGTCCAAACGACTTCATATCAAAAAATGTTGAACATGAAAGTTGTTCGTCTCGTGGATATCTACAACTTTCGTGTTAACCATTTTTTGTGATTCCGCTCCATTTACTCGTAAAATAAGAACTCCACCCCCTGAAGTTCCTCCGGGAACTCCAGGGGATCCGGATCCGCTCCCCCTTCCCCCTCGCCGCCTGCTCTGTGCTACCCATCGGCATCCAACGCCGGCGAAGCTCTTATTTCCCATGTGGTAGGATTCGTGGCTTCTATCGGCATCCTATCGTCGGCGAGTTTTGCACTTGTTTGGTTCGTCGCTCCTCCACTTCGTGGCTTTGAGAATCATTAACAAGCTCTTTTTGCATTTTTTATTTTTGAGATTTTTGAGAATCATTAACTGCACTGTCATGTCACTTTTCCATCCAAAAAGTTAACGGATTAATAAATTAGGATCTATTTCAAAACGGCAGAATAGTTTAGGGACCAAACTCAAACCAAAAAAACTTCAGGGACCAATTTCAAACCAACATCAAAATATAGGGACTGATATCCCATTTTTGCCAAAATTTTTCATTTGACACGGCGGTGGCGGTCGTAAAGACATGAGTTAAACTGTCATTCGTTAAGGATCTTCTAACAAACATCTGTTTGAACATAAAAATGACTGAAGTTTCTTAGGTGGCCGTTAATGAATGACAATTTAACATCCATGTTCATGACCGCCACCATCGTGCCAAATGGAGCCTTACGCTTCCTTTGGCGTGGCGCGGTGGTGGTCGTGAACGCGGTCGTTATGAATTGTCGTTCATTAACGTCAGACCTCAAATAAGAAAATTCCCTCATTTTATGCTCAAAACTATTTTATTTTCGTGATAGTGGTCATTGTTTTGCCAACAGTGACGGAATTAGGATTTTAACTCGGCTCGGGCACCAAATAAAAATTCAAAATTTGTAGTACAATTATAACATTCATAAAGTAAGTGGAAGAAGCCATCATCTCATTAAAAGAATCACATGTACACACAATTTTAAAAAATCTAATAATATTATTAATGTTTCTTAGAAATTATAAGAAAAACAAAATGTCTTGAAAAATATTGTGTGCATGTGCATATATATACATATAAAATAAATATCACAACTTTTATTATAAGACAAAAGTTCCATTGCATTGCAATTACTCTCTAAGCCTGTTTATATATAAAAAAATATGGAAAAACTCATTATAAAATGGGTCAAGTTTGTCGAAAATATCTTTTATGATTGTTGGAGCCCGCACGACGCACTTGGTATACCGCACCTTCTGAACCGTCCTAACGCGCAGAGCGGTCGAGCATACCAACAGTCAATGATTTACTGATTGTTGAGACGAAGACTTGATGACATGAAAAATTGGCAATTGGGGTGAAAAATCACACGGTCAGTATGGTGTCGACCTAACTTCCACTATATCAGAGTCTATTACAGAGCTTTCAGGAGAAGATCGAGAGCGACAAACCGTGTCTTGTTATACTTAATGAGATGGGGGAGAACAGATGATGAGTGCCGCTATCAACCGTGTTGTTGGCGACCGTGCTGCTTTTAACGGCCTTCCACTATTCGCTCTCTCGATGGTGCGGGTGTTGCCTTGCCTTAGGAGTGGACTTGACGTGTTGGCGGGGATGGCAGTATGACACCACGTGTTCTGTCTTTTGTTCCTTCGTGAGGCCGACAGTCTGAGGGGTTATTCTCGGAGCATGCGTGTGTCCCGTGCTAGCCTTGCTTGTTATTAAATTTATGGTGTACGCGTCGCTACGGCGAATTAATATTATCAAAATTAGTAACAAATGCAGTGACACATATACCTATAAGATCGATTTAACTAAACACTACTAGTCTAAAAATTTGAGTTTATACTAAATTTATTTTTCTATTTTTAGAACACAAAATTAATCGATCTAAAATGAACAATAACTGAAGGGCGGAATTAATTTATACTGTTCTTGGATTCCAGCTCGTGCTTTATGGTAGCGGTCATTTCCAATAACCTTGAAATGTTCTTCCTCATGAACTTGACGACGTTGGCGGAACTCACTAGCAAACGATGTCTATCTAAATGGATCTTTACAGGCCAAAGCAGTTAGCACAAGTGTTCAAGTATATGCAGTCAAAAATAAATTTTGTTTAGTCCAAAAGCCTTCTACTATCTGAATCAATAGTCGACACTTTTGCAATTTGTTTAATCATCAAGAACTAAATCTCATAAATATGTATATATGTATATAGTCAACCAAAATGTTTTACTCAGTTGGCAGAGAGTCAGATCCTAGAAAAGGGATACATGGAATTGCTCGGTGTGGAGAAAACCAAAATCTGAAGGAGATGCAGTGCCTGGTTGGTAGTTCGAAAGAGTAGAGGAGGATCAGATTTGCTCTTCCCCAAAAGTGCTTTGAACTGAATGGAGAAAAGAGGAGATGCCCGATCTGCTTTTCCCTAGCCTGGCTCTCGATGATGTTGAAGACAGTGAACTGCTTTTGCCCTCTCCCTTGCCGGCGGTGGTGGTCCAGAGCCCTATCAGGCGGTTCGCTCTTCCAAAAGACCGAACAGGAGAGGTTTAGTGGGTGGTTACCGAAAAAAGGAGAGAAAGTGTAGGAGATTTTTTTCAGCCCTAGTTCACTCCTCTTAGATGGGATGAAATATTCATTATTGCTATAAATAAGAATAGCCCATATGAGGAGTTATCAAAATGAGTAATTAATCATGATTAATTCCTCAAACCCAAAATAACTCCTCTAATTAATTGAATTCTCATAACATCAAATTTTGTGCCTAGGGTGAGACCAAATTCGTGCCCTTAATTTACGAGACGATCTAGCCTACCTATCACAAGCTTCGACCGTTCGCGCGACTGAATTAACACACGCTCGCAAAAGTCCGAATAGACTAAATATTCGCGTACGATTCCACCAGGACGTCTCGATGAATCGAGTCCACTTAAAGAAAATTTCCAACATTGCTTTCTCCCCAACTTTGTCTTGACTTTGCGGCCTTGGAGTAGCCTTGCGGAAATGGTCTTAGGTGGAGATCCTGCAGAGGAAAAGAGGAGTGAAGTGGAATTAGAGTTAGGAAATTTTTTAACCCGGAAAAAAGTCGTTTCGAAATAAAATCCGACCTATTTATAAATTTTTAAGAGGGGCAGCCCCGTAATTTTGCCTAACTATTTCCGGACCGGACAATAGGATCACTCGAAACGAAGCATGTGGATCGCCATTTTTGGAAAATGGTGATCCTACCCCTGGGCCAAAGGAGAGCCTACCCTCCAAGACTGGCGGCCCGACGACGACGGCGGGGGCGGCAGCCGCCATCCCCACGCCCGGCGAGCGGCTAGGGGGCTGGCCCCAGCGAGGTCACCCAGATCCGGACGGCCTCGACTGGCCCTCGCGGGGGCGGGGCCACCAGGGCCCTGGCCGGCCCTCCCGGGGGCCGGCCGTGGCGAGGTCGCACTGGCTCGGTCGGCCCTAGCTATCCCTCGCGGGGGCCAGCAGCGTCGAGGCCGCCCGGGCCCGGGTGGCACTAGACGGCCCACGTGGGGGCAGGCCGCAGTGAGGCCTCACCGAATCCAGGCTGCCCTGACCGGTCCTTGTGGGGGTCGTCCATGCTGATGCTGTCAGGGATCGGGTGGCCTCGGTCGGCCCTTGTAGGGGTCGACCATGACGAGGCCTCCCTGACTCGGGCGGTCACGACCGGCCCTCGCGGGGGACGGCCGCGTCGAGGCCGTCAGAGATCCCACTTATGGCAGCGATCTCTTCTTCTCCACTTCCTCAGCAGCCTCCAGCCTAACCTTCTCCTCTATCTCCTTTTCAAGCTCTTTCGCTTCTCCCATCCATGAGATTGTGTTGAAGGTTATGACGTAGCACTGCCTTACTACCATAGGATCTCCCCGGATTTGGGTTTGCACTCCTCCGTTGTTGAATTTCAAGCATTGGTGGAAAGAGGAGGGTGCGCATTGAAAAGCGCTGATAAGAGGACGTCCGAAGATAGCATTGTAGCTGCTCGGAGCATCTACGATAACGAACCAGCAGTTTCGTGACGTCCCTCCCAGGGTAACATGGAGCCTCACTCCTTCCACTTCTTTTCTCTCGCCTGAGAACCAAAACAGAGGTCCGTTCGAGGCCAATACCCTCCTGACTTCCACCTTCATCTCCCCAAAGGTCTTCTTGAAGATCACATTTACCGAACTCCAGTTATTCACCAAGATCATTGAGACTGTAAAGTTTTCAATGGTCGTCTGGCTCTTTCGGGGTCGTGCCATTAGTAGTGTGTGCACTTCTTGTCATTGTTGCCGGTTCGGAAATGCTGAGACTTGTCAGAGCTTCTGGTAATGCATTTCTCACAAACGACGCCAAACTGTTGTGGGTCGCCCGACTTTTTCCTCAGTGCAGAGAATCAGACCGGCTTAGCTCAGAGTCGAACTAGGCGCGCAAACAGTGAAAAAAAAATCACAGCAAATGACAAAAAAGTATTTTGACATGAAAACCCCGGAAATGGTGAAAAACCACATGGCTCGATCTGTGTCGATCCAAATTCCACTATATCTTGTGTGTTTACAAAGGTTGAAGTTTGATCCGGGAGGGCGACAGACAGCTGCTCCGCTACAAGTGTAGTGAATGAAATGCAACGAGTAGGAAACAATTAAGTCATCGGAGCCTCGATGGAAGCGCTTCAACCTTGAGATGACGTTGAACTCACGGAACCTCGGTGAAAGCATTCCGACGAGAAAATCTTCTAAGTCCTCGAAACTACTGGAGATAGTGCTCTAGATGTACTGGAGTTGCTTGGCTTGAAATAAAAGGTTGAGGGCCTATTTATAGTTTTTTGGAGGGTCGCGGTGGTAATTGTGTCGGGAGTGATTTGTACTGGCAAATGACGTCGCTTCATTTCGATCACGCTGATTGTCAATTTTGCCAAAATGACGAGAGCGGGCCTGACACATTCTCCGTGTCTTCTCGTGTGCTTGTGGTTCCCTGCGTGCTACTGATCCGATTGGGCTCCCTTGTACTTGGACCGGCTCGACTCGAAACTTTCACTGGGACCCTATCAATCCTCTAGATTTCATTAGCATACTTCAAAAATGGAAAATGAAAAATTCTAAAAGTTAATAAAAACAAAGGAATTTTTTAAATATTTAAAACTATAAATAACTTGTTATTTCAAATACATGAATATTTAAACTATACTCACATAAAAATAAGACAATAAGAAAATAACGTATAAAAAGAAAACTATGAAAAAAAGTTAATAAATAAGATTTAATAACAAAATTCTTCAAAAACTATTTTATTTCAAGAAAAGATAGAGTACGTTGGTAGAAAATTTGAAAGGTACCCAAAAAATATATCAAGTGTAAGTGAAACATAATTTTAGATTTTTTTATGGATTTTCTTGTTTTATAATTTTTGTGTCTTTAAATAATAATAGAGTTATATATATATATATTTGGAAAATATTGTTTATATTAAATATTCTCAGGGTCTATTTTGAGCCCATTTCGTTTTAACTGGACCTGTACAGTCTTTTTGGTACATGTTTGGTTGGAGCCATTTTAAACCGGCCGGCTGAAAAGGGTAAAATCAGGTCGTTTTGAGGCTGGAGGAAAGAGCACCAGCGCGCCCGTCCGCAACCCGTCGTTCTGCTTTTCCTCTTCTCCTTCGCTATAAACCAACCCCCATCTTCCTCCTTCGCGCAGGTCTTCCCGCAACCAGTGTCGGTCTGTGATTTTCCGGTGTTGCTGGCCCCCTTCAAAGCTGATCTTCCTCGCTCGCGGTGAAGCAAACGCCGATCTTCCAAACCCTAGCTTCCGATCTCTCATCTGTATGTCATACATCTTTTCCTGCCTTTGTTCTACTTCTGATTCATTGCAATCTTAGCAGATCTACAAACCTCTTCATTACGCGATAAATTACATCTGGTTTTCATGATTTTTATGTCTATACCGATGAGAGGCGGCCAGCGAGATCGAGAGCAGAGCGGCGAATCCCTCCATGATTATTGGAAAGTTCTAACCTTCTCACTACTTAAACCCTGACCTATTCCCAGAATCACATAAGGAATGATTTTGAAGAGGGATAGGATTTGGTAGATCGTGTTTTGTTCTGGGGTTAAGTGCAACAGTACAGTGTGGAAAGCTTAGAAGAAGTTGAAGCCTCTGTATTTTTGCATTTCCTTACCCCGGCCCTGGAGGTGCAGTTCACATAGTCGGTGGGAGTTTGTCACCATGGTGTTTAGGTGATTCTAATTTTATGATTTCGAATTGGTGCTCAAGCAAGGACCTCTGCATTCTCCCTTACACAATGACCGACCGAAAGGGTAAAGGGAAATTGGTGGTCTACAAAGATTTTAGATTCGTGAAGTTTGATTGATTCGGCATGCTCAGTTTCATATCGATTTGACCTCATTATGTATTATTGGATGATTTTAATGAATGATAGTTATTTCTATGTTATAAGTTTAATCCAATGTTTATTTTTCTAAATATCTATCAGATATGTTTCCACGGCATAAGGCTATTCTCGATCTATTGGTATCAATTTTAGCTGTTATAGCAAGATTTCCTTTAGATCTACCCATTAAGAACGCCACGTTTACAAAATATTTACCTTGATAAAAGATTGTGTGGCAGGCTCATAAGTTACTGGATCTCTTTCTAGTGAGAGAAATTTTTATGCAAACTAGCATTTTTGTCAGAAGTTTATTAGCTGTTCTTCCTCCGCAGTTATCAAATGTTTATTTGCCTCCTTTCATACTTATTATTAGAAGTTTATTTGTCACCTTCGTCGTTCTTCCTCCACAGTACATTTACAAAAGTTTATTAGCATTATTAGCGTCTTTCTTCCTCCAAAGCGATTTATGAGGGTTTATCGGTTAATATGCTGGAAATAAATTAGAGCTTATGCCATGGGTATGCATTTTTTTCCTGTAAAAGAAATGATTGAGAATCATAATGAGATGTTTTCACATTAGCCAATCACTCCAGAACTTTGGACCAATTACTTCAGAATTTGGGACCAACCATCAAAATAGAATTGCTTTCACATTCTTCTCTTTACAGCAGCTCTGTTATGCTTGATTTCCCGGCATTACTTGATAAATTGTTTACAGCAGCTCCTTTATTTCATAAGCTCTGTTATGCTGGAATTGTAGAATTGCTTGATCAGTATATTTATTATGCTGGAATTTTAGAACTGCTTGATTGGTTTTTTCACTTCCATAGAAAATAACAATCTTATGAGCTTATGAGATCGTATGAGCTTATGAGATCTTAGGAGCTTATGAGAGTATGACAAATGTGAAATTTTCACATAACATAGCTTATGAAATTTTTTGACAAATTTCACTTAAAAATTTTGACAAATTTTCACTCCTAATTTGTTCAACTCCTAATTTGTTCAATTGCTCATTTGCTTGTTCTTAGTTAACACGATGGTTTAAACTAAAGAAGGAGGAATTGCAGCACTGTGGGAGTCAAGCGAGGTTATGTTATTCTGTGATCTATGTATAGCAGAGATTGTCCTAGGTAATAGACCGACGACACACCTGTCTAAGGAGGGTTTGAAAAATGTAACTGCTAAGTTTCAGGAACGAACATCAAAAATGTATGTCTGCGCGCAGTTTAAAAAAAAATGGGACCAATTGAAAAAAATTTGGAAATTATGGAAAGAACTCAAGCATGGGGCAACAGGTTTAGGCTGGGATTCTACAAGGAGAACAGTTGATGCATCAGATGATTGGTGGAAAGAGAGACTCGAGGTGAACAGAGGTTACCCAAACACAACCTCAGTTTTGAAAATACAGTTTTTAAAATGCAGTGTAGAATCTCCCTTTTGAACTGCTCCCTTTTAAAACGACACCGGTATCCAAAACAGACCCTTAATCTTCTCAAAGAATACTCAATGACAGTTTCTCATTGTCATTGGTACTCGACGGTTGGTGGGATGAAAGCCCAACAAGACCTTTTCACAAGAAATCTAAAATAAGCATCAATTTTTTAAAAAGTAAAATATATTCTATATTTAAAAATAAACATTGTCTCGAATGTTCTAAAAAAAATAGAAGTGTAAAGTAAAAAAGAACTTCCCTCAATATTGGAAAATATCATGACCAACCTATCTTGAATAGAAATTGAAAGCAAAAGGAACATGTAATCATTTTTTGTTTGCATTAAGTTAATGTTTTATAAAGAAAAAGATACACGAAACCAAAGAAAAATAACAAGATATGTGAAACATCAAAACACAATAGTGTCATCATCCTAAAAGTGTGCACACAATTAGGAGAACTTATATTGTATATACTCCATCGACAAGTCTAAGCGCAGGGGCGAACCCACATCCAGGCATGCCCGGGCACGTGCCCGGGTTATCCATCTTCCTCGAAGGTGCATCGGCGACAAAGAGGAGCATCCTCCCTAGAGTCGAGCAGCTACCTCCTTCGTCCAGGACCACGACAATGACGAAGATGACTAGTCTGCGATTGAGCGTCTCAATTTTCCTGTGACTCTGTGATGAGGCTGCAACTTCCTTTGACTGCGAGACTGGGGCTCTATTTCGTGAAACCAGGGAGGTAGGCTATTTCATTTTTGGTTTTAACATTGATTCAATTTCATGCTATCCATTCAGTTTTTAACCGAGTTAATCTGATGTCCCCTGCATTCTTCCATTTCCTAGTTTTTTTTAAAAATCAGACATCAAACTCTGTGCTTAGAAAAAGTGATTCACAAAAATTACTCTTCGAATTATCTATAATCTTCGGCTTGCTGTGGATTTATATTCTTATGTGTGATGGGTTAGATGGCCCTGCGAGCAGCCCAGTGGCCCAGTTGGATCGTATCATAAAAGTGCACTTTTATGATACGATCCAACTGGGCCACTGGGCTGCTCGCAGGGCCATCTAACCTAGGATTCATAGCCAGCCCCAGCCGATCGCACCAGGCCCGTGGGCCATACACCACAACCCGTCTCCAATGCGAGACTCAGACTGCTCACTTGACGGATCCATAGCTGAGCGCCACGTGGCAGGTTATTGAGGCGGGGGCTCGATCCCTCAACCTCCTAGATAAGACTCGCTTCCGCAAAGTCTGCTCACCAACTGACTCTGCTGAAGCGAGTCTATACATTCTCTTAGTATTTTGGACAATGTGATTTCATTTATGGAGGGCTAGACATACTTTATTTTTTTTGAAGTACAATTTTCAAAATAACGCTCAAGATTTAATACTGAATCAATTCAAAATAAATTTCATGATAGTATTGTAAAAACATTTTACCTGATTTATCGTCAATAATTCAACATATTCATGCTCACTATCAGTAACTTAACGAAATTAATGGCTCTTTTCATTTTGGATCGAGTAGAATATATCGATGTAGAGTATATCATTTGACATTTTCATAGTACGTCCTAAAACTTGTAAAATAGTGTCTGGATTAGGCAAAAATCCTGGATCCGTCACTATCTAAGTGATGCTTAATATTAAAACTATAGTCATCAAAATGAGATCGTATGTCGATGATCTCATGACTAAGGAATCAAAAATGTCAATCAAAATACTCATGAAAACCAGACTGTGGCAGGGGTTGCGACTGTGGCGGAGGAATCCGAGGTGATGGAGGGGCATCACCAACATCCTCATCAAAAACCAAATCTAAAGGGTCGGGAGCAACCTTAGAAGGAACCATTCCTTTGTTGAAAATTATGAAGTGAAAGTGGGGGTTGATCAAACAGACCGCGCAGCCTGGGCGGACAGTCTGGCAGACTGGTAGTGCGGCCTGGGCAGTCTGATGTTGCGACCTGGTGATGGCAACCAGCCTGTTCGGCGTGTGTTTTGTTGTGGGAAGTTCCCTGAAATAACCGTGCGGATAGGTGTGTATCCGCGGGAGGAGCGGGCTCTTTCTGAGTTTGCAGAGTCCGCTTGATGCAGACTGCCTTTGGAGCTCACGAGATCGGCATTGGCATGTGCCCTTGATCTCTGGTGGAACAGTTAGGTGATAATCGCAAAGTTCGTGATTAGGCAAACTGGCTTGATCTGGCGGTCTGAGCAGACTGAGCGGATTGATAGTTCATGTCCGCGGAGCTCTCGCTAGAGTTTCACTGGTTGTTGGACTTGGTCACAAGCTGTGACAAGTCCAGGTTGATTGCAAAGCCCGCAATGTCCGCTGGTTGACCGGGCAGTTTGTGCCTTTGGTCATGAACATTGCTTATTGCGGGCTGGTACGGTGTCCGCTGACATGCGGACTGGCTTCCTGTCCGGCCTCCTTTGATAGCGGGCGGATAGACTAATGTCCGGCCTTGTCCATGTAGACTGCGCGGACTGCTTGGTGCTAGCTGCGAGCTGGGGTGGTGATTCTATCCACTAGGGCGGTGACCACACTCCTCTCCGCGCCTATAAATAGGACCCCCATCACATCAATAGTAATTGAATGAACAGTAAGTTGAGAGTGGGTTAATTGATGCGACCTCGGATTTTCTGTCCGCGCGGTTTGAGACGGTTATCTGGTTTGTTGTTTGCAGGTTGTGCGGCTAGCACTGAGAAACCAGGAATCTGGTTCTGACTGCGGTCGGGGAACAGTGGAGCTTGCGGTTAACAATCGGCGGTTTTGCAGCAGGTCGCATTTGCGGCCAGCCAGACTTCTCTCCTTCAGCAATTCTAGTTCAATAACCTGTCTGCCGGTCGCGGCGGTCTAGGTGGTCTCTTCTTTCAGTTCGGCAGTGGCTTGTTCGCAAACTCTGGCATCTAGGCAACTTCTGCAGTCAGGTGACTTGAAGAGAGCGGACAAAGTGTTCATTATAATAACGGGTTATCCGCGGACTTCGCGGACTCTGTAGATCAGTTTGGTGCAGCAGCGGCTTGGTTGTCTCAGCGGACTCGACAGACTCGGCGGTCGCTGAGGCAGTCCGCCCGGCTTGAAGTTTCTTGTTTGCTTGATTGTATGCTTCTCCTTTGTACATTGACAAATCATGTCTCGTCATGTATGTCTAGCCTTGTAAAGAAGATAGTTGATATTATAAGAATTGTTGTTGCCTTTTGTTGTCTCTGATTTATTTAGATCAGTTTATGGTTGGAGTGTTCCTACGCCTGGTTCCCTCTTTCCACTTGATCAAGTTGTCAGCTTGATAACTCTGAAATTTTTTACTTGGTATCAAAGTTATCTCCTGTTCATCTTGTGAAATTTCAACATGGTATCAGAGGGAACAGTGACTTGAGCAGTGATCAACCTCAGTTGTGCTCGGCGCTTCTGGAAGCTAAATAGATCAATGGTTGTTGCAATGGACGGTGTTTATGCAAGGGGTCTTGGCATTGAGCTTCTTACAGCGACTAGCTTTAAAAAGTGGAAGTCATGTATGAAGAGCTATCTTATAGGTGAGGAGTTGTGGGAGGTTGTCAGTGGTGACGACAAGCAAGAAGTTACTGCTACTATTGGTACCGCTGAACAGGTGAGAGCTTGGAGGAAGACCAATGCAAAAGCAGAGTTTACTCTCAAG
Organism: Platanthera guangdongensis; assembly: GCA_039583875.1. Classification (NCBI taxonomy): domain Eukaryota; kingdom Viridiplantae; phylum Streptophyta; class Magnoliopsida; order Asparagales; family Orchidaceae; genus Platanthera; species Platanthera guangdongensis. The sequence goes on along the minus strand of CM077160.1, from coordinate 110,479,150 downwards.
CGGGCTATCTCACCTGAACTCTTTGATCACATCTTAGGATGTGGTCTACTGCTGATATTTGGACGTTCATTGATGGACTGTTCAACAGGAAGAATGTAGCATGGCTACAGTTCTTAGAGAATGAGTTGGGTAGAGTAACTCAAGTAGATCTTCCTATGTCAAAGTTCTTTCTTAAGATGAAGAACCCGTGCGTAGAAATATCAGCACTGGATCCTGATGAGCCCATTTCTGAAGCTAAGTTGAAGAGGCACATAATCTGCAGTTTGTAGAAGGAATATATGGCCTTCGTGACTTCTGTTCAAGGATGGGCAACTCAGCCATCCTTGCTGGAGCTGGAGAACTTGTTGGCGTCGCAGGAGAGCCTGTATAGGCAAATATCCCGGTTACTATCTCTGAAGGAGATAGTGAGGCTTTCTTCACTGATAAGAAGAAGAAGAGATGGGAGAAGAAGAAGAAGAGGACTGCTGCTGAGGATGAGCCTTCAACTTCCTATCAGTAAGAGTGGAGCACTGTTCGTAAGAAGAACTGGAAGAAAGAGTTTAAGTGCTACAGGTGTAATCATCCAGGTCACTTCAAACGTGACTGCAAGGTCAAGCTGTAGCCTGGGCATGTTGTAGATAAGGAGGGAGCTGGTTCCAGTGCTGAGGAGGCTGGGTGGGGAGGAGCTTTTCTGACGGGCACGTATGTCTATGCTCTTTCCACTGTCGACAACCAAGATGACTGGATAGTTGACTCGAGGTGTGGTCATCAGCTCACTAGAGACGAGTCGAAGTTCTCATCGGTGCAAATGTTCTCAGGTAATGAAGTTATTATTACAGCTGATGATTCTGTTCATACTGTAGAGAAGGAGGGTGTAGTTTTTTTTGGATAGTGTTCAGGGTCCACTCACGTTAAGGAGTGTTTATCACTTACCTGACATGAAGAAGAACCTCTTCTCAGTGACCAATGCGATTGATGCGGGCTTTCATGTTCTGTTTGGCCCAACAGAAGTGAAGTTTCTCTGTAACGTATCAGCGGTAAAGTCTGATGTTGCTCATGTAGGGAGAAGAGTAAGAGACTTGTTTGTTTTATCAACAAACTCTTATGTTGATCGGATGAGGGCTGTTAGAAAGTAGAGACAAGAAGCGAAAAGACGAGAACAAGCGAATAAACTTTTGAATAATGAAATTTTATTATCCAAAAAAGATATCATTTACAAAGGTATGGCCTCCCTTATATAGAATGGAGGAGATAAGAAAGAGAGTCTACAAACAATGTGGGACTAAACATTTACAGGCTGAGCGGCTAGAATAATGGAGACCGATCAGGCCGCGCGGTTAGACAGATGGGATAACCGCTCGGCAACACCAGCAGGATAGAACAAGCCGTAGAGAGAGACCGCCAGACCGCCCGGTCTACAAACCGCTGGATCAGACCGCTAAGCCGCTCGGTCAACAAACCGCTGGATCAGACCGCTAAGCCGCCCGGTCTAATACTTCAACACTCCCCCTCAAGCTGGAGCATAGATATCAATCATGCCCAGCTTGTCACAAATGCGGAAGAAGGAAGTAGAAACCGGCTTGGTGAAGATATCGGCCAACTCCTTGTCAGAGGTGACAAAAGGAGTACAAATCTGTTTCTTCAAAATCTCCTCCCGAATGAAGTGACAGTCAACCTCTATATGCTTCGTTCTCTCATGGAAGACCGGATTTCTGGATATGTGTATAGCGGCCTTGTTGTCACAGAACATAGGGAGAGGACAATCATATACCTCGCCCAGGTCAAGCATGAGAGCCCGCAACCATTTTAACTCACACGTAGTTGACGCCATACTCCGGTATTCTGCTTCGGCACTGGATCTGGACACAACCGACTGTTTCTTGCTTTTCCAACTCACGAGGTTACCTCCAACAAAGGTACAGAAACCTGACGTGGATTTACGATCGCCTTTGTCATCCGCATAACTTGAGTCTGAGTAGGCCTCAACTCTCAGATGGCCATTCTTCTGGAAGAGTAACCCTCTGCCCGATGCTGCTTTGATATACTCTAAAATCTTCAGGGCGGACTGAAGATGACACTCCCTGGGAGCTTGCATAAACTGACTGACCTTTCCTACAGCGTAGGCGATGTCGGGTCTAGTCACCGTGAGATAGATGAGTTTGCCTACCAAACGTCTGTACCGTGTCACATCAGATAGAGGAGGCGATTCATCCGTCCACGTCTTGTCTTCTCCAACAGCCATGGGAAGATGAGCTGGTTTGGCACCTGTCAAGCCTGCTTCTCGAAGAAGATCAAGGGCATACTTCCGTTGAGAGAGGACCAAGGAGTCAGGTTTCCGAGAGATCTCTATCCCCAAAAAGTATTTGGGGGAGCCCATATCCTTCGTGACCAAGTGCTGGCGGAGGTGCTTCTTCGTCAAGTCCACCCCATCTCGGTCATCACCAGTAAGGAGAATATCATCCACATATACGGCCAAAACCACCAGTCCCGAGGCCGTTTTGCGAATGAATAAGGAGTGATCGGCCGAACTCCTTTGAAAACCGATGGTTGCCACAATACCACTGAACTTTTCGAACCATGCCCGAGGGCTCTGCTTGAGGCCATAAATGGCCTTCTTCAAATGACAGACACGTGTCTCCCCCTGAGCAACATACCCAGGAGGTTGCTCCATATAGACGTCCTCCGGAAGATCGCCATAGAGAAAGGCATTCTTCACATCCAGCTGAGAAACAGCCCAAGCCCGGTTAACAGCCACAGAAAAGAGAACCCGGATGGTGCTGAGGCGAGCAACCGGAGAGAAGGTATCGAAGTAATCAACGCCATAAGTCTGAGTAAAGCCCTTGGCCACCAGCCGGGCTTTGTAGCGATCCACAGTGCCGTCGGGGCGAAACTTCACAACAAAGACCCACCGACAGCCAACCACATCAGTGCCCACAGGAGGAGGAACCAGGGTCCAGGTACCCCGTTCAGTAAGAGTAGCCATCTCCTCATCCATGGCAGACTTCCAATGAGGGAGAGCGAGAGCCTCCTGGTAGGTACGGGGAGTAGAAGTGGCAGAGATAGCCAAGGCAAAACACCTGCGAGAAGGAGAAAGCTGATCATAAGAAACAACAGCCGTGAGCGGGTGTTGAGTACACGCCCGCACCCCTTTGCGAAGGGCAATGGGAACATCCAGATCATCGGGAGCGGCGGCGACGGGAGCGTCAGCGACCGGAGCGTCCGTGGCGGAGAAGGCTGGCCCGGGACTAGAGAGAGACGGCAGCGGAGAGGAGGGTGAAGGGGTGAGGGGGGAGACGGACTGGGAAGGAGTGAGTGGAGGAGGAGACGAAGGTGGGAAAACGTCGAGAGGTGTGGAAGGAACGGAGAGATCAGAAGGAAGAGAAGGAAGAGAAGAGGAAGGAGAGAAATAGGAAGCATTCTCAAAAAAGGTCACATCGGCGGAGACAAACTGCTTGCGGAGAAGGGGATCAAAGCAGCAATAGCCTTTTTGAGTGGTAGAGTACCCCAAAAAGACACACTTGGTGGAACGGGGGGAAAGCTTGTCGCGGGTAGCGGAGGGAGCGTGAACGAAGGCCGTACAGCCAAAGACACGGAGAGGAAGAGGAAAAGGTTCTTGGTGGGGGTAGAGAAGGGAGAAGGGAGTCTTCCCGTGTAGGACCGTGGAGGGAAGGCGATTAATGAGATAGCAAGCGAGGAGCACAGCGTAGCCCCAGTAGGAGCGAGGGACGTGCATCTGCGTCATGAGAGTACGCGCAACATCAAGCAGGTGACGGTTTTTACGCTCCGCCACCCCATTCTGTTGGGAGGTGTAAACACAAGATGTTTGATGAAGGAGGCCATGTTCGTGAAAGAACGTGGAGAACTCATGATTTAGATACTCCTTTGCATTATCAGAACGTAAAATTTTAATGGAAATAGCAAATTGAGTCTTAATCATATAGTAAAAAGATTGCCAAACAGAAAATAGTTCAGAGCGATCTTTTAAGAGATACACCCAGGTACAGCGAGTAAAATCATCGATAAAAGTAACAAAATAGGAACTGCCCCGACCAACAGTAAGGGTAGGAGCAGGACCCCATACATCAGAATGAATAAGCTCAAAAATGCGAGAGGAGCCACGGCCTTGCTTCGGAGGGAAGGAGGAGCGATGATGTTTGCCAAGCTGACAGGCATCACAGTTGAGCGGAGAACCGGTAGGAGGTAAGTAGGGCAGAAGCTGACGAATAAGCCGAGGAGGAGGATGTCCAAGACGAAGATGCCACTGAAGGAGATCGGTGGAGGAGGAGTAGGCAGAAAGAGCGGAAACATCATCGAGGAAGTAGAGGCCGCCGCTCTCAGTCCCAGTAGCAATCGTCCGCTGGGTCCTCGGGTCCTGAAAAGAACAAGTAGTGGGAGTGAATAAAACAGAGCACTGAAGTTGCCGGCATAAAGTAGTAACTGATAACAAATTGCACGGGAACTTCGGGACATAGAGGGTATCCTCCAAGCAAAGCGAGGGAGTGAGTTGAACCATGCCCGTCCCATGAACCGGGGACGGGGATCCATCCGCCACACGAACTGGGGGTAAGCGGTCATGGGTCTCAAGACGGGAGAAGCAATGGGGATTGCCCGTCATATGATTGGTGGCACCGGAGTCAATCAGCCATTTACCTTGGGTAACGACGTGGGCACTACCTGACGTCGTGGCCACATAGGCAGACGGCCGAGAAGAGGCGGAGGCCGAAGGAGCATCACCGGAAGGGCGAAGATGAGGATGTTTCTGCCAGCAGCGGTCAACAGTATGGCCAGTACGACCACAATGAGAGCAGAGAAACCGGGAGGAACTTCGGCCGCCAGAAGAGGAGCCACGGCCACTGGGGCCCCCCCGTTGAGCTTGGTGAGCAGAGGAGTCCTGGAAAGGGGGGGAGGCCAGCAGAGGCCGCTGGAGGAGCGAAGTAACGGCAGCAATGCGAGCCGCGGTGGCATCCAAAGTAGGAGATTCCGCCTCACCCAAGATCTGCTGGCGGATCATATCATAAGAGTCGGGAAGACGAAGAAGATAACAAACAACCAGGAGTTCCTGGAAGTGTTTGTGCTGGTCGGCCAAGTCCGCGGAGAAGGGGCGATTCTGGAGGATTTCAGCACCAAGGGCCTGAACCTGCTGATAGGCCGCAGCCGGGGACATGGAAGGGCGGGCGAAGAGGTCCGCATAGAGAGTATAAATGCGGGACGTCTGGCCCCCCTTAGAATAGAGAGCAGCGAGGTGAAGCCATGCTGCCTTGACCGTCTCATCATGACGAATGACGGGAAGGCACTCATCAGAAAGGCTGTTGGCCAGCCAGGTGCGAACAAGAGCATCACTCGCATCCCAGTCATCAAACTCAGGAGAGGTGCGAGGAGGAGGGTCATCGGTGAGGTGATGACGCTTGCGTTGAGAACGAAGGAGAAAGGTGAAAGAAACGCTCCAATCGGGATAGTTGGAGCCCACAAGCTTGGAAAGGGTGCCAAGGTTACCCGAAGGAGGAGGAGGAGAAGGAGCTGCAGGAGTAGTGGTGAGACCGGAGGTAGTCATAGAACCCGGAAGCAGAAGAAGCCGCACGAACAGAGGCGGTTAGAAAAACAGAGGAAGCCGCGCGAACAGTAGCGGCTAGAAAGAGGCACTGCGGGGAAGAGGTCGCGCGGACTGAAAAGGCCGAGCGAACAGAAGAGAAGAGAGGAGAAGAGCAGGTGACCGCGACCAAGATGCGGGTAAGAAAGAGACAACCCGCACGGTCAGGCAGATCACAGCAGCGGCAAAAAGGCGGGCAAAGGCACGACGGGGAAGAAGTCGCACGAACTGAGAAGCCCGAGCGAACAGAAAAGACGAGAAGAGCTGGCGACCGCGACCAAGATGCGGGGAGAAAGGAACAACCCGCACGGTCAGGCAGATCACAGCAGCAAACCGCGTGGAGAGAGACAACACACACGCGGACAGAGACAGACCGCAGCGACTAGGAAGTCGGAGAGGCAAGAAAGAACAAGAGGCGCGGCGACAACTAAACAGGTCGCCGCGACAAAGAGAAGTAGGAGAAGAGAACCAAGAAGGAGCAAGCCGCGCGAACAGGTCTGTGGACAAAAGACAAGCCGCGCGGATAGAAACAGGCCGCGCGGATAGAAGAGAGGGCAAGCCGTGAAACAAGTCGCAGAATGCCGAAAAGAAGTCGCGAACAACAGAGGGCGCACAGAATTAGGAGGAAATGACCGTGTCCTCTGATACCATGTTAGAAAGTAGAGACAAGAAGCGAAAAGACGAGAACAAGCGAATAAACTTTTGAATAATGAAATTTTATTATCCAAAAAAGATATCATTTACAAAGGTATGGCCTCCCTTATATAGAATGGAGGAGATAAGAAAGAGAGTCTACAAACAATGTGGGACTAAACATTTACAGGCTGAGCGGCTAGAATAATGGAGACCGATCAGGCCGCGCGGTTAGACAGATGGGATAACCGCTCGGCAACACCAGCAGGATAGAACAAGCCGTAGAGAGAGACCGCCAGACCGCCCGGTCTACAAACCGCTGGATCAGACCGCTAAGCCGCTCGGTCAACAAACCGCTGGATCAGACCGCTAAGCCGCCCGGTCTAATACTTCAACAAGGGCCAACGATAGCTCTGCTATCTGGCATGAAAGGCTGGAGCACGTTGGGATGGAGAAGATGAAAGCCATGCGGTGAGGAGCCTTATGAAAGGCTTGCCAAAGTTGTCATCCTATGGAGATGGCCATATTTGTGCAGGGTGTCAGTATGGAAAGGCTCATCGCCTTCCATTTGAAAAGTCACAAACAAGGAGCAAGACATTATTAGAGTGTATCCATGGTGATCTCATGGGGCCAACTGTCACCGCTAGTCTTGGAGGCAGCAGATACATACTGGTGCTGATTGATGACTACTCAAGATACACTTGGGTGTATTTCATGAAGGAGAAGTTAGATGCTTTCTAGTTGTTTGTGGAGTTCAAAAAGCCGGTGGAGGGCCAGCTTGGCCTGCAGATCAAGAAGTTTAGATCGGATAACATAGGTGAGTTTGTTTCATCCAAGTTCTCTAACTTATGCATGAAGCACGAGATCAAGAGAGAGCTCACTTGTGCTCATACTCCACAACAAAATGTAGTAGCAGAGAGGAAGATCCATCATTTGACGGAAACCTGCATGTACTGGCTTCATGCAAAGGGCATTACCAGGTCCTTTTTGTAACATCCCGACTTTTATTTGGCCACCGGAACCCTAGTAGGCCCAAGACCCGAACCCTACCCCTGACCCGGTGGGAAATAACCCTAGGCGGGAAATAGAGTTAGAGAACTCTGAATTGAGTTCTGTCAGTTCTTGTGACCTCGTGTAGTCAATACGAGTGCATCAGAACTTGTTCAGTTGAACCCCGAGGCCATATAGTGAATGTGACCATTCCACACCGCTGGGAGTAGCAGCGGCCGTCCGATCTCATGATGAGATCGGACGGCCTAGATCTCCTCTTTTCTCGCCCCGCCTCAGCATCAGCGCTCCCCACAGCGGATCCGGATCTGCTGTGGGGGCAGTAGGATTTAAAACACCCTGTGGCTTAATTCTAGCCGCAGGATCAGATAGATCTGCTATTAGCAGACCAAATCAAAAGACCAGTTTGTTTGGGAATTTTGAAGCCAAACCTAAGCCTCTAGGAGAAAAATGACCAACATGGAAAATGTTCCCCATGATGAGGGTTACCTCCAAAAAAATTTTGAGAACTTTGGGAGTTAATTTAGTATTTTGAAAAGCCAAAATAAAATTTGTTTGGCTAAATTAAATACCCAAAACACCTTGAAAAATTATAAGAAAATTTCTAGGCTCATTTTAGGCCCTTACAGGGGTTGTATCAAAATTTGGGGTCATGGGGAAATGTTTTGGTATTTTTCCAAAAATATTAAAGTCTAGGGTCGCGCACGAATCATTTATCCGCTCACTTTCCCTTAAGACGAAAATTGGAGTGCGCGACCACTCCTTATAAGTACTTTAAAATACTTTATCAACGAGAACGACCGAGGAAAGTGACTATGCTCTGGGTTTTCCAAGATTTCATTAAATCGTCGAGCGCCTCGACTCTCGAATGAACATGACACGCTCGGAAGATGAGAGTATGAGTGATGACTTGAAGTTGCCCCTGACGGCTATAAGTATGTAACTCCTAGCCAACCATGGATCTATTTAAGCATGAATTAATAAGGCGTAACCAAATTATAATCAAATCTTAATAATGGGTGTAACCCAAGGAAGCTTTATCAAAAACTGAAATAGAACTGAACTAAGCCTCCTGAGAACGGAGATGGAACTGAAGCCTCCTAAATGGAGTGATTGGACTACTAACCATTTTCTTTATGATTATTTCAGTCTTGCACTGATCCAGTTCTTTTATTTATTTCAGTTCAGTACTTTCAATTCAGTACAACTCCAGTCTCGTACTGGTCAAGTTCATTTCAGTACTATTCCAGTCTCGTACTGGTTAAGATTATTTCAGTACTTTCATTTCAGTACCATTCCAGTCTCGTACTGATCAACATTATTTCAGTACTTTTTTTTTCAGTACTACTCCAGTATCGTACTGGTCATAATTCATTCCAGCACTTTAAATAAGCAGTATAATCACCGCACTTATTCTCATTGCAATTTACCATTATAGTCCCGGGTCCTTCTCTGACGAGCAGTCGTCGAGCCTTAGTTAGGGATAACTGGAGTTGAGGTAGTCCTCTAGGTCTAGCCCCAAATAATGCGCTCCCATGCTCCCTGTCGAAAGTAGAGCTGAGTGCCGACGCCCGAAATGTAAACCTAGTAGGGCAGGCAGATTTAGACCCAATGTTATATTGTTTTCCTTTTGATTGATTGATTGTAAATTGCATGCGGTGAAATAGTGGCGGGTCAGTCCCTTCCACAGACCGTTCGTACCAGTGCGGGAAGGTTGACGACTCAACGTGACAGGGAGACGAGTACCACGGGTGACCGACCGTTATATTCCCCGTCGGGTTTTCCTCCGCTGGTCGGCCAAAAATGTTTCGCCGGATGCCGCTCACATCCAAGAGTACACATGGTTGTACGTTAGGGCCTGGGGTTGTGCGATACGATCACCCCCAGAAGTGGCAGGACTGGCCACTGCCACCGACGACCATATCGATGAGGCCCGCGGGGCTCGCTACCCTGCTGGAACAGAAGTGGTCCAAACTATGTCGACATAGGGTTTATGTGCGCGGCTATGAATGCTTGCGGTGTCTGCACAGCTATGAATGCCTGCGGTGTGTGCGAGGCTGTGAATACCTGCGATAGATTTCAGGATATGAAAACCTGATGTGCTGATGAGCTAGTAGAGCCTTGTTATAACTGATTTATACTATTGCTGCTTTTACCGGTTATACTGCACTCTTTATAATTGCTCCTAGCTATTCATATATGAGATATTGTGCTAACCATCTCTTGCTTCGGTTATTTACTTTTGTTGTGTGGGTGTGTGCTCATCCCCAGTGTTAGGTACATTGGAAAATGTGTACGAGATTTAGAGAAGCCTCTCTTAGCTCAATGATATTCATCAAGGTGTATTTGATGTTGTTTTGAGTTTATATGTGCAGGTTAAGAATATGCAGGAAAAATTCTAAGTCCATGAGTCGACACTAGAAGAAGCTGGGTCGACACTTGTGAAGACTTGTGTCGACACTTGAGAAAAGTTGTGTCGATACCTGGAGTCAATTGTGTCGACACTTAGAAAAGCTGTGTCGACACAAGAAGAAATTGTGTCGACACACAGGACTTGTGTCGACACACAGAAAGTTCAGTCGACATCAACTGTGTCGACACACAGGACTTGTGTCGACACACAGAAAGTTCAGTTGACATCAACTGTGCCGACACACAGGACTTGTGTCGACACACACACTAGAATTTCTTCTAAGTTAATTGTGTCAAGACAAGAAGTGAATGTGTCGACACACAGGACTTGTGTCGACACATTCTTACAGAAGCTAAGTCGAGAAGCAGTGTCGACACCATGAGAGCTGTGTCAACACCACCAATGATTGTGTCGACACTTAGTCTACTTATGTCGACATGTGAAGTTCAGACTCGACACTTTGCTGACAGAGACAAAGTTTCAAGAAGTGACTGGAGAATTGACAGCTGCCATAACCAACAAGTCTACTGCAACTGTCAGATCTGTCAGAAGTTAGTTAGCAACCGGATCAGCCGGTAACCTTGGATGAAGTCTATATAAATACAGATTCTATCAACTGAGGATGAGTGAAGAAGTACACACAAAAACACAATTACAACAGAAGATCCAACATACACAAGGAAATCCAGTTAGAGATTTCAAGTGGATCTAAGTGAAGAATTTCAAAATATCTTCAGAAGAATTTATAGAGAGAGAGCTCCAACAATTCAAGTGAAGAAAGAGACTATCATCAACTAGTCTCTTAAGAGCAGATCCTGAACTAATCTATAAAGAAGAATTCAGATTAATTTCTGTATTTTAAGAAGGAAGCTGATTGAAGATCAACTTCAAGAAATTCAACCTTACTGTGTTCAGATTCAAGAAGCTTTGAAGAAAGCCAAAGACAGGTTGATTTCTGAGTAATCAGATTCTTCAAAAACTGATCAAGAAAACTTTCTACCCATTCTCTCTCAACTTGGGTGAAAGAAAAAAACTTATTTTATGTCATTTTTCTGTAAGATCATTATTGATTTGAGTTGTAAGCCTAATTTATAAACGCTGAGGTAGGGCTGAGTGCCTGAGGTAGGAGATATTCATCTCTGAGTTATAGGCCTTGGGAAGGATGAGGTAGGGCTGTGTGCCTGAGGTAGGAGATTTAATTCTCTGCGTTGTAGGCCTGGGTGAAGGCTGAGGTAAGGCTTAATTGCCTGAATTGTAGGAGTGTGGACTCACTCTGAGTTGTAGGAACCTTGACTGGGTACGTTCTGAGCTGTAAGATCTGTGGATCTGAGAAGGAAAGAAGAAGTTAGGCCGAATCTAGCACACTACTAGATAGGCGAAGGGGGAAAGTGGATGTACCCATCATTTGGGGAACCACTATAAATCTATGTGCCATCTGTGATTGTGTGTGATATTGTGATTTCTGTGATGTGGTAGCTGTAGAACTGTTTGATTCTATTTGATTAACTGAATTACTATTCTGCCTTAGAGTAAAAAGGAATTGAACCTATTCACCCCCCCCCCCCCCCGCCTCTAGGTGTTTAGGTTATCTTGAAACCAATTCTTTCAAGTGGTATCAGAGGGAGGTTGCTCAAAGATAGACTTAACAGTCTGAGTAAGATCTGTGAGGCAGAACAAATTAGAAAAGACGAGTTCAGGAGAAAATCATAAGGAACTTGGTTCCATGAAGTTGCCCATATGCAGAAAAGAAATCTTTGAAATATGAAAAGAAAGGGTCAGATTATTTATGGAAGCATCTGATCCAAGAATATATATAACTGTTAAGGAAGAGCCTTATATTCCAATGAAAGTCTCAGTTCTTGATGCTAATCAGAGGACACCAAAAGACTTTTCAGAAATGACTAATGATGTGATTATCTTGGCTACTATGGACAAGAGAGCTCAGAATATTATAGTGAGTGCCATAGATGACTCAACATTCCAAAATCTGATTCATTGTAAAACCTCCAAGGAGATGTGGGACACATTGATAGTCTACATGGAGGGATCAGAAGAAGTTAGATAAGATAGAAAGTCAATGCTTAATTAGGAATATGAGAGCTTTAGACAAAGCAAATCAGACAGCATCACTGAATGTTACAAGAAGTTCTTCAGAATTGTGAATGAACTAATGTCATATGGAAGGGTCTTTAGTACATATGAGTTGAATGATAAATTCCTTAGATCTTTGACTAAGGTTTGGGACACCAAGATCTGTGCCATCAGGGAAGTGGCCAGACTGGCAGAAATCTCTCCTCCAACACTATTTGGCAAATTGCTTTCTTATGAAATGCAACTCATGGCCAAAAAGGAGGAAGAGAAAAGTACTAAAGTTGACCATAGAGAAAAGTCAGTGGCCTTCAAGGCAGAAGCCACAAGAAAGGACAGGAGGATGTCTCCATCTCCTCCTAAGAAAGCTGCAGAAGTGATCTCTGAAAGTTCTGATAGTCACACCTCAAACAACAATCATTCTGATGAGGACTTTACTGTCTTCACAAGGCAGTTTCAGAGATTTTTGAAGAAGAAGCAATGGAGAACTAAGCCATCCTCCTCTCAGTCCAAGGATGAATATTATCAGGAAAAAAAGTCATCTAGAAAGGACAAGAGTAGGTCAATACCTAGCAAATCAACAACTATAAAGATTGTGTGTTATTGCTGTAACAGACCTGGACATGTAGTAGCTGATTGTCCAAACAAAAGAAAGGAATCTGCAGATAAGAAGAAGTCTCAGTATAAGAACAAGAAGGAGAAATCCTTTGCAATAAAGAAAGAGAAAAGCTGGACAGATCCATCATCTTCAAATTCTGAATCTGATGCTGAAGCTTATATTGGTCTGTTTGCAACAGAAGAAGAGATTGAGTTCTTGCAATTGCTGGACTCAATAAATGGAACTGAAGTCAGTGCAAAGGGCTGATGACCCTGACTGATGAAGATCACTGCCAGGATCAGCCTGGTCCCAATAAGGAAAAAAGCTTATCTGAAATCTCTGATTATTACACTGGCTCAGAATCAGAAGCATCTGCATCAAGACATGTGGATGGATCTAAATCTGAAGGAGATATTCATCAACTTATAGATGAATATGGTGATTTGTTGCAGGCATTTAAGAGATGCAAAAACCTGACTAAAATTCAGGCTAAGAAAATTGCAGCTCTTAAGTTGGCTGCATCTGATTCAGAAAAGCTGCTGGATCAGAAGATGAATGAGGTTGCCAAGCTAAAAAACATAACTGTTATTCAGATGGGAACAATCACATTCAAGAGTGATCAAATCAAAAGTTTGGAAGTCAGACTTTAGAAGGAAAAGGATCTAGTGGCTAGTTTCTCTCTAAGCCAAAGTCTGTCATACCCTTAATTGATGACTTTGTGTCTCAAAAGGGTAAGACATGATTGGGTTTTAAGGGAAATACTAGGGCAGCTAATTCCAAAAGAAAAAGGAAAGCCCCAATTAAGCCACTTTTCTTCAATCCCCCCATTGCTCTCAGAAAAGTGCAACAACTTACCAATAGATATGATCATGATATCATACATGGTCATGGTAATCCTGATATTATGAATGACAAGTGGTATCCAGCACTCAAACAAAGAAACACTGTACCTACAGTATTAAGAACAGCTGATAGCACACCTGTTAAAACTGTACCTAAAAAGAGGTATAATAGATATGAATGCTGGTATTATGGCAAGGTGGGACACTTTGCCATTGACTGTTGGCACAACACTAGTGTCAGGATGAATGCCAGCTTACCTGGAAGAAGGGCTGCTACAAATTATACTAAATTTCAGTCTAACCTGAACCAAGGACCCAATAACAATTGGGGTTCTAAAGTTAAGTAATTATTTGTTGTAGATAAGTCCAAGTGGTCATGCCCCTTTATGGTACTTGGACAGTGGATGTTCCAGATATATGACTGGAACAAGAGGATTGCTGAAGGACTACTAACCCATATTGAATGGACCTAAAGTAATCTTTGGTGGTTCTGAAAAAGGAGTCATCAAAGGGTTTGGTAACATTTCTAACAGCTCAATTACTATCACTCAAGTGGCTTATGTGAAGGGTTTGAAACATAACTTGATAAGCATAAGTCAACTGAGTGATCTTGGATATGACATTTCATTCATTAAGAATGGTTGTCATATTAAAAGGTCAAGTGATCAGAAGATCATGTTGACTGATTATAGGAAAGAAAATGTATATTATCTAAACTTTGTGAGTGAGAATAAAGATTTTACTATTTATCTAGTAGCTGATGAGAAAGCCTCACATTGTGTCAAATAACACAAGAGGCTAGCTCATCTAAACTACAAGACTATTGGTCAACTCTTTAATAATGAGTTATTGATGAATGCTCCTCAAGTTAAGTGCATTAAGGATGAAATATGCTCAGCTTGTCAAAAAGGCAAGCAGACCAGATCCTCCTTTCATAGCCTAGAAACCAAAGACTCAGTGAGGTTCTTATACCTCTTGCATATGTATTTATTTGGTCCAATGCCAGTTCAGAGTCTAGGTAGGAAAGTCTACACATTTGTGGTTGTAGATGACTATTCTAGATTTTCATGGGTTTTCTTTCTAAGGCAGAAATCTGAAACCCCAACTGTTTTCTGCAACTTTGTTAAACAAATTCAAAATGAACTGAACAATTCAGTGGTCAAAATCAGAAGTGACCATGAAACTGAATTTCAATCTGAAAATATGATAAAGTTGTGTGAAGAATTTGGGATTCATCAGGAATTCTCTCACCTAGAACTCCTCAGCAAAATGGAATTGCTGAAAGAAAGAATAAGACTCTTATTGAGGCTGGTAGAACCCTATTGAGTGACACTTCTCTCCCAGAATATTTCTGGGCTGAGGCAGTAAACACTGCATGTCATGTGCACAATAGGGCTTCCATCACTAAGAGCCACAAAAAGACACCCTATGAGGTTATGAAAGGAAGAAAACCAAACTTATCCTATTTTAGGATCTTTGGTTGCAAGTGCTATGTGCTTAACAAGGGCAAGTCTTACCTGACAAAGTTTGCTGCCAAATCTCAAGATGGGATATTTGTTGGGTACAACAACAATAATAAGACATATAGAGTCTATAACTTGACTACACAAGTTGTAGAAGAGTTTGTTCATGTTATATTTGATGAATCAATACTTATTAACAGTGAATTGCCTAGTAGTTCTTGTAGCTCTACAGGTATAAAAGAGAAGATGGACATGCTGACTATCAAAGAAGATCAAAATTCAAGGCAGGAAGAGGAAAATGATGGTTACTGTCCAAGAGGAGTACAAGACTCACAAGATGCTGATTAAGACCATGAAGTACAGCAGAATGAAGAAAATGGAGAAAGTCAAACTGTAGACAGACTTCCTCCAGCAGTTAGACATTTAAAGGATCATCCTGTACACCAAATTATTGGTGATCCTAGAAAAGGGGTTCAAACTAGAAGCAGGAGCTTGAACACTGTACTATGCTCAAGCTTCTTGTCTCAACAGAAACCTAAAAGATTTGGAGAAGCTATACAAGACTCACACTGGATTGATGCTATGTAAGAGGAGTTGAATCAATTCAGGAGATGCAAGGTCTGGAAGTTAGTTTCTAAACCAAAAGACCACAATGTCATAGGGACTAAGTGCATCTACAGGAACAAGCTAGATGAGAGTGGGATCATAATTAAGAATAAGACAAGGCTTGTTGCCAAAGGATACAGGCAGGAAGATGGCATAAACTTTGATCAAACATTTGCCTATGTGGCAAGGTTGGAAGCAATAAGGATATTCCTAGCCTATGCAGCTTATCAGGGTTTCAAAGTGTTCCAAATGGATGTTAAGTCAGCATTCCTGAATGGAGACTTAAAGGAGGAAGTCTATGTAGAACAACCATCAAGTTTGATTGATCAACTCTACCCTAATTATGTGTATAGGCTTAGGAAAGCCCTATATGGTTTGAAACAAGCCCCAAGGGCTTGGTATAAAACCTTGTCTACTTTCCTCATTGAGAACAAATTCTCAAGGGGGAAAATAGTCAAAACTCTATTTCTTAGGGAATCCAAAGGGAAGATAAATTTAGTCCAGATATATGTTGATGACATAATATTTGGTTCTACTGAAAACAATCTTTGTAGAACGTTTGCTAAACTTATGTAAGGGAAGTTTGAGATGAGCAGCATGGGAGAACTTAAGTTCTTCTTGGGACTCCAAGTAAGACAGACTGATGATGACCTGTCCATATCCCAGTCTAAGTTCACCCAGGAGTTAATTAAGAAGTATGGTATGGAGTCATCCACTACCATGAGAACTCCAATGGGGACAAGTATGCCTATAAGCAAAGATGATGCAGGAAAACCTGTAGATGAGTCTTTGTATAGAGGGATAGTTGGCTCCCTCCTTTATCTGACTGCTAGTAGACCTGACATCATGTATGCTACATGTGTCTGTGCTAGGTACCAATCCTGCCCAAAAGAATCTCATTATACTATTATTAAGAGGATTTTGAGATATCTTAAGGGCACACCTAATCTAGGCCTTTGGTACCCTAAGAATAAAGATTTTCTACTGACTGGATATTCAGATGCAGACTTTACAGGATGCCAAGAAGATAGGAAAAACACAACTGACACCTGTCAATTTCTAGGAGGGATATTGGTGTCATGGAGCTGTAAGAAGCAGACTAGTGTGACAATCTCCACGGCTGAGTCTGAGTATGTAGCTACAGGGAGCTGTTGTGCACAGCTGTTGTGGATACGACATCAGCTTAAAGGTTATGGTATCCACGTAAGTAGAACCCCATTATTCTGTGATTCTACAAGTGATATTTCTATTGCTAATAATCCTGTTTTTCATAGTAGAACAAAGCATATAGAAATAAGATATCATTTTCTTAGGGATCATATAGAAAAATAGGATATATGTTTAGAATTTGTCAATACAAGTTTTCAAATTGCAAACATGTTCACTAAGCCATTGGATGAAACTAAATTCAATAATTTTAAAATTGAATTAGGTATGCTGAACATAGAATAGATTGACAAATTTGTCTCAGTAATTTTGTGTCGACACAAAAAGAGGTCTATGTCGACACAGAGAAGTTGTGTCGACACATCTAGAAAATTGGTGTCGACACTTCACAGGAGTTATGTCGACACATCCAGAAGTTGTGTTGACACCTAGAATTAGAGTCAACACAGAATTTCTGTTGAACTAATAAGTATGTCGGTGTCAACACATCATCAATTGGTGTCGACACATAGGAGTCAACACTTCTGCCGAGACATTAGAAGTCTGTGTCGACACCATCTCAACAGTGTCGACACACTAAGTAAATTTTGACGCGCCTTTTGACCTTCTATGTTTAGACACATATAAATAGGTTAAGAACAAACCCTGTCGACACGCTCTCCAGTTTTTTTTGAGACTACATTATTGTGTCGACAAACTCTCTCTTCTCCATTCAAGATTTCTCACCATCCCAATGGCGCCGAAACTTGACGAAAATGTGAACGAGGAATATGAACTGGTATGGAATGCCTTTGACGATGATGAACCCGCGATTAAAGCTGTGATAGCTCTAATTGCAGAAAATGGCTTGGAGTATTTGGCATCAGAACCTACAAAGATATGGAAGAAGGAAATCCTTGAGTTCTATGGAGCTGCAACTCAGGATTCAACTGGACTAAAGGTCAGGTCTTCAGTCCAGGGTAATAAAATCAAACTCACCATGAAGAGCATACAAAAAACTCTTCATCTGCCCAAAAATCAAGAAGATGAAGAAGTTACCTCTTCCAAAACTAGGGAAGCACTCCAGTGGTGTGGATTAGATCCCAGCATGAAAATTGGATCATCCATGAATAAAAAAGGAATGAATGTACAAGGAAAATTCCTTTCTGAAGTAGTTGGCAAAGTAATCTTATGCAAACCCGGTGGACATGATAGGGTCTCAGCCTACATGTTCTGCCTCATGACCAGGATCATATACAAAATCAACACCAATTGGTTTGCAGTCATATATGAGAAGATTAGAGAAAGCATTAAGAAACCTAATCTGGGAAGGATATTAAGTTTATACTTGGCTAGAGTAATTCCAGAAGTGATGCAACATGTTGCTGGATCCAAGATTAATCACATGAGGAGAATGGATCTAATGATAATCTCTAGATGGGATAGAGTGCTGATAAAAGACATGACTGATGAAGAGAGGCCAGAAAATACTGAGAAATCACCTGCTCAAGACATTAGACATGATGATCAAATGCAGGGGGAGCCTCATCTTGAGGAAGAGCCAACACACTTAGAAAGTGAAATGGCTAATCAAACTATTCTTGAGACCACTCAACTCAACAATCAAGCACATGATGTTATCATGGAGGATACATCAACAACTACTGATGCTCCAGAGTTAGTGGTGCCTCCAGTCCAAACTCAACAAGCGTTTACTCTTGAAGAGTTGTTCCATGATATAAAGATAGTAAGGACTGAGGGGGAGTAAGCCAAGACTGAGGGGGAGCAAGCTAGGACTAAGGGGGAGCAAGCTGAAATTGAGGGGGAGCAAACTAGGACTGAAAAGGAACTACCTCCTATTCCTCAGGAAAGAGTTGATATAGCAAGTACCTCAACTTCTGAAGATGAAGCAGAATCTCAAGCAAAGAAGAGAAAGTTGATGGTTTTCAGAAGAAGAAGCCAAAACTATAAAAGGGCATTACAAACTGCTCCACAACTAGTTTCTGCACATGATTATAGCTCCTTACTGGTATCTTTGCAAGTAAAATTAGATGAACAAAGAATAGCCATGGAGAAATATATGGATGAAACTCATAAATATTTGCAATTCTCCTTGGCTCAAGATATAAAATCAATTAGATTTGAGGTAAACCGGAATAAAAAGGAGATGACAGATTGCTTTCATAAAGGAGGTAATGCTGTAGTTTTTCTGGCAAAACAGCAACAAGGGGCAAGGACACAAATTGATGATATAGTGGTCAAGCAAGGCTATGTCCTAGAAAATCAACTAATGATGAATGATAATCTTACTGAATCACATAATGTGATTGTTACAGAATTAAAGAATACTGCAACTGCACTGATTGAGGCAAGGGCTAAAGAGAAATCAGAGTTTGAAAAGAAACTTCAAGAGGATCTAGCCACTTTCCAATCTGCACTTCAAGCCTCTCAGAAGATTATAACTAATCAGCTTCAAAAGTTTAAAGCCTATTATACAGAGGGAACAAATTATCTGGTTAATCAAATAAGGTTCCAAAAGAATGATCTCAGGGATCATATTGAAAGAGAAGTCATAAATGGGGAGAGGTTGCTAGTCAATGCCAGCTCAGAGCATGCCAAATCGATAACTAATGCTGTTAGAGCAACTCTGGGATATCCACCCGTATGTGATGATGACAATACAGCTGAATCAGGAATTCAAGCTGCAGGAAATGAAGGGGGTCAGCAGGAAGTAGCTCAAATCATATATCCCCATTCTAACTTTGAGGAACTTCAACACCTGGTTCACTAGATGTATAGCCCTCCAGAGGCTTCTAAGAATGTTATAATAGAGAAAGTAGAAATGTCAAAAGCAGCACTGAATAAAGAGCAAGAAGCTTAACTTTCAAAGAAAAGATTTAGAGAGCAGGCTGAACTGAAGCCTGATTTTGAAAGATGGAGTCCAACCTCCAGAAATATCATACTCACTGCCTGGCAAGCTATCAAAGACAAAATGCATGATAGAGACAAATGGTATTCTGAAGTTGAGTGGAATAAATATCTGCAAAGAGAAGATGTTATTCCACAGTTCAGAAGGGATCACAAGGTTGGGAGAATACCTGCTACAGCAGTAAAACCCAGTAAATATTTTCCAAAACTTTTCATTATTTTGAAAGACAAAAGATAAGGGTTGAAGAACAGAAAAGGAAAGATCTGAAAGGAAAGAAACCTGCTGATGATGCTGAACCTACTGTGTAGGCTCAGATCAAACCAGGAAAAGACATAGTCATCAAGGAGCCTGATCAACCTTAGAATAGATTAACTAGATTTTACAACAATATAATCTTTAGTTATTAAAAAAAATATATGTAAACTAATTGTTGGCGAACTTTTGATAGTTTAAACAAAACAATGATTCATGCTCACTGTGTTTACATCATTCTGTAATGACATATTATACATGTTTTGTTTATATGTTACCCTGTCATGTAATGTATATATACATCATAATGTGTGTTTATTATAAATGGTGTATATCATTGACTAAGAGTTATGACTTCTCCAAATAGGGGAGATTGTTGGGTACATTGAAAAATGTGTACCAGATTTGGAGAAGCCTCACTTAGCTCAATGATATTCATCAAGGTGTATTTAATCTTGTTTTGAGTTTATATGTGCAGGTTAAGAATATGCAGGAAAAATTTCTAAGTCCATGAGTCAACACCAGAAGAAGCTGTGTCGACACTTGTGAAGACTTGTGTCGACACTTGAGAAAAGCTATGTCGACACCTGCAGTCAATTGTGTCGACGCTTGGAAAAACTGTGTCGACACCAGAAGAAATTATGTCGACACATAGGACTTGTGTCGACACACAGAAAGTTCAGTCGACATCAACTATGTCGACATACAGGACTTGTGTCGACACACAGAAAGTTCAGTCGACATCAACTGTATCGACACACAGGACTTGTGTCGACACACACACTAGAATTTCTTCTAAGTTAATTGTGTCAAGACAAGAAGTGATTGTGTCGACACACAGGACTTGTGTCGACACATTCTTACAGAAGCTAAGTCGAGAAGTAGTGTCGACACCATGAGAGCTGTGTTAACACCACCAATGATTGTGTCGACACTTAGTCTACTTATGTCGACACATGTGAAGTTCAGACTCGACACTTTGCTGACAGAGACAAAGTTTCAGGAAGTGACTGGAGACTTGACAGCTGCCATAACCAATAAGTCTACTGTAGCTATCAGATCTGTCAGAAGTTAGTTAGCAAACAGATCAGCAGGTAACCTTGGATGAAGTCTATATAAAGACATATTCTATCAACTGAGGACGAGTGAAGAAGTACACACAAAAACACAATTACAACAGAAGATCCAACATACACAAGGAAATCCAGTCAGAGATTTTAAGTGGATCTAAGTGAAGAATTTCAAAATACCTTCAGAAGAATTTGTAGAGAGAGAGCTCCAACAATTCAAGTGAAGAAAGAGACTATCATCAACTAGTCTCTTAAGAGCAGATCCTGAACTAATCTGCAAAGAAGAATTCAGATTAATTTCTGGATTTTAAGAAGGAAGCTGATTGAAGATCAACTTCAAGAAATTCAACCTTACTGTGTTCAGATTCAAGAAGCTTTGAAGAAAGCCAAAGACAGGTTGATTTCTGAGTAATCAGATTCTTCAAAAACTGATCAAGAAAACTTTCTACCCATTCTCTCTCAACTTGGGTGAAAGATAAAACTTACTTTATATCATTTTTCTGTAAGATCATTATTGATCTGAGTTGTAAGCCTAATTTATAAAGGCTGAGGTATGGCTGAGTGCCTGAGATAGGAGATATTCATCTCTGAGTTGTAGGCCTTGGGAAGGCTGAGGTAGGGCTGTGTGCCTGAGGTAGGAGATTTAATTCTCTGAGTTGCAGGCCTGAGTGAAGGCTGAGGTAGGGCTTAATTGCCTGAGTTGTAGGAGTGTGGACTCACTCTGAGTTGTAGGAACCTTGACTGAGTTCTGAGCTGTAAGATCTGTGGATCTGAGAAGGAAGGAAGAAGTTAGGCCGAATCTAGCACACTGCTAGATAGGCGAAGGAGAAAAGTGGATGTACCCATCATTTGGGAAACCGCTATAAGTCTGTGTGCCATCTGTGATTGTGTGTGATATTGTGATTTTTGTGATGTGGTAGCTGTAGAACTGTTTGATTCTATTTGATTAACTGAATTAATATTCTACCTTAGAGTAAAAATGAATTGAACTTATTCACCCCCCCTCTAGGTGTTTAGGTTATCTTGAAACCAATTCTTTCATCCAGGATGTGGATCCGGGGAGGAGATTTGTTTCCACTTAGCTCTGTGACTAACGGTTATTTGCCATTCACAGGAGGTGGAGCACCGTAGTGACCACTGCCACAAGAGATTATGCCAGCAGCTAGGTCTACTCGAGCAGATGCACCCCCGCCGTCCCCAGAGTTTAGAGACATGAGTTCCTCCAAGCAATGTAGAGAGAGAGTATATGAGGATTATATGTAGCACTTGTATAGCCCACAAGATTATTTAAACACTTAGGCTTCGGCCCTAGAACCGCTATGATTCTGATATGTTATATACAAATCTGCAATGGTTTCCTGTTAATGCTTCCGCTATACTTTGATGGGTTGTGTATGTTATGATTCGATCCAAGCAAGGTGGCCATTTAGTGCTTGGATAGGGTGGATCGTTTTCCCCTATGAGCACTGGGTGGACGTCTTGTGCCAAGTAGTACCCCTCCGGCCTGTCCCGGGTAAAAGGTTGGGGGGGGGGACTATAAACGGATCAGAGCCATCACGATTCGTCCTTATGGAGCAGTCTCAGGATCCCTTCATCCCTCGCTTTGTTCTAGGTTCGGGACGAACCTTGCAGTGGAAGCCTGGTGGACCCTAGTGTAGAGGCTTAGGGATTCTAGACTGTACGATAGTACGCCCATACATTGTTGTTTTCCGCTTGGGTTGTCATTTTTGTAAATTTCCACTACTTTTGCAAAATACTGACACTCTTTCCTGTTACTTCTCCATATACCGAAGTATAGTAACAAGGGATCCTCGTCTAGAGAATACGTTCCAGCAACCCCACCACCAGACCCGGTTGCTCCCGCGGCCGTACCATTTGCCGAGATAGATATAGGGCAGACACTGACGTCTATACCCACCGATCTGCTGAAGAATTTTCGAGGACTGAGGCCTCCCCCCTTTCAGGGGTACATAGATGACCATCCAGGTAGAGGAGTGGGTGGAGCGAGTGGAGGAGCTGTTAGTAGGGATGATGTGCCCAGCTGTGGCTGTAGTCTCGTTGGTGGTGACCCTTTTGGAGGGATATGTGAGGGATTGGTGAAGAGCGGCTAGTCGCTCTTCCTTTCGAAGTCGGCCGTTGAGTACGATCCTTTGGGGGGAGTTCTCCGTAGCTCTACTAGAGTTTTTCATCACAGATCCAGACCGATCCGCACTGCAAGAGAGGTTCCTGCTCATTAGACATGGCAACCACACCGTGGCAGAGTACGAGAGAGAGTTCATACACCTGGCACGCTTCGCCGGGAATCTGGCTATCTCCGATAGGGATAGAGCTTCTTGGTTCTACCGAGGACTACGGGAAGACCTGAGGTAGGCCCTGGTTATGCTCTCTCAGGACACCTTTCACACCATAGCCACCCATGCGACAGCTTTAGAGTTAGACAAGCAGACAGTGGCTCAGCGGCGCAGAGGTCAGGTAGAGCTCCCTCGAGACCAGAGGCGAGATGGAGGAGTCACTCCCCACAGACAAGATAGAGAGCGCAGGCAGTGATGCTGCAGGCAACCTTATAGGCGCCCACCAACACCCCCAACACCCCCAGCTACATAGCCAGACAGTAGATCAGCTCCAGCTCCACAGCCCCCACTAGTGGCCCGATGAGATGCCCCCTTCGCAGGGAACTGCTTCTTGTGTCAGCTGCCAGGACATATGAGTGCCTTTTGCCCTCAGGCGACAGGGAGACCCGGATTAGGAGCAGTTCAGGGTAGACAGCCAGCACGAGGATAGGGTCAGAGAGGCTGTAGAGGCAGAGCTGGCAGGAGAGGCCAGCAGGGCTGAGCAGCGCCCCTGGAGGCCTACGCACTGGACCTGCAGCATGGACCGGCCTCTGACGTAGTCATAGGTATATATCTTAGGCGATAGGAGATATCAGATCTTCCACTGTTATTGTATATTTCATATATGTATATATGTGTATATTAGTTGGATGATATATATCTATACATTTCCCATGTCGTCCGGAATCCTGTTGGTAGAAGGACACCCTGCCAAAACCCTTTTTGACACAGGAGCGACTCATTCTTTCGTCTCCCACGAATTCATCGCAACGAAAGGAAATGTTATCCGTTCAACCGGACTGTCTATACGAATCTGTTTACCAGACGGGTCGGATATGACATCTACCGAAAAGTGTTCGTTTCAGGCTACGCTGGGAGAGGTAGAATTTGAAATCTACGCAACCATCCTAACAATAACTGGGTTTGACATAATTCTGGGAATGGCCATGACCAGATAAACTGTTCCACATGAGAAGTCCGGCTACACAATCCAAATGGCCAGAGCGTCGCGTTGACAAGTGTGCCCTTTGTCTCGCGCATTATCTTGACTTCTACATAGATGGTGAAATCCGTCCGATAGAAGGACGAAGTATACCTGATCTACTTCGAGATGGAAGATAAGACCCAGGTACTCGCCAAGGTCCCAGTAGTCCGGGACTTTCCAGATATTTTCCTAGAGTCCCTCCCGGGATTGCCACCCCAGCAAGAGGTCGACTTTCAGATCGAGCTCGTGTCCGGAACACGACCAGTGTCGCGAGTCCCCTACCGGATGGCCCCAAGGGAGCTGACTGAACTAAAGATCCAGCTACATGAACTAATAGATGCTGGATTCGTCCGTCCTAGTTCCTCATCCTGGGGAGCCCCAGTACTTTTTGTCAAGAAGAAAGATGGGAGTCTGCGACTGTGCATCAACTAAAGGGATCTAAATAAGCTTACTGTACGCAATAGATACCCCCTCCCTAGGATCGACGAACTATTCGATCAATTTCAAGGTGCATTCGTGTTCTCCAAGATGGACCTGAGATCCGGCTATTACCAGCTTCAAATCCGAGAGGAAGATATTCCTAAGACTGCCTTCAGCTCCCGGTACGGTCTTTACGAGTTCCTAGTGATGCCCTTCACGCTCACCAACGCTCCCTCCACCTTCATGGACCTGATGAATAGAGTCTTCGAACCCTTCTTGGATCACTTTGTCATCGTCTTCATAGACGGCATTCTAATCTACTCGAAGACCAAGACAGACCATACCTGACACCTACAAATGGTGCTATTAAAGCTCCGGGAGCACTGTCTCTTCGCCAAATTCAGTAAGTGCAAATTTTGTCTAGAATAAGTTGGATTCTTGGGCCACACGATAAATAAGGAAGGAGTGGCAGTAAACCAAGCCAAGATCCAGGCAGTACAGAATTGGCCGCCACTCAGGACGACTGCAGACATCCAGAGTTTTCTCGGCCTTGCCGGATATTACATGAAGTTCGTCGAGGGATTTTCCAAGATTGCCCTACCCCTGACTGCTCTCACCAAGAAGGACGTCGCATTCCGATGGACGTCGGTGTGCGAGGCTGCGTTCGTAGAACTGAAGAAGCGGCTGACTTCCGCGCCAGTCCTTATGATCCCTACAGGGACCGAGGGATTCCAAATCTACACCGACGCCTCCCTGAAGGGATTGGGAGCAGTCCTAATGCAACATGACAAGGTAGTGGTCTACGCTTCGCGACAATTAAAGTCGCACGAATTAAACTATGCAGCGCATAATTTATAGTTGGGCGCCTTCGTCTTCGCCCTTAAAATCTGAAGGCATTATCTGTATGGAGTAAGATGTGAGATCTTCTCCGATCGCAAGAGCCTCAAGTATATCTTCACGCAGAAAGAGTTGAATCTCCGGCAGCGCCGATGGCTATAGTTCTTATGCGATTACGACTTCGCTCTCCAAAATCACCCCGGGAAGGCTAATAGAGTCGCTGACGCTTTGAGACGCCAGCCTGCAATAGCCGAGAGTTGGATGGAGCAGATCCCTAAGGAACTTTTCCAATCTTTGATAGACTTGGAGATTACCCTGGTTGCCCGAAGAGATCCGGAAGAGTACTATTCTCAGCTGTATTGGATGGAGATCCAATGCGACATCCAGGACCGGATACGAGAAGCCTAGAAGATCGACCTAGAGGTAATGCCGATCATCTGATCTCTGCAAGGAGGGGCACAGGAGGATTATAAACTGCATGACGGGATTCTGCAATTCAAACATCGCATATTCGTTCCCGCTACCAGAGGGATTCATGAGGAAATTCTGCAAGAGGCCCATCAGTCCAGGTACTCGATTCACCCTGACGTAGTTAAGATGTACGTGGACTTACGCAGGACCATTTACTGGCCAGAAATGAAAAGAGATGTCACCAATTTCGTGGCCTGGTGTCAGACCTGTCAGAAGGTCAAAGCCAAAAGCCGCAGTCTAGGAGGCCTATTACAGCCCCTGCCGATACCAGAGTGGAAGTTCGAAGACATCTCCATGGACTTCGTCCACGACCTACCTCGATCCCGCGTTTGGAATGACTCAATTTGGGTGGTCGTTGATCAACTCACCAAGGTAGCACAGTTCATTCCAAATCGACATGGTGACGGAGTAGATATCCTGGCCAGGATGTTCCTAGAGCATGTGGTACGATTTCACGGAGTACCAAAGTCCATCGTGTCAGATCGTGACGGGCGTTTCACATCTAAGGAGTGGAGGCGGGTACAGGCATACTTGGGAACCAAGTTGGCCTTCAGCACCGCCTTCCACCCGCAGATAGACGGACAGACGGAGAGGACGAACCAGACGATGGAGGTTCTTCTTCGACTGTGCATAGTGGAGCACAATGAGCCGTGGGAGCAGCTGTTGCCGTTAGTCGAATTTTCATACAATAACAGCTACCAGGCTAGCATTAAGATGGCTCCATACGAGGCATTGTATGGAAGACGTTGCCGAACCCCGTTGACTTGGGCTTAGGAAGAGGACCTGGAAGTCTTGGGAGTGGCTTACATTGATGACACTATGACAGCGATATAGCTGATTTAGGAGCAAATGCGGGAAGCGCAGAGCCGACAGGCTAAGTACTATGATGCGCGACACCGATCAGTGGAGTTCAGCATGGGGGAAATGATGTTTCAGAAAATAAAGCCCATGCATGGTGTCTCCCGGTTGAGGAAGCAGAAAAAGTTAGATCCCCGCTTCTTGGGCCCCTATCCGGTGAAAGAGCGTGTTGGCCCCGTCGCATATCGTTTAGCCTTGCCCCCAGAGTTGGGGAATCTTCACGATTTTTTTCATGTCTCTTCCTTGAGACGAGTCCTCCGGCAACCAGAGCAGTACCTTCCTACCCCTCCAGCGCAACTACAGTTAGATAGGTCCGTCCGGCTCGAACCTGTCAGAGTAGTAGATTACAAGGTCAAGACACTACGAAACAAAACCATTCTAATGGTTAAGGTGCTATGGTCAAACTATAGATGAGAGGAGTTCACGTGTTAACCTGAAGCACTCCTCCGAGAAAAACACCCAGAGCTCTTTCCCCAGGTATGTTACTTTTCCCCCCTACTTCAAGCAATTTTCGGGGACGAAAATCCTTTTATTTTTATTGGATTGTAACATCCCGACTTTTATTGGGCCACCGGAACCCTAGTAGGCCCAATAAAAGTGGCCCGAACCCTACCCCTGACCCGGTGGGAAATAACCCTAGGCAGGAAATAGAGCTAGAGAACTCCGAATTGAGTTCTGTCAGTTCCTGTGACCTCGTGTAGTCAATACGAGTGCATCGGAACTCGTTCAGTTGAACCCCGAGGCCATATATTGAATGTGACCATTCCTCGTAAAACGCGACGAGAGTAGATTTTGGATATCGACCTAGAGAACTCCGAATTGAGTTCTATCGATTCCTGTGACCTCATATAACCTAGACAGGTGCATCGAAACCCGTCACGTCACAATCCGAGGTCTAACAAAAATGTTACACATTTCGACCATTTTAGCATGTCACGACGCGCAAATTTTGGACTTTCGCCAAACGGACTCCGATTAAACCCCAGTCAGTGGCGTTGGACTCGTGTGGTCAATACGAAGTCAACGGAAGCCGTCCTAGTCAATTTCGACGATAATTGGTCAACTCGTGTTCAAATCAAGCCTAGTCGTGCACCGAAAAGCGTGCGTACACCAATTATGACACGACACCCAACCTTTGACCCGACTCCGATGACTTGAACCCACTTTGACTTTGACCAGCAAAGGGGACCCACCCTAGGGTTGACTTTGTCAAACCCTCCTAAAAACCCATTTTGGATTTTTCTCCAAGTGAGGGGCCCACCTCCTCTCCAAAAGAGGATGGCCCATGCCCCCCACACTTTCCTTGGGCCCCCAACCAGCAAGCCTTCCTAGGTCAAGTGGAGGACCACCCACTTCTCTCCCCATCTCCCTCTCTCTTTCCAACCTAAAGGCCCAAGACCATAAGGGCTTCTTCCCTTTTTCCCCACATGAGGGAAAATGAGGGATCTCCAGCTGTCCTTGGACAACTAGAGGGTGGGGATTAATCCCTCCCTAAGAAGGGATTAGTCCCACACCACCCAAAGGGAGGGGAGCTCCCCCTCCCTAACCCTATAAAGCCACCCACCCCCTCTCCTTTCCCCAAAACCTCTGAGCCAACTCCCTCCCCCTGCTACCCCCCTGCCGGAACCCAGGTGGCCGAAAAATGCCAAACCGAGGCTCCCCCTCCCCTCCACCACCACCACCAAGCCATGGCTGACCAAGCTGGCCCATCCCGAGCCCACCAAACCCAGGTGGAACCCTCTTTCCCTCCCCCTCCCCATTTCCGACGTGGTGCATGACACTCCCAGCGGCCGGAGCGCCGTTGACGTCACCCGAGCCTTGTTCCAGGACGGGTGGCGCCCAAGGAGGAGAAATCCTCCCCCAGCGCCAGTGGTGGTGCTGGGGGAGTGTTGCACCACTAGGGGCAGCAGCCCCCAGCGGTAGAGAGCGGCGGTGCCGCCAGAAAACGTGGTTCCGGTGGCACCTGCAAAACAGAATTTTTTTCTGTTTAAATCTGGTGGCGGCGCCCGGCGGCGCATGGCCGCCGGACCACCGCCGGCGTGAAGCCCGACCCCCGACACATCGGCTGAGGGTGGTTTGATAAGAGGTCATCCACCTGAGGAGCTGGGGTGGCGCGGTGGCGCTGGGAGCAGGGCCACCGCCACCCCAGGCTCTCGGGATGGGTTTTTCCGGCGGTGGCCGGCGACGCCAGGCCGCCAGACCACCGCCCAGAGAGTCACCGGCCCCCGACGAGTCGATTGGGGCCGGCGACGGCAACTGGCCAAGGATGGTCGGCGGTGGTGGAGGCCGCCACCCTCCACACCGCCGGGAGTAGCAGCGGCTGTCCGATCTCATGATGATATCGGACGGCCCAGATCTCCTCTTTTCCCGCCCCCGCCTCAGCATCAATGCCCCCTACAGTAGATCCGCTACCGATCCACTGTGGCGGCAGTAGGATTTAAAACACCATGCGGCTTAATTCTAGCCGCAGGATCAGATAGATCTGCTATTAGCAGACCAAATCAAAAGGCCAGTTTTTTTGGGAATTTTGAAGCCAAACCTATGCCTCTAGGAGAAAAATGACTAACATGAAAAATGTTCCCCATGATAAGGGCTA
This sequence comes from Platanthera guangdongensis, assembly GCA_039583875.1. Classification (NCBI taxonomy): domain Eukaryota; kingdom Viridiplantae; phylum Streptophyta; class Magnoliopsida; order Asparagales; family Orchidaceae; genus Platanthera; species Platanthera guangdongensis. The sequence goes on along the minus strand of CM077160.1, from coordinate 110,450,039 downwards.
CCTCTAAAAACATTTTGAGAATTTTTGGAGTTAATTTAGTATTTTTAAAAGCCAAAATAAAACTTTTTTGACTGAATTAAATACCCAAAACACCTTGAAAAATTATAAGAAAATTTCTAGGCTCACTTTAGGCCCTTACTAAGGTTGTATCAAAATTTGGGGTCATGGGGAAATGTTTTGGTATTTTTCCTAAAATATTAAAGCCTAGGGTCGCACACAGATCCTTTATCCGCTCACTTTCCCTTAAGACGGAAATTGGAGTGCGCGACCACTCCTTATAAGTACTTTAAAACACTTTATCAACGAGAATGGCCGAGGCAAGTGACTAAGCTCCGGGTTTTCCAAGATTTCGTTAAATCGTTGAGCGCCTCGACTCTCGGATGAATATGGCACGCTCGGAAGATGAGAGTACGAGTGATGACTTGAAGTTGCCCCTGACGGCTATAAGTATGTAACTCCTAGCCAACCCTGAATCTATTTAAGCCGTAATTAATAAGGCGCAACCAAATTATAATCAAATCTTAATAATGGGTGTAACCCAAGGAAGCTTTATCAAAAACTAAAAAAGAACTGAACTAAGCCTCCTGAGAACGGAGATGGAACCGAAGCCTCCTAAATGGAGTGATTGGACTACTAACTATTTTCTTTATGATTATTCCAGTCTTGCAATGGTCTAGTTCCTTTATTTATTTCAGTTCATTACTTTCAATGCAGTATAACTCCAATCTCGTACTGGTCAAGTTCATTTCAGTTCAGTACTTTCATTTCAGTACTATTCCAGTCTCGTACTGGTCAAGCTTATTTCAGTACTTTCATTTCAGTACCATTACAGTCTCGTACTGGTCAAGCTTATTTCAGTACTTTCTTTTCAGTACTACTCCAGTCTTGTACTGGTCATAATTTATTCCAGCACTTTAAATAAGCAGCATAATCACCACACTTATTCCCATTGTAATTTACATTATAGTCCCGGGTCCTGCTCTGACGAGCAGTCGTCGAGCCTTAGTTGGGGATAACCGGAGTTGAGGTAGTCCTCTAGGTCTAGCCCCAAATAATGAGCTCCCACGCTCCCTGTCGAAAGTAGAGCTGAGTGCCGACGCCCGAAGTGTAAACCTAGTAGGGCAGGCCGACATAGACCCGATATTATATTATTTGCCTTTTGATTGATTGATTGTAAATTGCTTGCGGTGAAATAGTGACAGTTCAGTCCCTTCCGCATATCGTTCGTACCGGTGCGGGAAGGTTGACAACTCAAGGTAATAGGGAGATGAGTACCACGGGTGATCGGTCGTTATATTCCCCGCCGGGTTTTCCTCCGCTGGTCGGCGAAAATGATTCGCCGGATGTCGCTCACATCCAAGAGTACACATGGTTGTATGTTAGGGTCTGGGGTTGTGCGGTACGATCACCCCCAGAAGTAGCAGGACTGTCCACTGTCACCGACGGCCACATCGGTAAGGCCCGCGGGGCTCGCTACCCTGCTGGAACAGAAGCGGTCCAAACTATGTCGACATAGGGTTTGTGTGCGCAGCTATGAATACCTGTGGTGTGGGCGCGACTATGAATGCCTGCAGTGTGTGCGCGGCTGTGAATGCCTGCGATAGATTTCAGGATATGAAAACCTGATGTGCTGATGAGCTAGTTGAGCCTTGTTATAACTGATTTATACTATTGCTGCTTTTACCGGTTATACTGCACTCTTTATAATTGATCCTAGCTGTTCATATATGAGATATTGTGCTAACCCTCTCTTGCTTCGACTATTTACTTTTGTTGGGTGGGTGCGTGCTCGTACCTAGGATGTGGATCCGGGGAGGAGATTTGTTTCCACTGAGCTCTGTGACTAACGATTATTTGATTAACCATTCACAGGAGGTGGAGTACCGTAGTGACCCGCTGCCGCAGGAGATTACGCCAGCAGATAGGTCTACTCAAGCAGATGTACCTCCGCCGTCCCCAGAGTTTAGAGACGTGAGTACTGCCGAGCAGCGTAAGGAGAGAGTATATGAGAATTATATGTAGCACTTGTATAGCCCACATGCTTATTTAAACACTTAGGCTTCGGCCCTAGAACTGCTGTGATTCTGATATGTTATATACAAATCTGTAATGGTTTTCTGTTAATGCTTCCTCTATACTTTGATGGATTGTGTATGTTATGATTCGAGCCAAGCAAGGCGGCCATTTAGTGCTTGGATAAGGTGGATCGTTTTCCCCTATGAGCACTGGGTGGATGTAACGCCCCCGATTTTCCAGTGATTTATTTAATTTCTTATTTGACGTATTATGACGTCAGAGCGTTATGTTAGCGCGTGTTGGTCATGTGACGTTGTTAGAGCGTGCTCTTAGCTCTTTAGGTTCCTTGCGTGGCTTGGTGATGCCTGGTAGCAAGATTCCCTAGCGAGCCGGAGTCTGTTTGGTGACTCGGTGGAGCCTCTTGGGGAATGCTTGTGTTTTGGCTTCGGGAGAAATTTGCCCGAGTTTTGTTCGTCAGATTTTGTTACCGACTTTGTCGTTAGCGCGTTTTGCGTTCGTTAGGTTTGACCGGCCAAATTTTGGGATTTGCGTCGGGAGTGGAAAATTTTACATTAGGAAATTAGATCGGCTAATTTTAGACTTGCTCGTCAAGTTTCGTCGCGTTCCGAGCATTTTTTGAGCCTCGGCGCGCGATTGAAGTTTGTATGTTTTCGCGTACGCCGTTAACTTTAGAAATTATTATCTCGAAAACGGTGCGTCGGAATTCGATTTCGACTTCGCCGTTGGATTCGTAGCGTCGTCATTCGCCTACGGTGCGAATTTCGTTCGATTCGGCGCGCGTTTGGTCCTCCGTAACGATATAATGTTATGTCATTTTTTTAATAATTATAAATATTATTATATATATATATATATAAAGAATATATAAAAAAGAAAAAGAAAAAGGGGGAGAGGGAATCGGTGAGAATGATTCTCACCGAATCAGCCCCCCCCCCTTGCCTTTCCCGCCGAACCAGCAGCCCCCCCCTTTTGTTATATTTAAATAGTAATAAATATAATAATATTATTAATATTATTATTCTTATATATATATATTAAAAAAAGAGAAGAACCCCTTTCTCCTTCCTCCGAACCAGCAGCCCCCCTCCTGTGCGAAAACAAAAAAAGGCGAGTGTGGATCCTCTCGTTCGCGAACCTTCCGGCGGCCGCCACCGCCGATCTGGTGGACGGAATCTCGATCCGATCGCGACATTGGAAAGCTCTCGGCGAGAGCTTCGAGATCGCGGTAAGCTTTTCCCGTTTCGGTGACCGTTTCGCCATAGATTTTTTTTCGGCCCTAACCCCGGTTGTCCGTTTTTTTCGTAGATCTCGTCTCCGCGTGCCCCCTTTTGGACGGATCTACGTGGTGGAGTATTTTGGGTGGACGTTTTCAAGAACGATTTGAGGCAAGTGGATTTCTCCCCTCTTGCGTGCCTCCATGGGTTGTATTTCGCCTTATTAACTCTCCTTGTCGTAGAATACCGGAGTAGTATATGTGAGATTAGAAATATTCCTAGGTTAGGGCTTGTGGTCGGCCTAAACTAGCAAGATATCGGAATTTGTTTTAAGTTGAATTCGGCGGGTAGGGGGAAATAATTCGGCGGGTAGGGGGAAATAATTCAGCGGGTAGGGGGAAATAATTCAGCGGGTAGGGGGAAATAATTCGGCGGGTTTTGGTTGTAGAATTTGGTAGTTTCTAAGTGGTGTTGTCGGCTAGTTTTGGCGCCGAATCGTGAATCCTTAGCATGTGGTAGCTGGGTTTCTAAGGGAGTATGGTACCGGGGGAGTTCGAGCCGTGGCCACCACCATTCCCTCCTTTGGACATTTTGGGTTCCTGTAAGAGGTTGGAACTCTATGTGTGTGGACCCTGTGGCGGCCCCTTTAGTACTCTTGAGACACCTGGATCTGGTTGTTCGGTTGTGACTGTTCTTAGTCTCCGACACAGGTTTGAGTTTTGTGCCAGTGCTAACGATTTACAAGTTTAGGACTGTTAGTTCCTTTCATACTGTTCATTTGATGCATATTGGTTTCCTTTTTGTCTCTGCAGGCTTGAGCGGAGTTTGGTACGTTTTAGTACTTGATGCATTTCTCCCACTTTACTGATTGTTATACTTACATTTTGTCCCTTTTTGGATTCTTTAGCTGAGATTTTCAGCATTTCTCTTGCAGGGTTGGTAACCCTTTTTCTTTCTGCTCTTTTCATTCGATTATTATCTGATGTTTCTTTGCCTCTTGTTTTATTATTTCTTGCTGAGGTGTTCTTCTTTTGAATGCCTCAGGTTCAGGTCTGTAGCCGGCTGAACGACTAATTTCAGGAGTTCCCTTGTGGACTGCGTTGTGGCAGTATTTTCCTCACCTGTTGAGGTAGTTCTTTAGCTTTGTAGTAGTACAGACATGCATGCTCGCCAGCGAGTTCGTGTCAGGTTGTTGACGCTCGTTGGTGATTTTCCTTGGTGATACTAAGTCTTTGCTTAGCTGCTAGTTTACCTGTTTTGTGGTAGTTTCACTTGCTCTCTGGGAATGTTTTATGCTAGCTTGCTAGCTACTTTAAAACCTATAAAAAAACTACTAGATGTATTGCATGATCAACATGTTTTATAAAAGCTCAATCATTATTTTCCAAATGCGTAAAAAGATTGTTTTCTTTATAAATATTATAAATTGAAATCTAGGGTCTTGCATAGTGTAAGTTGTCCTCTTAGGACACTTATGCGCTCTTTTAGGATGTTAAACATAAATGAAGTATTTTTCCGCTACGTATAAAAATAGTTTTCAAACCATGGACTATCTGATCCACTGAGCCGAGGGATACGACCACTTAATTTAAAAAATCAGTTTTCTATTCATTTTAACTTTTGATTTGAAGGATTAGAGTGTTGCCTGAGCGTCAGCAATTATCCCCTGCTTGACGTGGCATCACAACTCGTAGTTATCTCGTGCTCTGATTTATTTTTTAATGAGAAAAATGTGGGTTGTGACAGTTGGTATCAGAGGGAGGTTGCTTGACAAATTGTCGGGCAACCTGTCCCTGTAAGTATTAGGTGTTTAGAGTCATATAATACACACACCGATATGTCATCAGCACGTCTTGGCTGAAGCACGAACACTACACTCATAACATGACATGAAGTATACGAGGCATATTATGTAGTATGAGATGCATACTATGTGTGTGTATATGGATCCACCATAGGAGGCAACATGTGAGGGTTATGTAGTATGGGATGCATAACCTCACCACATGAATGCGGCTAGCACATTTTCTTTTTTTCGTTGCATGGAAATGTTATGTAGTATGAGATGCATAACATTTTCATGTGTACGCCGCTCATAACATGTATTAGGGCCTTTTTAGAATGCATAGCACAATCATGCATAGCATAACATTGCATAAGCACAACGTGCCTAGCTAAAGATTTGCAGGATGACATGTGTACACACATAATTTTGAGTCAAAAAGAATATAAATTCATGCATTCCCGATCTAGGCACAAGAGTTAGTGTGATGATAGTGAATCATCGTAGGATAAGCATAACATCATTATTGAAAATCCCAGAGCAAGTTAGCAGCATGAGCAAGTACTTAAGTATGTATTGTTTGTACTATGTTGTTTGGTTCTAGTGGGTGGGCTAGGTGTCTAATTAGTGTTTTGATGTTCCATTAGAATGTCGAGGCGTCCTTCGACAAGGTTGACTCCCAATCAGAGGGAGAATCTTTAGGTGCGCAGAGCAGTGCAATGATAGAAGGTCTGCGACAAAGCAATGAAGCCTTGTCAAAGCAAGTAGTGGATTTGCAGTCTCAGGTCCAGTCCTTGTTAACAGTTGTGGCAGGGCAAATTCCGAGAGTTCAGGACCCTGTTGTGGGTCAAGCTGTCCTTGTTCCCCCCGCTCCTCTGGTGCCTCCGGTCGTGGTGCCACCAGAGATGACCTTTATTTCTAAGTTTCAGCGACTTAGGCCTCCGACGTATGATGACAAAGCAGATTACACGGTCTTAGACGATTGGATGATATCAATCGAGGAGATGTTCTCATACTCCGGGATCAATGATAATCAGAAAGTGATGTTAGCCGCATATCATCTCAAAGGGTTGGCAAAGGGCTGGTGGCTGAGGGAGAAAGAAGGTCTGAAGGACGGGTGTTCCTGGGAGTCCTTTAAGGAGCTACTTCTGAGCAAGTTTCTGCCATCGGTCGAGAGGGACCGTCTGATGAATGATTTCCTGCACTTAAATAAGAGGCAGCTCACGGTTAGTGAGTACGAAATCGAGTTTAGTAAGCTAAGCCGATTTGCCCCAGACTTGGTGAGTTCCGATGAAAATAGAAGCAAGCGATTTCTGGCTGGGCTAAGGAGTGACGTCCAGCAATTAGCAAGTGCCTATGTGACATCAAGTTATGCTGGTATGGTGGAAGCTGCCTTAAAGGTAGAGGCAATTGATAACGCCAAGAATCGAGGTCAACAACTGAGAAAAGATAAAAGAAAGTCTGATGAGGGTAAGAGTACTCAGGTCCCTGACGCTGCTCCGAGGAAGAGAAACAAAGATGTATGCAGTTTCTGTGGCCGACCGGGCCATCCATTGGAAAGGTGCTATCAAAGATTAGGAGCTCAGAAGAAAGAGCAGATTCATGCGATCCAAGGTATCCCAAAGAAAGACTTGCTTTGTTCTGTATGCAAGAAGCCGGGGCACGATGCTGCCCATTGCTGAAAGAAGGCGAGAAGTTGTTTCTTGTGCGGTCAAGAGGGTCATCTCAAGTATCAGTGCCCGCAAGCTCAGCTTACTCTGCAGCCAGTTCCTCTTCAGGCTTTGCCGCCGCCGCAGCGAGTGGACAAGGGAAAAGGAAAGTTGAACGTGGTCTCTATGGAGGAAGCTCAGGCGTCCACGCAAGTGATATCAGGTTAGATTCTCCCCTAGTTTTAATGTTTAGCTCATAGTTATAGTTTTGAGCGTTCGCTTCCTTAGTCGCGTGTGCAATTTTATAGGACGATTTAAGGTAAAGAACCGCTGGGCGCATGTTCTGTTCGATTCCGGCGCTACCCACTCATTTGTGGCTAGGGCCTTCGTAGAGCGTTACCGTTTGGATCTCGATCGTGTTGGTGATGCGTTCTGTGTCAAGTTTCCTTCAGGTGAATCTGTAGTTTCGGATCAGGGTATTCAGAGTTGTCCGATTTTACTAGGCGATTTTCTCGCGATTGCTGATTTGAAGCTGTTGGTTCTGGAAGACTTCGATGTGATCCTAGGCATGGACTGGTTGTCCAGATATGATGCTGTGATCCAATGCAAGGGTAAACGCTTGGACTTCAGGATGGACAACGGTCAGCCCGGGAGTGTTTACGGTTATCCGTGCCAGGATTCTCCGACTATATCAGCGGTATGTGCTCGGAAGCTTGTAGATTCCGGATGTTTTGCTTGTTTGGTTTCGGTTTTAGAAACCAAGGTTAGTTTGCCGTGTTTGGAGGAGATCCCGGTGGTTCGTGATTTTTCTGATGTCTTTCCAGCTAATCTTCCTGGTCTCCCGCCTGATCGAGACGTGGAGTTTGTTATAGATTTGGAGCCGGGAAAGCGTCATATTGCCAAGGCGCCTTACCGGATGGCCCCACGCGAACTGGAGGAGTTGCGTATCCAGTTAGACGAGTTGCTTGAGAACAGATTTATATGGCCGAGTTCTTCGCCTTGGGGTGCTCCCGTTTTGTTCGTCAAGAAAAAAGATGGATCGATGAGGTTGCACATCGATTATAGAGAGCTAAATAAGGTAACGATCAAGAATAGGTATCCATTGCCGAGGATAGATGATTTGTTTGATCAACTGCGAGGCAGCGCCGTGTTCTCTAAGATTGACCTTCGTTCGGGCTACCACCAGTTAAGGATCCGTGAATCAGATATCCCGCGGACTGCCTTCTGTTCCAGACATAGACATTTTGAATTTTTGGTGATGTCGTTTGGTTTGACCAACGCACCTTCTGCTTTCATGGACATGATGAACAAGGTCTTCAAGGACTTTCTGGACAAGTTTGTAGTCGTATTTATAGACGATGTGTTGGTGTATTCACGCAATGTTGAGGAACATGACTAACATTTGCGTCTAGTTTTATCTGTCTTGAGGGACCATAAGTTGTTCGCCAAGCTAAGTAAATGCGAGTTCTGGTTGCCTCAGGTTTCTTTCCTGGGTCATGTGGTTAACAAGGACGGAATCTCTGTCGACCCAGAAAAGATAGCCGCAGTTATGGAATGGACGAGGCCTGCCACACCCAAAGAAATAAGAAGCTTCCTAGGGTTGGCTGGCTACTATAGAAGATTTGTAGAGGGTTTCTCTACATTATCTGCGCCATTGACCAAATTGACGCAGAAGAATGCAGCATTTGTGTGGAGCGATAAGTGCGAAGAAGCGTTCCAAGAGCTAAAGAATAGACTGTGCACTGCTCCGATATTGACATTGCCTACGGAAGGATTAGACTATGTCATTTACGTGGACGCATCCCACGTGGGTCTTGGTTGTGTGCTGATGCAAGAAGGAAAAGTGATTGCGTATGAGTCAAGACAGCTTAAGATTCATGAAAAGAACTACCCTACGCATGACTTGGAATTCGCAGCAGTTATTTATGCATTGAAATTATGGAGACACTTGTTGTATGGCGCGCAGTGCAAGATTTATACAGATCATAAGAGTTTGAAGTACGTCTTCACTCAAAAGGAGTTGAACTTGCGCCAGCGCAGATGGTTAGAGTATGTGGCTGATTATGAAGTGGAGATCCTATACCATCCGGGTAAGGCTAACGTGGTAGCCGACGCCTTAAGCAGGAAGACAGGGAAAATTTTCAATCTCTCCACCGAGTTATTAGTAGAAGAGTTCCTTTTAATGGATATTTCAGTTGGTAGATGTGACTCGCCAAGCAGTTTGGAAGTGTCCGAGCCTTCATGGATTTCTCTTACGAGGCTTCATCAAAAGGACGATCCTGATCTACTGCACCTTCATAATAGAACTGAGAAGGGGAGTTGCCTGACTTTTCGATCGATGACGCGGGTACTCTAAAGTACCGCGGTAGATTTTGCGTCCCCAATTTTCGAGATATTCGAGTTAAGTTGTGCAGTGAGGCACACGGTTCAAGTGTGGCCTACCATCCAGGGTCTACAAAAATGTATAAGGACTTGAAACAGATTGCCTGGTGGATTGGGATGAAGGGTGACATTGCAAGGTTTGTGTCAGAATATTTTACGTGCAAAAGAGTTAAGGCTGATCATGGAAGGTCTGGTGGAAAGTTAGCGCCTTTAGAGATTCCAACTTGGAAGTGGGAGAGTATCTCAATGGATTTCATTACTGGTTTGCCGAGATCTCCCCGAGGGCATGACTCTGTTTGGGTGATTGTTGATAGATTAACAAAGTGTGCGCACTTCGTACCCTTTCAGATTGGTTACTCGATGAAAAAAATAGCAGAACTATATTTGAATGAAGTTATCAGGTTACATGGAGTACCCGTAAGTATAGTATCAGATCGAGACTCCAGGTTTACGTCTCGTTTCTGGAAGAACCTTCAAGAAGGATTGGGAACTGACTTGAGATATTCTACCGCATATCATCCACAGACCAATGGTCAAACAGAGCGTGTTAATCAGATTGTGGAAGATATGATCCGTTGTTATATATTAGACCACGGAGGAGCGTGGGATGAACGCTTGAGGTTGATGGAATTCGCATACAATAACAGTTATCAAGAGAGTCTGCAAATGGCTCCTTTCGAAGCGTTATATGGAAGACGATGTAGAACTCCTCTATTTTGGGCTGAGGTTGGTGAGAGGCCGATGTTAGGTCCAGATGCCTTAGAAGAAATGGAAGTCTCTGTAAAGCTTATTCGCGAGAAGCTTCGGATAGCTCAAGAGCGATACGAGAAGAACGCCAATCGGCGTAGGTCCGTTTTGGAATTTTCTGTGGTGGACATGGTATTCCTTAAGGTTTCCCCGATGGTTGGAGTGAAGAGGTTCGGTAAGAACCATAAGTTGGACCCAAGGTATGTGGGACCATTTGAAATTGTGGAGCAGATTGGTGTGTCAGCCTACAAGTTGAAATTGCTCGCAAATTTTCCTGGCGTGCACAATATTTTTCACGTGAGCCAACTGCGGAGGTGCGTGCTAAGTGACAGACAAGTTCTGGATGCAGTGCCCCAGTTGGAGCCTAACCTTTCCTACGTGGAAGATCCTATTCGTGTTTTGGATGTGCAAGATCGAGTGTTGCGGAGAAAGACAATACCGATGGTAAAGATTCTGTGGAGAAACCAAGACGTGGAGAGCGCGACTTGGGAGTTGGAGTCAGCTATGAGGGAGGCGCATCCTCATATGTTCTCCTAGCTGTGCTCGGTAAGCATTCGATAACCCTTGGTTATTTTCTTTTCCTTCTATGGTAGAAGTGTTTTATGCGTAAAGTTTCGGGACGAAACTTTCTTTTAGGGGGAGTGACTGTAACGCCCCCGATTTTCCAGTGATTTATTTAATTTCTTATTTGACGTATTATGACGTCAGAGCGTTATGTTAGCGCGTGTTGGTCATGTGACGTTGTTAGAGTGTGCTCTTAGCTCTTTAGGTTCCCTGCGTGGCTTGGTGATGCCTGGTAGCAAGATTCCCTAGCGAGCCGGAGTCTGTTTGGTGACTCGGTGGAGCCTCTTGGGGAATGCTTGTGTTTTGACTTCGGGAGAAATTTGCCCGAGTTTTGTTCGTCGGATTTGTTACCGACTTTGTCATTAGCGCGTTTTGCGTTCGTTAGGTTTGACCGGCCAAATTTTGGGATTTGCGTCAGGAGTGGAAAATTTTACATTAGGAAATTAGATCGGCTAATTTTAGACTTGCTCGTCAAGTTTCGTCGCGTTCCGAGCATTTTTGGAGCCTCGGCGCGCGATTAAAGTTTGTATGTTTTCGCGTACGCCGTTAACTTTAGAAATTATTATCTCGAAAACGGTGCGTCGGAATTCGATTTCGACTTCGCCGTTGGATTCGTAGCGTTGTCATTCGCCTACGGTGCGAATTTCGTTCGATTCGGCGCGCGTTTGGCCCTCCGTAACGATATAATATTATATCATTTTTTAATAATTATAAATATTATTATTATATATATATAAAGAATATATAAAAAAAAAGAAAAAGGGGGAGAGGGAATCAGTGAGAATGATTCTCACCGAATCAGCCCCCCCTGCCTTTCCCGCCGAACCAGCAGCCCCCCTTTTGTTATATATAAATAGTAATAAATATAATATTATTATTAATATTATTATTCTTATATATATATATAAAAAAAGAGAAGAACCCCTTTCTCCTTCCTCCGAACCAGCAGCCCCCCCTCTTGTGCGAAAACAAAAAAAGGCGAGTGTGGATCCTCTCGTTCGCGAACCTTCCGGCGGCCGCCACCGCCGATCCGGTGGACGGAATCTCGATCCGATCGCGGCATTGGAAAGCGCTCGGCGAGAGCTTCGAGATCGCGATAAGCTTTTCCCGTTTCGGTGACCGTTTCGCCATAGATTTTTTTTCGGCCCTAACCCCGGTTGTCCGTTTTTTTCGTAGATCTCGTCTCCGCGTGCCCCCTTTTGGACGGATCTATGTGGTGGAGTATTTTGGGTGGACGTTTTCAAGAACGATTTGAGGCAAGTGAATTTCTCCCCTCTTGCGTGCCTCCATGGGTTGTATTTCGCCTTATTAACTCTACTTGTCGTAGAATACCGGAGTAGTATAGGTGAGATTAGAAATATTCCTAGGTTAGGGCTTGTGGTCGGCCTAAACTAGGAAGATATCAGAATTTGTTTTAAGTTGAATTCGGCGGGTAGGGGAAAATAATTCGGCGGGTAGGGGGAAATAATTCGGCGGGTAGGGGGAAATAATTCGGCGGGTAGGGGGAAATAATTCGGCGGGTTTTGGTTGTAGAACTTGGTAGTTTCTAAGTGGTGTTGTCGGCTAGTTTTGGCGCCGAATCGTGGATCCTTAGCATGTGGTAGCTGAGTTTCTGAGGGAGTATGGTACCGGGGGAGTTCGAGCCGTGGCCACCACCATTCCCTCCTTTGGACATTTTGGGTTCCTGTAAGAGGTTGAAACTCTATGTGTGTGGACCCTGTGGCGGCCCCTTTAGTACTCTTGAGACACCTGGACCTGGTTGTTCAGTTGTGACTGTTCTTAGTCTCCGACACAGGTTTGGGATTTCTGCCAGTGCTAACGATTTACAAGTTTAGGACTGTTAGTTCCTTTCATACTGTTCATTTGATGCATATTGGTTTCCTTTTTGTCTCTGCAGGCTTGAGCGGAGTTTGGTACGTTTTAGTACTTGATGCATTTCTCCCACTTTACTGATTGTTATACTTACATTTTGTCCCTTTTTGGATTCTTTAGCTGAGATTTTCAGCATTTCTCTTGCAGGGTTGGTAACCCTTTTTCTTTCTGCTCTTTTCATTCGATTATTATCTGATGTTTCTTTGCCTCTTGTTTTATTATTTCTTGCTGAGGTGTTCTTCTTTTGAATGCCTCAAGTTCAGGTCTGTAACCGGTTGAACGGCTAATTTCAGGAGTTCCCTTGTGGACTGCATTGTGGCAGTGTTTTCCTCACCTGTTGAGATAGTTCTTTAGCTTTGTAGTAGTACAGACATGCATGCTCGCCAGCGAGTTCGTGTCAGGTTGTTGACGCTCGTTGGTGATTTTCCTTGGTGATACTAAGTCTTTGCTTAGCTGCTAGTTTACCTGTTTTGTGGTAGTTTCACTTGCTCTCTGGGAATGTTTTATGCTAGGTTGCTAGTTACTTTAAAACCTATAAAAAAACTACTAGATGTATTGCATGATCAGCATGTTTATAAAAGCTCAATCATTATTTTCCAAATGCGTAAAAAGATTGTTTTCTTTATAAATATTATAAATTGAAATCTAGGGTCTTGCATAGTGTAAGTTGTCCTCTTAGGACACTTATGCGCTCTTTTAGGATGTTAAACATAAATGAAGTATTTTTCCGCTACGTATAAAAATAGTTTTCAAACCGTGGACTATCTGATCCACTGAGTCGAGGGATACGACCACTTAATTTAAAAAATCAGTTTTTTATTCATTTTAACTTTTGATTTGAAGGATTAGAGTGTTGCCTGAGCGTCAGCAGTTATCCCCTGCTTGACGTGGCATCACAGCTCGTAGTTATCTCATGCTCTGATTTATTTTTTAATGAGAAAAATGCGGGTTGTGACAGTGGACGTCTTGGGCCAAGTAGTAGCCCTCCGGCCCGACCCGGGCAAAAGGTTGGGGGGGGCACTGCACTTTTCGGCAGAAGGAATGACATGCATAACTTATGTCATCAATCAGATGTCTTTGAGTCTGATCAACATGAAGTTTCCCATTGAGATGATGTTCAAGGAGAAGCATAGCGTGGAACACCTTTGGGTGTTTGGATCAACCTGCTATGTACACGTCTGAAAGATAATCCTATGGGTACATAATCACCTAGAGGGGGGTGAATATGTGACTTTTCAAAATACTGCAGTAAATATTAATCACTTAACAGTTTCAACAGTTAAAGCATTCACAACACAACACAAGCAAAGTTAATTCACAACACACATAGAATTTATAGTGGTTCCCGTTTCTTGGGTACATCCATTTTCCTCCTTCTTCCTCACTAACAATGTGCTAGAAAAACTCCTCTTTAACTCAGATCCAAAGATCTTACCGGCTCAGTTTCTGTTAAGAAACCTACACTCAGACCACCAGGTCCTATCTCAGAGATTCTCCCAATCTCCTACCTCAGGTCCCTCAAGAACCCTATGTTGGAACACCCTATTACTAATTTGGGTCAGGATCACTATATCTCTAAGAAACCAGTTTTTGACCTCCTGTATAGATCTAAAGGTCAATTAGAATTGAGTCTAAGGGTTAGAAGTCTAGGTTTGAAAGCTGCCCTCAAGACCAAGAATTTTTCAGTTTGAGACTAAGTCATATCGTCGAGCTCAGCACGACGATTCGTCGAACTCCTATCGACGATCGTCTAGCTCAACTTCGACAGATCGTCGAACTCCATTCGACAATCTGCGAACTCAGTTCGACAATCTTGACTCAGCATTGGATCTCTATCTCTGAGCTCAATTCGACGATCTTTGAGCTCAGATCGACGATTTTTGTTGTTGTATTAGTCCATATCGCTGAGCTCAGTTCGACGATAGCAGAGCTCAGTTCGACGTTTTTCTGATGACTTCAAGGATTTTCAAGATTCAAATTCAGAACAGTTAAGGAGTTATTCAGCAATTAATTCAGAAGATTTTCTAGCCGTTTTCATTTATTTCTGGACCAAGTTTCAAGGGATTATCAAGGAATGTTTCTTTGGACTTTCCTCCAGAAGACATTTTGCAATTAAGGATGCAATTAATGCAGGCCAACGACTATTCTTGACAGAGGATGTTTCTTCTATTCAGTACCAGAGAATAAAAGACAAGATTTCATAAATCTCTCTTAGATATCATCAATCCTCAGAACACAAAAAAAAGGAGAACAAGAACAACATATTCTCTGTCAAAAAGAATTCTCTCAAGAACACACATTCAAGGAGATCAAACTTTCTGAAATCTTCTGATCTCTCTTGTCTCAAGTGTTCAAGGCCAACATCTTTCAAAGGCTCCAGACACCTAACATTTCAGCTGTTGCTGAAATCATCTTATGCTGGAGATCATCTTCTGAAGGCCTATCACCCTACAGCAAAGCTTATTTTCCCGAACATCTCAAGGACTCAGGGGGAGCTTTGACACCATCAAATCCACATAGTCTTCTTAGCTGCTTTGAGAAAGAGAAGACTTCCATCACTCTCTCACCCCCATCTCTATAAAGGGTTTCTCAAACTCCCTTCAAAAGTTTGAGTTTGGTTTTTGAGCACCTTGTCAAAAGCTCATTGGTGACAAGACACCTGATCAAAAAATCTGATTTGGTTTTTGAGCACCTTATCAAAAGCTCATTGGTGCCCAGGACACCTGATCAACTCATCCTGCAGTGGATTCCTACCTAGGGTGGTAGAAGAGTGGATGTACCCAAGTTTAGGGGAACCACTATATTTCCTTGTGTCATCTGGATTGCTTGTCTTTATTTTTGTTTCTGGCTGTGATTGTTCTGTGATTGTTTTGTGATTAGTTTAGTTCTGTGATTAGATTTTATAACTGCTTCCCTGCTCACTTAGATTACAACCATTGTTGTAAAAAGTTTTCAAGCACCATATACTCTATTCACCCCCCTCTAGAGTATATCAGATATAGCTGCTCTTTCAATTGGTATCAGAGGGAGGTTAGTTAAACATACCACACCTTGGTGGTTGCACAGGCTAACACCTGAACCCAAAGATTCCTAGTTAGATCTGTTTTCTGTTGAGTTTAGTATTAGATTTTGTTTTCACAAATCATGGCCCAAAACAAAGATTATGCTAGCACCAGACCTCCAGTGTGCAATCTATCCAAGTTTGCACTTTGGAAAGCAAGGATCAGATTATACATGAATTCTATTGACGAGGATATTTTCAACTCTGTTTTGACAGTTTGTCCAAGACCTCCAGAGAACTCAAGTACAAATGCTGTTCCACCTACATGAGGAACAGATGCTGATATCAAGAAATGGAAGGTAGCTTATGCCAAGGCTATGAACATCTTAGCCCAGACCATGTCTGATGACATCTTTCAAAAGTTGGCTGAATGCAATTCAGCAAAGGAAATCTGTGATAAACTCTCTGAAATAGTCTCAGGCTCAGCTGATGAGAGAAAGGATAGAAGATCCCGCCTCATATCTCAGTATGAGAATTTCAAGAAGGGAGAAGCTGAGTTAGTTGGAGACATGTACAACAGGCTTAGTCTAATAGTCAGTGAACTCAGGACCTTGGATAAAGAGATCTCACTAACTGAACTCAATGACAAAATTCTAATGTGCTTCCCTAGCACTTGAGATTCAAGAATCTGGCCAATCAAGGATGCCAGAAGTTTGAATGAGATCACCACAGAAGCTCTGTTGGGTAAGCTCAAATCTTATGAGCTGCTCATCAAGAATAGAGAAGAAGAACAGAAGGCTGCCTCACCAGCCAGAAGAAAAGAGAAAACAATAGCCTTCAAGGCAACTGAAGATCTTCCTGAAGACAAAGTCACAGGCAATGATGAACTGCTTAGTCTGTTGGCCAAAAGATTTTACAAGATGGCCAGAAAGGACTTCAGAAGGAGATCATACAAGGAGCATGATAAGCCAAGGTATGATAAGTCAATTAATAATAAGGAAATTGTCTGCTTTGGTTGCAGGAAACCAGGGCATATTGTTTCTGACTGTCCATAAAACAAAAACAAGGACAGAAGGGACAAGAAAGAAAGAAGAAAGGAGAAAGACTCCAAGAGGAATGGCAATGACAAACCCTCCTCAAGCAAAAACAAACACACAAGAAAGGGGTTTGTTGCTGAATCCTGGAGTGAGACTGAAGAGGAGTCAGAAGCCTCTTTCAGCTCCAGTGATGATGAAGATGATGCAGAAGAGAAAGAGTTCTGCATGATGGCAATCAATGCCTCACAACATAACTCAGATGAAGAAGAGTCAGAGTCAGATTCAGAGACTCAACCTGAAGAAGATCAGGTAATTAGTTCATTTGATTTTAATTCAGAGGACTTTAAATCTGAGTTTAAAGCATTATGTTTAGACCTGCTAAAATCTGAGAAAGACATTATCTCTCTCAGAAATCATTTATCTGAACATAATACCTTAAAGTCAGAAAACCTCAAACTCTCTCAGGAGTTGGAGTGCTATAGGGAGCAGATAGCTTCACTGAAAAGTGAGCTATCTGAGGCCAAGAAGCTTGAAGAATCCCTTAATGGGAGAAGCATCAAGCTGATGGACATCACAAGCACAGTGAACTCCAGATTTAATAGTACACTGGGCTTGGGTGCTTCATCCAGCCAACCCATAGTTCTAACAACTCCAATCAAATTCATTTCTGATAAAGGAAAGAGAGTTTTAGAGGTAGCTAGGAAAAATTCTGATCTGCCCAAGAAAACTAAGTCCCAGCAGAAATCGTCGAACGGAGATCGACGATCGCCGAACGCAGATCGACGATCTCAGGCAAAATC
The DNA here is from genome assembly GCA_039583875.1 of Platanthera guangdongensis. NCBI lineage: Eukaryota > Viridiplantae > Streptophyta > Magnoliopsida > Asparagales > Orchidaceae > Platanthera > Platanthera guangdongensis. The sequence continues at coordinate 110,432,953 of CM077160.1, read as the reverse complement.
GTCGAACTCAGGTCGACGATCTCAAGCTCCTGAACTCTGCCATAGTCGACCATCGAACGGAGCTCGACGATCTGACCCAAGATCGTCGAACGCAGCTCCACGATCGTCGAACAGAGGTCAGAGCTCTGGAAAGTCTTTCAAGGGCAAATCAAAATCCAATCCTAAGGGTTCTTCATCCCAAATCTTTAACCCTTATACTGAATGGATTATACCTCCAAGGAGATATCATCCTGAAGGTTATAAGAGTCAACCTGGGATGTCTTTTATTTCAGAATTTAAAGGTTATCAACCTAGGCCCAAGGTAAACTGGGTCAAAAACAAATGAATTATTTTATGTGCAGGTGAAGACCTATCCAACATCTAACCAGCAATGGTACTTGGATAGTGGGTGCTCTAACCACATGACAGGGAACAAGGACAACCTCACATCCTTTAGAGCCAAGCTTGGACCCAAAGTTATCTTTGGTGATTCAAACTTTGGACAAACTAAAGGATATGTTGCAGTCCAGATTGGATCAGTAACATTCAAGAAGGTAGCTTATGTGGAAGGACTGAAGCACAACTTAATAAGCATCAGTCAGCTGTGTGATGAAGGCTACCAGGTGACCTTCAGCAAAGCATTATGCAAAATCAAGTCAGAGGACAACACAACTGTGTTGACAGGTAAAAGGAAAGGTAACATCTATCTAGTAGATTTTCTTTCAACATATGTAGATATTTGCCTGTTCAATTCTGTTTGTAGACCAAATATTTTATGGCATAAGAGACTAGGACACCTAAACCTTAGAACTATTGCTAGGCTATCCAAGGACAACCTTGTTAGAGGACTACCTTCTGGTCCCTACAAGAAGGAAGGACTCTGCAGGGCTTGTCAATTAGGCAAGCAAACTAAAAACAGTTTTAAGTCACTTAATAAGAGTGATTCACCTAGGATATTGTATCTGTTACACATGGATCTTTTTGGACCCAACACAGTACAAAGCCTAGGAGGGAAATCTTACACTTTGGTAGTTGTAGATGACTTCTCTAGATTCACTTGGGTGTTCTTTCTAAGGAAGAAGTCTGATAACTTTAAGTGTCTGACAGAGTTTCTCAAATGTATACAGATTGAGTTCAATACTCACATTGCCTTGATTAGAAGTGATCATGGGACAGAGTTTGATTCTCTTCTTATGCAAGAGTTCTGTCAGAGTGAAGGGATCAGACATACTTTCTCAGCTCCTAGAACTCCTCAACAAAATGGGGTAGCTGAAAGGAAAAATAGAACCCTTATTGAATCTGCCACTACATTGTTGTCAGATGCTCACCTTCCTCTATCCTTTTGGGCAGAGGCAGTGAACACCTCCAACTACGTGCTGAATAGAAGTTTGATACATACACTAAAGGGAAAGACTCCCTATGAATTACTCAAAGGGAAGAAACCTAAAGTTGATTATTTTAGAGTTTTTGGTTGTATTTGCTACATACATAATAATGAAAAGAAATATTTAGCAAAATTTCAAGCTAAGGCTGATGAAGGAGTATTTCTGGGATACTCCATGATCAGCAAGACTTATAGGGTTTATAATAAATCATCTCTAAAAATTGAGGAATCTGTTCATATATCATTTGATGAATCTAACATGTCTTTCAAGGACAAGATCTCTTCTACCATAGAACCTCTGCAGGAACACTCTCTTGTTGAAGACTTGAACAAGTTACAGGTTACCCAAAAGGATGAAAGCAGTGAAGATGAAGAAAGTATTCAACATATTGAAGAACAACTTGAAGAGCCAGTTGTTGTACCACAAGAGGAAACAACAACACAGGTTGGTGAACAATCAACACCCCCTGTTGATTTAGTAACATCAAGAGACCATCCAATTTCCCAAATAATTGGAGACATCTCAGCTGGTGTGCAAACCAGAAATCAGGTCAACCAAAACTGTTGCACACCTGCTTCCTATCTCAAATTGAACCTCAGTCCATTCAAGATGCAGAACAAGATCCACACTGGATCATTGTAATGCAAGAAGAGTTGCATCAATTTGAAAGGAACAAAGTGTGGGAACTAGTGCCAAAGCCTAAGGATCATTCCATTGTTGGAACAAAGTGGGTGTTCAGAAACAAACTGGATGATCAAGGAGTAATTGTAAGGAACAAGACAAGGCTAGTTGCTCAGGGATATTCTCAAGAAGAAGGAATAGACTATGACCAGACTTTTGCACCAGTTGCAAGATTGGAAGCCATCAGAATATTTTTAGCTTATGCAGCACATAAAGGCTTCAAGGTATATCAGATGGATGTCAAAAGTGCATTTTTAAATGGAGACATCAAAGAAGAAGTATATGTCAAACAACCTCCAGGTTTTATCACTCCAACTTATCCTGATTATGTTTTTAGATTAAACAAAGCATTATATGGTCTCAAGCAAGCTCCTAGAGCTTGGTATGAGACCCTAGCATGCTTTCTTTTGGAAAATGGATTTATAAGGGGTAGAGTAGACCAAACTCTTTTCATTAGAACCCATAAGTCCCATACCCTACTAGTACAGATTTATGTAGACGACATTATTTTTGATTCTACTGATTCAAAATTGTGCAGAAGGTTTTCCAACATGATGCATTCTAAATTTGAAATGAGTAGCATGGGTGAGCTATCCTTTTTCCTAGGATTGCAAGTCAAACAGCATGCTGAAGGCATCTTTATTTCTCAAACCAAGTATGCAAATGAATTGGTTAAGAAATTTGGCATGTCTGAAGCATCTTGTATGAAAACACCTATGCCTACTAATGCTGTATTGGATGCTGATGAACATGGGAAACTTGTTGATCAGACAACATATAGAGCAATGATTGACTCTTTACTGTACCTTACAGCTAGTAGACCAGATATAATATTTGCTACATGTATATGTGCTAGGTTCCAAGTAAGCCATAGAGAGTCACACTTAACATTAGTAAAGAGGATTCTCAGGTATGTTAAGAGTTGTCCAAATCTAGGTCTCTGGTATCCAAAAGATTCAGCATTTGATTTAACTGGATTTTCTGATGCTGATTATGCTGGATGCAAAATTGACAGGAAAAGCACCAGTGGAACTTGTCAGTTCCTTGGTGACAGACTTGTCTCTTGATTTTGTAAGAAACAAACTTCTGTGTCAACCTCAACTGCTGAAGCTGAATATATGGCTGCAGGCAGTTGTTGTTCACAAATCTTGTGGATTCAAAACCAACTCCTAGACTATGGCTACAAGTTAGAGAAGTCTAAAATCTTTTGTGATAACACCAGTGCTATTTCTATAGCTCAAAATCCAGTCCTCCATAGTAGGACAAAACACATAGAGATTAGGCATCACTTCTTAAGGGATAATGTTGAAAAGAATAAAATTGAACTGCAATATATCCCAACTGACTTACAAAGGGGAGATATTTTCACCAAGCCCTTGGATGAAAAGAAGCACACCTTCTTCCTAAATCAGTTAGGAATGTTAGATGGAGGAAGTCTTAAATAATATCCAAGATTTTAAAAGTTTAAAAATTGACCAAGACTAGGCAAACATCCTGATTTTTCTTAGTGTCTGGAGTTTTTCTGGTCTCTGAACTGCGCTCGACGATTTTCCCCCAGATCGTCGAACGTAGATCGACGATTTCTGAAATCATCGACCTAAGTTCAGCGTTTCTCAGATAGTATGAACTATCTCTTCCAGTCAGCAATCGTCGAACGGTGCTCGACGATTCTGTTCTCTGAACGATCGTCGAACAGAGCTCGACGCTCTCCAATATCGTCGAACAGAGATCGACGATATTGAAGACTCTTCAGATTCCTTTAGAAGCCCCGATCGTCGAACTGGGTTCAACGATCTCTCCATTTTTGCGTCGAACCCTAATATAAAATTCATTTTTCGCCATCGTTCTCCCTTTTACGCTTTTGATTTCTCTGCAAACACTTTCTTTCCCTCCAAACATTTCTGCACTTGGTCGTTTTGTTTGTTGATTCTTTGCAGTTAACTATGACCGTTTCTGTTGCTGTTCTCGCCGCCATAAAATTCGATGCCGGCTTTGACATTGACATGGAGTCCTTCAACACGACAGATCAGGTTTTCCAGGACATCTTGGAGTTGTTCAAAGAGCAGAAGCTTGCTACAATCATGACAACCAGGATTAAACTTGCTGCTGATGAAATTAAAGAATGGGTTTACACTGCCCACAATCAGGATCAAAACACCATTGTTGGATCAATCTCTGGCACACAGATACCTTTGACCCCAGCAATTCTAACAGAGGTTTTTGAGTTAAGTACTGGTGGATATTCTACTGATTTATCTGGAGAAGAATATGCTGACTTGCTTGCAAGAATGAGTCATTCTGAGGCTAACCCTAGCAAGCTGTTGAAGAAGAATCTTTCTATGGAATATAGATTCCTGGCTGATGTAGTTGGAAAGGTCCTATTGGCTAAGCACTCTGCCCATGATACTATTTCCAGGTATCAGCTCTGCTTAATGGGAGCCATAGTGGACAAGAAGAGTTTGAACTGGGGAGAGGTCTTCTTTGACCTAATTAAGAAGAAAATTAATAAGAGTTTTGTAAATTTTGGAAGGATCTTAGGCATTTTTCTGCAGAATAGATGCCCTGCATTGCTGGTATCCTCTGGGATACACATAAATGCATCCAAGAGACTGTCCTGTGCCCTATTTGGTAAATGGGACAGACAGATCCTCAAGCCCAGTAGGCCCTCTTCCAGCACACCTTCAGGCACTAGGACTGTCAGAGTCACTTCCCCTCAGGTCTCTGCCCCTGCAGATGACCTGCCTGCTGCTGCTTCTCCTCCTCCTCCTCCAATTCCATCTCTTCCAATTCCATCCACCATTCAAACTCCATCCACCATCATCATCTCCAGCCCCTCTCCAACATCTATACCATCTCCAATCCCTACTCTACCAACAACAGAAGAACAATTCCATCCATTATACTCCTACCCTCAACCAGATATTGCCACTTCATCACCCTCCATTCCCTCATTCAATCTCATTGATGATTCCTTTATGGATGACTCACCATCCTCTCCTCCTGAGCTAACCTCATCCTCAACCTCTTATCAAGATCTTCTACAAGAAATCATTGATCAACCTACCTTCACACCATCTATCTCCATCCCACTGCCCTCCATCACCACTTTACCCACACCTCCACCATCTCTTCCCCAATACACTAGCTCTCCACTACCATCATCAACAGCTATACCTCCATCCTATACCTCTGCTCCAGTCACTACTGAGCAAGTAGATCTTCCAGCCCTTGCTGACAGGATTTATGAATTGCTAGCCCCCAGAGTATCTCTTCTCTTAGAGACCTCCTTGGCTCCATTACTCCAGTCAGTGGCAGCTCTTTCTGCCAGGCTCTCCTTCTTATTCCCTCAGGCAGCCCCTTCAGCAGTGTGCCTTGATCCAGCCTTGTCTGAATCTAGGTAGGGGGAGATGCCCTATGAAGTGAGCTTGCCTGCTGTGTCTGCTGTTTCTTCAGCTTTTGTTGTTGTTGCTGCTGCTGTTCTTCAAGATTCAGTTCCACCTCCTGTTGCAGTATTTTCAATAGACCTCAGGTCTCTGCTGTCAGCATTTGATTCAGCCTACCTTAGTTGTCTTCTAGAGACAGTTGCACTCCAGCCCACAGAGGATTTGTCCAAGGCCCTTGTGCCCTTCTCTTGTTGTGACCCCAGCATCATAACATCCTTTATTAACTCAGTTTATGCTGCTACTACTCCTGCTGAAAGCATGGTTGCTGTGTCTGATGCTGCTGTCCCTCCTACTGAAGATAGTGTTGATGTATCTGTTACTATTACTTCTGTCAGTGCTGCTGCTACTGCTGCTCCAGTTTCTGCTGATATCCTTATGACAGAGGCACATGATTTTGAGCCCTCTATGTTTTCTGATGATATTCTTGCTGCTGATATTGCTGTTTCTGTAAGTGACACTGTTGCTGCCCCAACTGCTGTTATTACTGCTCCAGAACCTTCAGTATCTACTGCTGTTACTGCTGCTTCAACCTCTGCTTCTGTTTCAACTTCAATTGCTACTAGTTCTGTATCTACTGCTGCTCCAACCTCTGCTGCCTCTTCTGCTTCAACCCAGCTCAAGAAAGATTTGATGAAACAGATTGATGCTCTTTATGATGATCAAAGTTCTGAGAGTGATGAGTTCAAGACAGATTCTGATGATTCTTCTGCTACCATTGCCAGGAAGAAAAAGGCAAGGAGCAAAGCCATGAAGAGAGTACCTCCAGCCAAGGTCAAGGACAACAATGACATACCATATTATGTCCTTCATGATTGCCCCATAACTGAGCACTGGATGCAGCACTCAAAGAATCAACTCAAAGCAATGAAGAAGAAAAGGAAATATGAAAAAGGATCTTCCCAATTTCAACATCCTCATCCTCCTCCACCACCTCCTCCTAATGCAGGTGCAGGTGGAAGTTCAGCTGCTCAACCCTCAGCTAGAAGTCAAACCCCCTATCAGCCACATGTCAGATCCTATCATAGGGGAAGCCAGTCCAGGGGCTCTCAATCCAGAAGAGGAAACTACAGAGGCAATCAAAGAGAGTTCCAGGTTTATTCTAAAGGATATTCAAGGCAACATCCCTACTCCAGGGAAGGACAAATCTCATCTGACACAACCTCTGGTCCTTTTCCCTATAAACTGAAGGAAGTAGTTTCTTCCAGGCCTCCTCAAGATAACCCTTCAAATAGATATGAGCTACCAGTGCCATTTGAAGATCCTGAAAACAATCCAACTGCTTGGACTGCAAGGATGAAAGAGCTTGCTGCACTGGATCAGATTAAGAAAGCTAGAGAGCAAGGCAAAGACTCCTCCAACATCACTACTTTATCTGAACAAAGAAAGAAAGAGTTGGAAAGATATGGTTCAAGTAAATTCTTTGATTCTTATAGATACATGGAGCTGCATCCTGAAGCTGTAGTTCCAAGGCCCAGACAACAAAGCTCTTTAGGTGTAGTAGATGATACAAGATCAAAGAAGGAAGCTCTCAACCCCAATAGAGAAATCAAACTCATTAAGAGCAAGGAGAAAAAATGATTATGTAAGGTGACAATCACTCTTGATTTCTGATTATTATCTGGGATGATATATATCTGTGGATCTGCAATGTCCAGCTTTTTTGCTTTTCTGTATTGTTGCTTGTATGTTGTTATGATTATTTTAATTTTTTTTCAAATTCTGTAAATAGTAATCCTAACCCAAATAGGGGGAGATTCTTGGAACACCCTATTACTAATTTGGGTCAGGATCACTATGTCTCTAGGAAACCAGTTTTTGACCTCCTGTATAGATCTAAAGGTCAATTAGAATTGAGTCTAAGGGTTAGAAGTCTAGGTTTGAAAGCTGCCCTCAAGACCAAGAATTTTTCAGTTTGAGACTAAGTCATATCGTCGAGCTCAGCACGACGATTCGTCGAACTCCTATCGACGATCGTCTAGCTCAACTTCGACAGATCGTCGAACTTCATTCGACGATCTGCGAGCTCAGTTCGACGATCTTGACTCAGCATTGGATCTCTATCTCTGAGCTCAGTTCGACGATCTTTGAGCTCAGATCGACGATTTTTGTTGCTGTATAAGTCCATATCGCTGAGCTCAGTTCGACGATAGCAGAGCTCAGTTCGACGTTTTTCTGATGACTTCAAGGATTTTCAAGATTCAAATTCAGAACAGTTAAGGAGTTATTCAGCAATTAATTCAGAAGATTTTCTAGCCGTTTTCATTTATTTCTGGACCAAGTTTCAAGGGATTATCAAGGAATGTTTCTTTGGACTTTCCTCCAGAAGACATTTTGCAATTAAGGATGCAATTAATGCAGGCCAACGGCTATTCTTGACAGAGGATGTTTCTTCTATTCAGTACCAGAGAATAAAAGACAAGATTTCATAAATCTCTCTTAGATATCATCAATCCTCAGAACACAAAAAAAGGAGAACAAGAACAACATATTCTCTATCAAAAAGAATTCTCTCAAGAACACACACCCAAGGAGATCAAACTTTCTGAAATCTTCTGATCTCTCTTGTCTCAAGTGTTCAAGGCCAACATCTTTCAAAGGCTCCAGACACCTAACTGTTAAATTTTCTCAACGTGGTTAGCAAGATAACCCAAACGCCAAATTAATATCTTCGGAACTACCCAGTTCTCACGTTGAACCAGCAGAACCAAGGAATAGAGGTAACACCCAACAAACAATGGAAGCACAAGCAGGTTTTTTATTCATTCACTTCTTTACAGCGCGAGGCATACATAGCGAGACATGATTTCGCTAGTATAACAGCTGAAAACAGAAAGCACCAAAAACAAGCCGGGCGGACAGCACCGGAGTCCGCTGAGACCGCGAGGTCGCCGAGGTCGCCGAGTCCGCTGAACTCGCCCAAGCTAAGCTGCAATCCGCCGAATAGACATGGAGTCCGCCGAAGCCGCGAGGCCGCGCGGACACACCGTTATTCGCCTCCTGCTGAACCTGAACTGAGGAACACCCCTACCCGCCTGAAGCCGGCGGACAGGTTATTGAAGCTGGCAAAGATGAAACAGAACTGACAAGCCGTAGAGCGACCTCCTGCTGAGTCCGCAGAGACCGCACACTTCCAAGTACTTGACCGAAGTCACAGCCAAACTCCAGGCTCCTTGAAGCTACCCGCGCGACCTGCACACAGCAAACCGTCAGCCTGAAACAATCCGCGCGGACTGACAAACACAGACCGCAGCACTTCGCTCAACCCAACTTACTATTCACTATAGTTACTTAGGTTTGCCAGGGGGGGTCCTATTTATAGACAAGGTGAGGAGTGTGGTCACTGCCCAGGAGATAGCGACACCGCCCCAGCCCGCGCGATAGCAAAAACACCGTCCGCTGAGTCCGCAAGGACTTAGCCGGATACCAAGGAAAACCGCCAGGAGCAAGGCAAACATTGACGAACCCTCTCCAGTCCGCCCAAGCTATGCGGACAAGGCATCAGCCCGCAAAGCTCCAACCACTGCAGGACAGCAACCCCCTTCAATGGCAGTCCGCACCAACCCGAGGCAGTCCGCAAGACTCACACCTCAATCCGCCACAAGTCCACGACCAAAGGAAGATAGCAACAGTCCGCCCGGTCACAGCGGACTTGGCGGATACCGCGGACACCATGGCCTTGGCACAAAGTGTGACCAAGTCCAAAACCATCAAGGGCCAATGCGAGCATGGCGGACACAAACTCCCGTCTGCCAAACACCCTAGCACAGACCGCCATGAGTCCGCGAGCTCCTCGCACTTCTATCCAACGCAGCAGCCAACCCCGGACTCCAAAACCAGTCCGCCAATCGATCTCCACAGCCAATCACCTGCTGTGCCACCAGAGCTCGACAATGCCTCAGTCAAGCTCTAAGCTCAGTCCGCAACAGCCCACACTGCGGACACAACAGTCCGCAAGCTACCCGCGGACACGAGCCAAACCGCCTATCAGCACAAGCTTGCACTCGCGGCCAATGAGCTATGCACCAGTCCGCAAGCCTCCATCCGCTCAGGCCGCTCCTTGGCAAAGCCAATCAGCAAACACCCTATCCGCAGAAACCAGGCCGCATAGTCCGCGGACTCCATGCAACAAGCCGCTCAAAAGACAACCGGCTTTTCACTAGACCATCCACCATGCCGCACATCTCAGTCCGCCCAGTCCGCCTAGTCCGCCAAAACTGTCCGCCCCAGGCCGCCCGCCCTGTCCCGTCACTCACTTCCACTTCACAAATTTCAACACTAACATTTCAGCTGTTGCTGAAATCATCTTATGCTGGAGATCATCTTCTGAAGGCCTATCACCCTACAACAAAGCTTCTTTTCCTGAACATCTCAAGGACTCAGGGGGAGCTTTGACACCATCAAATCCACATAGTCTTCTCAGCTGCTTTGAGAAAGAGAAGACTTCCATCACTCTCTCACCCCCATCTCTGTAAAGGGTTTCTCAAACTCCCTTCAAAAGTTTGAGTTTGGTTTTTGAGCACCTTGTCAAAAGCTCATTGGTGGCAAGACACCTGATCAAAAAATCTGATTTGGTTTTTGAGCACCTTATCAAAAGCTTATTGGTGCCCAGGACACCTGATCAACTCATCCTGCAGTGGATTCCTACCTAGGGTGGTAGAAGAGTGGATGTACCCAAGTTTAGGGGAACCACTATATTTCCTTGTGTCATCTGGATTGCTTGTCTTTATTTTTGTTTCTGGCTGTGATTGTTCTGTGATTGTTTTGTGATTAGTTTAGTTCTGTGATTAGATTTTATAACTGCTTCCCTGCTCACTCAGATTACAACCATTGTTGTAAAAAGTTTTCAAGCACCATATACTCTATTCACCCCCCTCTAGAGTATATAAGATCTAGCTGCTCTTTCACCCTACCTCAACCTTTATAAAATAGGCCTACAACTGAGTGATTCACTCAAACCACCTACCTCGGGTCCCTCAAGAACCCTACCTCAGCCTTTATAAAATTTGCTTACAACTCAGAGATAAGATCTCCTACCCACTCAGATCTCTAGGAGATCTTACAAAAAAAGAGGTAAAGTATAAAGAATAAATTCTCAGAAAATAGAAATTTTGTAATCTAACTTATCTGTTTGCATAGATTCTTCAATCAGCAGCAATGTGTTTCTCCTTGATAAATTGGCTGGCTGATAAGTTTCTTTTCTGAATCTGATATCTTCTTGATGTTGATCAGAATGATAAACTTGAAGAAATTATTGATCAGATTCACCTTGATCTTCAGATCGACTTCTATAAATGATCTAGAGATTTTCTTGAAGACATTCGTCTTCTTCCTCCTCCTCGGAATTGGAAAATGAATGAGAATTTTCCTATTGCTTTTTCGATTCTTCTCTCTCTGCTGTTGGTGTAGACTATCCCTCTATTTATAGCCTTCATGGATGGATAGTTACTCAATGATGACATCAGCATCTGACATCATATATCAAATTCTCCTTCAAACTGTTTCAGTCGAAATAACTTATTCCTGTACTTGATTTGATAGTTGATAACTTCTCAAAAAGAAGTTATCTTGTGCTTTAAAAACTGTTGGATCCGTAGTTGATTTGTGCTAGGTTCACTAACTTAGGATGTGACCCAACATGTATAGCCAGGGTCAAATTTGTGTCCTAGAGTCTAGGCCAAGTCCTTAGAGTCAACATCAGATGGACCAGCTATCAACAAACCTATCAGAGACTCAAGACTTAGAAGATTTCAAGGCTAAGTAAAATGAGTTCGACGTTCGTCGAACTCAAGTCGATGAAAGGCGTTCTGAGCTCGATGATCTTGAGACATTTCTCTGTGCTAAGCTCGACGATCTTTGTTCTCTGTTCGACGAAGACTGAGATACTTCAACAAGCTAAAGTCAAGGTAACTCCAGATTTTTCTAAGTCCAACTTCAGACTTTGGTCGACAAACATGATTCTGAGCTCGACGAACTTGGACCTCAAGTTCACAACTTCTCAGGTCGACGAAGTAAACTTCTCAGGTCGACGAATTCAGTACTCTACTTGACGATTTCTGGTCTATGATTTGAATCTTTCTCAGCCAGAGACTTCTTAGATTCTAAGTCCACAATCATTCTTTGGTCGACGATTTTGGAACTCAGTTTGACGAATTTGTTTGTTAGCTCGACGAATGAAGATTGTCAGTTCGACGAATATTGTAGCAGAATTGACAAGTTTCCCTTGAAGACTAATTACTATTATCTGGTCGACAAACTCATCAGCTCAACTCGACGAACTGTGAACTCAGCTCGACGATCCCTGTTCTTCGTTCGACGATTCCAGATTAGGTCTTCTCCAGTTTTCCGTCCCTTTTCTTGGCGATGATTCCTGAATAATTAATGCCCAATCTTCTCGGAATGTTACCGTTGGAACGAGCATTGATCATGGATTATTACATGCCGTTTTTCCATGGGACAGTTAGAGAATTCATTGATTGCCGCTTCCTTCCCAGGCCGACTGCATTTACTGCTCAAGGTTTCAAATTTTGAATGTTCTTCAGTCAGTTTTTAGTCAGAAAAGAAAAGATTAAGCAGTACTATAGACACACAGACAAATATTGTACTCAAGAACAATCTTACAGAAATCAAAAGTTCTTTTCTGCAATCAGCCTAAGCTAGAGAACATCATCAAGAAGAAGAACATTCAATCTCTATCAAGAGTCTTCTTCCTTCAATCCTACAGGACAACTTCAGAAGGACAACAATCTCTATCTGTCAAAGAAGTTCCTGAAGCAATCTCTGGTCAAGGCAATCAAGTCTTGAAGACCTGTCACCTTGAAGCAGTGCTCCAGTATTCCTGATCCATTCAAGATCTCAGGGGGAGCAATCTGCTGAAATCAATCCACAAGTCTTCTAAGTTGTTATTGAGAAAGAGAAGACACCATCACCCTTTTTCCATCCTCTGTACAGGGTTTTAATTCCCTTCAAAATTATTCCTGGTTGCAAGTCTCCTACCAAAAGACTTGAGGTTTTGATTTTTGAGCACATGAACAAAAGCTCATTGGTGTCAGACACCTGATCAAAAACCTGAGTGGATTCCTACTAGGGTGGTAAAATAGTGGATGTACCCAGGTTGGGGAACCACTATAAATTTCTTGTGTCGTCTGGTTGCCCTTTTTCTTTTGTTTTGGCTGTAAGACCCCCCCTTTTTTTTCTTTATCGACACCGGGGTCTTAGGCATAGAACCGCCATTTTGCGGTGACTCCTTCACGACCTGAAGGGTCATCACCACAAAGCGCCGATTCTGCCGGCCAATTCGATCACAGAAAAGTAGCATAATGAAGTAAATGGAAACTAACAGTCCACAGAAAATCACATATCATAGTAAATAAATCTCCACGAAGGAAGTGTCCACAGAATAATACATCAGAGTGCTAAAATACGGGCTTAAGCCCGGTACATCATATCCTCACTACAAAATCACTCATGCGGAAGCAAAAGCTGAAAAACTACTCAAGGTCGAGACTCACGGTCCCGGCAGTATGAACTCCGGAGCTAGACTGCCCCACCTCCAAGCGCACCGGTCTCTGGGGCTGCTCCTCCATGCTGGGCTCCACGATCCCCTAAATGATGCAGTTCGAAAACTATTAGTCTAAAAGACTAAGTCCTATCATCCCCCACCCCTTCCCCCACAGCTCCTAGGCACCAAGCGGAGAGGAAGAAAGGGGAGGACTTGAAGGTGGGGAATAATCAAAACAGGTGGCAGCGGACCTATACTAGCAATTCTATAATAGATATTGACAATAAGATTAAATAAGAAAAGTAACCTTCACTTATGTGAGATCACATAAGCCAAGGGGTCTTTTGCAAGGCTCCCATCGTATAAAAAGTCCCATACCAATTTATACGTTGGGGTGTCGGTTATCAAACAGCAGTGTATGAATATATATCAAAATTGACCTTAATTTATAAACCTGCCCACACAAGCTTATATACTAAGGGGTCGTTTTGCAGGGCCTAAAGTATAAGCGTCCCATTCCACTTATACTTTAGGTGTCAGGGTTAAATGAATCGATTATGCTATGACATGCAAGTGGGTATGATGGATCATGCAAGTGAAACACACACACCCGACTCTGTGCACACAGACCTTTAGTTCCCCCTTTCTAGAGCCGTAACCTCCCAGGATACCTCCGTAGTGGCAGACGGAAGCGGTGGGTTGGGCCTCGCCCACCTCTAAACCAGTAAAGCACTACCGGTCAGACCTATCGTACACCTCAACGCTTGGTGCACGAAGCGGACTCCTGCGTACTCTTGCCGGCTGGCGCACCAAACTTCTGTTGGCGAAGTGCTAACCACACTTGCCGAGTCAACGTATTGGCGTTGGTGCATCGACCCTCCAATACCGAAGACCCACCACCTTAATTTTTCTTTCCTTTTATGCACATGCAAATTTAGCGTAATCAAAAACCGTGCCGAAGCTCCCCGGACCAAAACGTCCGTCTCAAACAATCGAGCCGAAGCTCCCCGGACCCAAAGTCCGTCTTTTAACCATCCGAGCCGAAGCTCCCAGCTATCTTCCAGTGCTATCAGTGTTTTGAAAGGTGCAACCCTAATTACTAAGTTACTCTTTTCAGCTTGTTAAGACAGTTTACGTTAACCCAGGACTGCACCGGTATTCCCTGTGAAGGGCTCTCAAGGGGCACTAGGAACTATGTTGGGATTACGCCCATCATTTCCTTTCGCAAGGTACTTATTATTAGTGGTTGATCCCCCTTAACCATACTTTCTCATGTTACGATAGGCTAATCCTAGGGTGATTTGACTCCACCTCACTTCGGGGAGGACGATCTTTCGTTGGACCCGAGCGCCTCTAAACCCTAGCCAAAACAACACCCTACACACTTTATCTTCCAATGATGCACCTAATTCTATTTATCCTTTCCAGCTAACCAACAAAACCCAACACAAGTGCTCTAGTTCATATCCCAAATGATTTCCTGCAGTTTTACTAAATGCAGACCACTTAAGCTATGTGACCCGTAAAATGAGAAGTATACCAAATGATCATCCAGTACTCATATAATAATTATTGGAGGAATATATTGTCATTTGTAGCCTAAATCCATAATTTCCTAATTTTCATAATTTAACTGATAATTTATTTATTTAATTCTAATAACCAGAAGTTCCATGTTTGAACATGAAGTACAAGTTTTAGGCAAGATAAAATTCCACTAAATTTATGTTTAATGTAAAATGAATAATCATCTAACAATCCAGAATCTCCCAATTTGTCAGCAAGGTTTAGGCACTTAAATGTTATTTCAAATTTATTCCAAAATAAATCATTAAAAGGGGATGTACAACAAAAATACTTCCAAAAATTCAGAGCAAAATCCAGAATGATTGTAAGGGCACATAAAACCTCTAAGTAAAGTTTCATAATTTTTTTTGAAAGAATTATTCCCTAAATTAATTAATTATCCAATTCTCAAAAATATGGCCTTGTAAAGGAAGTTCTGAAAACAGACCTCTAAAAATTATAAATAAATTTCTACAAGTACTTTTTGGTCTGGAAACATCAAAACCTAAGTCTCATGATTTTTCAACAGATAAAGTTCATTAATTAATTTTATTCTTTCAAGCCCCCTTTCACAACTTGTGAAGGAAGTACTAAATAAACTCAAGTACAAATTATAATAAAATTCAGGGATATTCAATTAGGCCTTTTAGATATTATGACCAAGTTTCATTAGATTCAAATGCACAGATTAATCATAAGAAAATCAAACATCATTTTGGGACTTTTGATAATTAACAAATGAAGTAACAGTAATAAAATCCATAAAATTCTATAGAAATTACCAGAGGTTCTAGATGACCTAAAACCTACTCTACCCAAGTTCCATAACTTTTGGTTAAGGTTTAGTGGCTGAGTTTTCAAATTTGTGCTCCTACCCTAAAAATAGGGTTAGGGTTTTGAGGTGTCTACCTTGCTCCAACTCCTCTAAGATTCCTACCAGAGAACTTAGGTTACATTACCCTCAATTCTACTAAGTTTCCAAGGCCATACAATGGCATGTGCCCCCATGTCCTTCAGAACCCTCAAAAGTCCTTCCTTAGGGTTTGAGATTGAACCCTAAGGTAAATCAAGCCTAAATCATCCCATTTTACTCAAGATGGTGACATTGTGCATGCCAAGTCAGTGTCCAAAACCTCAGTCTCTGTTGAGGGGAGGGGACCACCCTAAGTCCATAGTGCACTTGTAATCAAAAATACCCTCTTAAGGCCAAACTAGGGTTTGGTGATTCCCTAACCAAAACATATCCAAAGGAGATAAACTTTTGTATAGAGCTAGGTCTTGATGCCAGGGACCACTCTCCAAAATTTGGGAGGGTTTGGAGGTCATTTGAGCACTTAATTAATTTACCCTAGCATTATTAAATAAAAGCAAAAACTATAGGCAAAGTATCTCCAAAAATTCTGAGTTTTTGGCAGGCCCTAGGTATAGCTAGGTTAGACTCTTTGCCAAAAGTTCAAGTGATTTGGGCCAGGGATGGGGTGTGGGCACTCAGTTTAATGGCTGCCTAGCCCTAAGTACATGTCCCACCAAAATGGGTGCCCTGGTAATACCATGCACCCAAATGGGTTCAAACAAATTTTAAAATAAAGTATACACAAGGTTAATGTTGGAGGTTTTCCCACCAGGTGAGCCTAGGTATTTTTAACAATTAAAACCAAATAATACCAAAACTGTGACATAAATCAAAATATCAACATTTAATATCCTATAGTTTAAAATCAGGAGAAGCACGAATCTTGGCGCAGATTCGACGAAATCCTATCATCTTCTACATTGAGCCAACGACCAGGATCCATCCCGCCTGGAGCCGTTTCCAAGCTCTGCCGCCGGCGATCCAGCCCCTTCCCCGGCCGGCCACCGCCACCACCACCTCCGTTGAGGTGGTGGCTGTCGCCAGGCGGCAGCTCAGCCGCCGGAGAGGTGTTTCCCGGCGGTTCTAGTAGGATGTTATTTGCCGAAAAACCATGAAAATCATGGTTTGGATCGGGCTCAATTGAGCCCGAACCTTAAACCTAAGGAGACCTATGATCTACCCGTGAGTTAAGGAGAGGGGGAGGACCTTCCTGGCGGCCTGAATGCGGGTGGAGCAGCGGGATGCCATAGTTGACGGCAGCGGCACTCGGCTTCTACAACAGCACAGTGAGACGGCCTGTCTCCTCCAGGTAAAAGCTCAAAAATGTTCCCCTCTGCCCACTGATGATGTTTAAATGGGCAATTGGGGAGGGGGGGGGGGGGGCGGCTTGTTCTTCAATGCCCTTCAACACCATTAATGGTGTGACTCGGGTTGAGTGGAGGGGGGCTGAATCCACCCCTTGGTGGCTGGGAAATGGCTGGAATCAACTCCCCTTCCCTAGAGGAGTTGATTGCAGCCCTTAAAAGTGGCTGTTAGACTCCCTTTGGCCGGCTCCACTCTCCCCTTCCTCTCCCCCATCTTCTCTCTCCACCATTAACATGAAGGGAAGCTCCCTTCTCTCTCCTAGTCACCCTTGTTGACTGGTCAACCCCATAGGCTATGTGCAGCCCACTTAGTCATGATGATCATGAAAGTGAGGTTAGCCTAAGGAAGAAGTGGCTTGGGCTTGGGTTAGCCCTTTTGGGCTAGGTTTGACTTGGCTTAAGTTAGGGTTGACCTGAGTCAATTTGATCATCTGGGTTGACCCCATTGGGTCCTTGGTGACCCATTGGACTCCCTTAAGGTCTAGGAAGACGTGAATATGGTTGGTTGGGCATCTTGGGGGTCACATGTCCCTTGGTAAGGGCACTTTGACCATTTTAGGGCTAGAGTTGACTTGGGTCAACATGACCATTTGGGTTGACCCCAATGGGTCCTTGGTGACCCATTGGCCTCCCCTAAGGTCTAGGAAGGGTTATGTAGGGTTACCTTGCACTTGGAGGTCACATACCCTTAATAAGGGTACTTTGACCAGATTAGGGGCTTGAGTTGACTTGGGTCAACCTGGCCTCTAGGGCTGACCCTAATGTGTCCTTAGTGACCACTTGACTTCACTTTAGAGTTAGGGGGGCATAGGTGGGGTCCTCTAGGCTAGTAGTAGGTCAATTGACCGTAAGTAGGCCAGTTTGACCCATTTTGGGTTAGGGTTGACCTTGGTCAACTGAGCCTCTTTGATTGACCCCAATGGGTCCTTATGGCTCTAATGGGCCTCCCAAGGTATTAGGGGGTGTTGTGGTAGGGTCTTGGGGCCAAGGTGTAGCCCATGGTCATCCTAAACCATTGTTTAGAGTTCTACTATTTGCAGACCATGATGGTTGTCCCCACTTTGTCTCCTATCTCTTGGCCCATTCCTGGCTTCCTAGGGTTTGCCATGACCTAGTCATGGGCAAAACCACTCCTAGGGGTCTAGTTGGAAATGGGATGTTACAAATCCCAATAAACAAAACAAAGATTTCGTCCCCGAAATCAAGGTTAAGCCTACGAGAATTCCTACCGTAGAAAAAAAACTTGTAACATCCCATCACGATGCCAGGTTTGCTAAATTAAGTTTTGAGGGAAACTTAAGTCTATACCCAATTCGCCTAATTGATGAGCCAAGATCCCAATAAACAAAAGATAAGCCTCCAATAAACAAAAGATAAGCCCCCAATAAACAAAAGATAAGCCTCTACCTGCCTAGAGCAGCCCTTACTAGTTTAAAGCAAGAAAATAAATTAAACATATTGAGGGGTTTGTGAGGTATACCTGACTGAACAACTCTGGGTATCTTTGTCGCATCAGGTCCTGCGGCTCCCAGGTATGCTCCTCCTGGCCGTGGTTCCTCCACAGGACCTTGACTAGTGGGACCTTCTTGCGACGTAAGACCCGTACTCCTCGGTCGTCGATCCTAACCGGCTCCAAACGAACTGACCGATCTGAAGCTACCGGCCCTTCGGTGGTCAAAATCTGCTGCTCCGGGCGTAGCAGAGCCCTCCTCAGCAAAGAAATGTGGAAGTCATCGTGCAGAGCTGCCAGCTCCGGTGGCAACTCCAGCCTGTAGGCTAGGGGCCCGATCCGCTCCAGGATCCTGTAAGGGCCCATGTACCTAGGGCTGAGCTTCTTCCTCCGACCACGCACCCGCGAGACCCCATGCATGGGCCGGATCTTCAAAAACACTTGGTCCCCCACCTGGAACTCCACCTGACGATGTCGGGCATCATAGTACTTAGCCTGTCTGCTCTGCGCCTCTAGCATCCTGTCTCTGATCAGCCTTACCTAAGCCTCAGTGTCTTCAACAAAATCTGATCCCAACACCTTCGGATCTTTGTCCTGAACCCAAGAAAGCGGGGTCCGGCATTTACTTCCATACAAGGCTTCGTAAGGCGCCATCCTGATGCTGGACTGGTAGCTGTTGTTATAGGAGAACTCGACCCGGGGTAAGAGTTTCTCCCACGGTTCCCCGCGGTCCAAAATGCATAGCCTCAAAAGATCTTCCAGCGTCCGGTTGGTGCGTTCTGTCTGTCCGTCCGTCTGGGGATGGAATGCAGTGCTGAAGGTCAATCACGTGCCTAAGTAAGCTTGCACGGATCTCCACTCCCTGGAAGTGAACCGGCCATCCCGATCCGACACGATCGTTTTGGGCACCCCGTGATATCGAACGAACTGCTCCACAAATCTCCGTACTAATACTCCCACAGCATCGTCCTTCCTGATCGGAATGAACCTGACCACTTTTATCAACCGATCGACGATGACCCAAATGGAGTCATTTCCTGTTCGTGATCGGGGAAGTCCGTGACTAAATTCCATCGCGATGTATTTGAACTTCCACTCTGGTACCGAGAGTGGTTGCAACAAACCCGCGGGGTTTTTGCACTCTGCCTTCACTAGCTGGAAAGATTTGCACTGGGTCATGAACCGAGTGATATCCTTCTTCATGCCAGGCCAGTACATAATCTTCTTCAAATCCGCAGTCATCTTCGTGATGCTCGGGTGCACCAAGTATCTGCTGTGGTGGGCCTCCGCCATAATATCTTCCCGGACCTGGCCTCCTTTCGGTATATAAGTCCGACCTCTAAAGCATACCACACCATCCCTCATCGTGTAATCTCCTGCTGCACCGTTCTCCAAGGCCCAGAATATCGGCTCCAATTTGACATCTCGCCTCTGTCCCTCTCTGACTCGGTCCCGGATATCGTCTGTAACACTCACCGCAACTAAATACTCCTTGTAAAGCTCGTGGTCCTCGGATGACACCAGTGTGATGTGCATATCCTCCAATCTCCTCACCAGCTCCATAGACATAACCTGGGGCCCGACCTCGGAAGTGGCAGCTCTCCGACTCAATGCGTCCGCCACCACGTTTGCCTTCCCTGGATGGTAGTGCATCTCATACTGATAATCTGCTAAGAACTCCACCCAGCGCCTCTGTCTGATGTTCAGTTCCTTCTGCGTGTCCACGTATTTCAGGTTCTTGTGGTCGGAGTAGATGTCGCGGTGGACTCCATAAAGATAATGGCGCCAGACCTTCAAAGAAAAAACGACCGCCCCCATCTCAAGGTCGTGCACCGGATAGTTCTGTTCGTGCTTCTTCAACTGGCAAGACACATATGCAATCACATGTCCCTTCTGCATCAATACAGCTCCCATACCCTTGCAGGAAGCATCAGTGTAGACCTGAAACCCTTCTCTCCCCGAGGGAAGAGCAAGTATGGGAGCCAAGGTGAGTCGGTCCTTCAGCTCCTGGAAAGATACTTGGCACTGTGGGGTCCACACGAAAGGTACCTCCTTCTTCGTCAAAGATGTGAGCGGGAGGGCGATTCGAGAGAATCCCTCCACGAACTTCCGGTAGTAACCGGCAAGTCCTAGGAAACTTCGTACGTCGGTGGCTGTCTTCAGCTGCGGCCAATCCCGAATAGCCTGAATCTTTGCCAGATCCACTGCCAACCCGGCTCCGCTGATAATATGGCCTAAGAAGCCCACCTCCTTCAACCAGAACTGACATTTACTAAACTTCGCATATAAATGATTCTCCCGCAGTCTCTGTAGGGTCAGTGCCAGGTGGCGAGTGTGCTCCTCCTCCGTCCTCTAGTAGATGAGGATGTCATCGATAAACACGATGACAAACACATCTAGATACTCCTTGAAAACTTGGTTCATGAGGGTCATGAACGCTGATGGTGCATTGGTGAGCCCAAAGGGCATCACCGTAAACTCGAATAAACCATATCTGCTACTAAAAGCAGTCTTATGAATGTCCTCCTCTTGAATCCGAAGCTGGTAGTATCCTAACCTCAAATCTAATTTCGAAAAGAACTGCGCTCCCTGCAGCTGGTCGAACAGCTCGTCTATCCTTGGCAGTGGATAGGTGTTCCGGACTGTTAGCCGATTTAGTGCTCGGTAGTCGATGCACAATCTGAGAGTCCCGTCTTTCTTTTTGACGAACAATACCGGGGCTCCCCATGGTGAAGAGCTTGGCCGGACAAATCCGGCTTCCACTAACTCCTGAAGCTGGCTCCGGAACTCTGTCAACTCCCTTGGGGCCATCCGGTAAGGCGCCTTGGATGCTGGCTTGGCCCCCGGCACAAGTTGTATCTGAAAGTCCTGCTCCCTGCACGGGGGTAATCAGAGTAATTTTTCTGGAAAGACGTCCTCAAACTCCCGCACCACCGGGATATTCGATATAGAATTCATGGCCTCCGCCATCTCAAACAGCACCTCGTAGACCTCCTCCCCCTGTAAATAGGCCTTAACGGCCTGTACTGAAGATAAGGGTATATGTGAGGCAGGTCTTATACCTTCGATGATGATGATAGAGTCCCCGTGCCTCACGGTGATCCTCTTCGCTTGACAATCAATCTGGGCATGATTCCACTGTAACCAAGTCATGCCCAGAATCAGCTCGAAGACTGGCATCCTCAGGACCGTTGCCGGAACTTCGAACGACTTCCCTCCAATCTCCGCCTCCATGCTGCAGTGGGCTGAGGTGAGTATCTCCGATCCGTCGGGTAGACGCACCCTCCTCATCCGGCCTGTGAACCATTCCACTCCTTCCAGCCCTTCCAGAAAGGCCTCCGACACAAACGAGTGCGAGGCACCCGTGTCGAACAGAGTATAGGCGGGCTTGCCGCTGATGAAAACTATACCTGAGACGATTTAAATGTCCTAGTACTTTATAACGAGTTTTCTTTCCTATTTATTCTACTTAGGGCAATTCTACTTGTTGAGAAAATGAGGACGGAAATTTAATTTAAACAATTTAAACATCTTAGCTTACCTATGATGACCCGCTCTGGGTTTCGAGGCTGTGCCAGGTCCAAGGCATATACCTGCTCCCTTTCCTTTCTTCGATCTCCTCCCTGGTAACCACGTCCTCGGCCGCGTCCTCGGCCTCCGAAATGCTGAGCAGGTGGGCCACCCTGTGGTGCTGGAGGTGGTGCCCCCCTCATGGGGCAGTTTCTCCGGAGGTGTCCCACCTGATGATAATGGAAGCACTCCGGCGGGGGATACGCCATACCCCCGAGTCTCGGCATCTCCTGTATCCGAAGAGGTTGAGGGGCCAAAACCACCTGCTCTCTCGGCTCCTGCCTCACCTCCTGACTAGGCTGCTCCTCTGTCCTTCTCCCATCTGGTATGGTGCCTCGCCGCTGATCATTTCTGGCCCTCCGTCCCTGATCCTCCGCTTGCCGCTTTCGGCCCCGAGTGGTGTGCCAATCAGCCTCAATCCTCTTTGCCATCTCCAAAATTCGGGAGATAGGCCCGTCAGATACAAACAACAAGGCCTCCCTCAACTCCTCTTTCAGACCCTTATAGAATCTCTTGATGTATCCTGCTTCGTCCAGCTGGTAAGAACCTGTATATCGAGCCAAATGGTCGAACTCTCGATGGTACTCCACCACCGTCCTGGTTCCCTGCTTCAGCTGTAAGAACCGCTCCTCCAACTCATCCCTGGCCGACTGCGGAACAAAATGCTCCAGCAGCGTGGCCCTGAATTCCTCCTAGGTGATTTCCGCAACCTCCCAATCGGCAAACGTCGTGTCCAACATCGTCTTCCACCACCTCTTGGCATGGGACTCCAAGCAAGATACCACCAAAGCCACCCTCTCCTCCCAGGGGCACCATATCCCAGTCAACATCTCGTACATAATATCCAGCCACTCCTCTGTCCGCATTGCCGACTCTGTCCCCAAGTAGGACGGGGGAGAGAGTCCTCGGAAGGTGTTCATCCAGTTGGCCCCTGGGTTTGGCTGCTGGGACGGAGCCTGCTGAGCTCGGAAGGCCTCAAGGATAGCTGTAAGAGTTTGCCCCATGTCTGACTGAAGGAAAGGTGTGGGGACCATGGGAGGTGGTGCAATGTCTGGAGTCTGCTGAGCTCCATCTTGTGGGGTGGGCTGAGCTGGGGGCTGCAAAACGAACTACATTAGTAGGTAATTGACTCAATACCTAATAAGAAGTGGACAATTTACATGTGATCCCTCATATGGGCACACCACTGCTTCTGCTGCTTAGTTTGTCCCCAAACTAAACTCGCGCGGGGGGTAACCCACAGGTCCCAGGATCGAAACCTGGCTCTGATACCACTTGTAAGACCCCCCTTTTTTTTCTTTATCGACACCGGGGTCTTAGGCCCAGAATCGCCGTTTTGCAGTGACTCCTTCACGACCTGAAGGGTCATCATCACAAAACGCCGATTCTGCCGGCCAATTCGATCACATAAAAGTAGCATAATGAAGTAAATGGAAACTAACAGTCCACAGAAAATCACATATTATAATAAATAAATCTCCACGAAGGAAGTGTCCACAGAATAATACATCAGAGTGATAAAATACGGGCTTAAGCCCGGTACATCATATCCTCACTACAAAATCACTCATGCGGAAGCAAAAGCTGAAAAACTACTCAAGGTCGAGACTCACGGTCCCGGCAGTATGAACTCCGGAGCTAGACTGCCCCACCTCCAAGCGCACCGGTCTCTGGGGCTGCTCCTCCATGCTGGGCTCCACGATCCCCTAAATGATGCGGTTCGAAAACCATTAGTCTAAAAGACTAAGTCCTATCATCCCTCACCCCTTCCCCCACGGCTCCTAGGCATCGAGCGGAGAGGAAGAAAGGGGAGGACTTGAAGGTGGGGAATAATCAAAACAGGTGGCAGCGGACATATACTAGCAATTCTATAATAGATATTGACAATAAGATTAAATAAGAAAAGTAACCTTCACTTATGTGAGATCACATAAGCCAAGGGGTCTTTTGCAAGGCTCCCATCGTATAAAAAGTCTCATACCAATTTATACGTTGGGGTGTCGGTTATCAAACTGCAGTGTATGAATATATATCAAAATTGACCTTAATTTATAAACCTGCCCACACAAGCTTATATACTAAGGGGTCGTTTTGCAGGGCCTAAAGTATAAGCGTCCCATTCCACTTATACTTTAGGTGTCAGGGTTAAATGAATCGATTATGCTATGACATGCAAGTGGGTATGATGGATCATGCAAGTGCAACACACACACCCGACTCTGTGCACACAGACCTTTAGTTCCCCCTTTCTGGAGCCGTAACCTCCCAGGATAACTCCTTAGTGGCAGACGGAAGCGGTGGGTTGGAACTCGCCCACCTCTAAACCAGTAAAGCACTACCGGTCAGACCTATCGTACGCATCAACGCTTGGTGCACGAAGCGGACTCCTGCGTACTCTTGCCGGCTGGCGCACCGGACTTCTGTTGGCGAAGTGCTAACCACACTTGCCGAGTCAACGTATTGGCGTCGGTGCATCTACCCTCCAATACCGAAGACTCACCACCTTAATTTTTCTTTCCTTTTATGCACATGCAAATTTAGCGTAATCAAAAACCGAGCCGAAACTCCCCGGACCAAAACGTCCGTCTCAAACAATCGAGCCGAAGCTCCTCGGACCCAAAGTCCGTCTTTTAACCATCCGAGCCGAAGCTCCCAGCTATCTTCCGGTGCTATCAGTGTTTTGAAAGGTGCAACCCTAATTACTAAGTTACTCTTTTCAGCTTGTTAAGACAGTTTACGTTAACCCAGGACTGCCTCCGGTATTCCCTGTGAAGGGCTCTCAAGGGGCACTAGGAACTATGTTGGGATTACGCCCAGCATTCCCTTTCGCAAGGTACTTATTATTATTGGTTGATCCCCCTTACCCATACTTTCTCATGTTACGATAGGCTAATCCTAGGGTGATTTGACTCCACCTCACTTCGGGGAGGACGATCTTTCGTCGGACCCGAGCGTCTCTAAACCCTAGCCAAAACAACACCCTACACACTTTATCTTCCAATGATGCACCTAATTCTATTTATCCTTTCCAGCTAACCAACAAAACCCAACACAAGTGCTCTAGTTCATATCCCAAATGATTTCCTGCAGTTTTACTAAATGCAGACCACTTAAGCTATGTGACCCGTAAAATGGTACGTATACCAAATGGTCATCCAGTACTCATATAATAATTATTGGAGGACTATATTGGCATTTGTAGCCTGAATCCATAATTTCCTAATTTTCATAATTTAACTGATAATTTATTTATTTAATTCTAATAACCAGAAGTTCCATGTTTGAACATGAAGTACAAGTTTTAGGCAATATAAAATTCCACTAAATTTATGTTTAATGTAAAATGAATAATCATCTAACAATATAGAATCTCCCAATTTTTCAGCAAGATTTAAGCCCTTAAATTTTATTTCCAATGTATTCCAAAATAAATCATTAAAAGGGGATGTACAACAAAAATACTTCCAAAAATTCAGATAAAAATCCAGGATGATTGTAAGGGCACATAAAACCTCTAAGTAAAGTTTCATAATTTTTTTTGAAAGAATTATTCCCTAAATTAATTAATTATCCAATTCTCAAAAATATGGCCTTGTAAAGGAAGTTCTGAAATCAGACCTCTAAAAATTATAAATAAATTTCGACAAGTACGTTTTGTCCTGGAAACATCAAAACCTAAGTCTCATGATTTTTCAACAGATAAAGCATCATTAATTAATTTTATTCTTCCAAGCCCCTTTTCAAACTTGTGAAGGAAGTACTAAATTAACTCAAGTAAAAATTATAATAAAATTCAGGGATATTCACTTAGGCCTTTAAGATATTCTGACCAAGTTTCATTAGATTCAAATGCACAGATTAACCATAAGAAAATCAAACATCATTTTGAGACTTTTGATAATTAACAAATGATGTACCAGTAATAAAATCCATAAAATTATATAGAAATTACCAGGGGTTTTAGATGGCCTAAAACCTACTCTACCCAAGTTCCATAACTTTTGGTTAAGGTTTAGTGGCTAAGTCTTCAAATTTGTGCTCCTACCCTAAAACTAGGGTTAGGGTTTTGAGGTGTCTACCTTACTCCAACTCCTCTAAGATTCGTACCAGAGAACTTAGGTTACATTACCCTCAATTCTACAAAGTTTCCAAGGCCATACAAGGGCATTTGCCCCCATATCCTTCACAACCCTCAAAAGTCCTTCCTTAGGGGTTGAGGTTGAACCATAGGGTAAATCAAGACTAAATCATCCCATTTTCCTCAAGAGGGTGACATTGTCCATGCCAAGTCAGTGTCCAAAACGTCAGCCTCTGTTGAGGGGAGGGGACCACCCTAAGTCCATAGTGCACTTGTAATCAAAAATACCCTCTTAAGGCCAAACTAGGGTTTTGTGATTCCCTAACCAAAACATATCCAAAGGAGATAAAATTTTGTATAGAACTAGGTCTTGATGCCAGGGACCACTCTCCAAAATTTGGGAGGGTTTGGAGGTCATTTGAGCACTTAATTAATTTACCCTAGCATTATTAAATAAAAGCAAAAACTATAGGCAAAGTATCTCCAAAAATTCTGAGTTTTTGGCAGGCCCTAGGTATAGCTAGGTTAGACTCCCTGCCAAAATGTTAAGTGATTTGGGCCAGGGATGGGGTGTGGGCACTCAGTTTAATGGCTGCCTAGCCTTAAGTACATGTCCCACCAAAATGGGTGCCTTGGTCAGACCATGCACCCAAATGGGTTCAAACAAATTTTAAAATAAAGTATACATAAAGGACTACAACTTTCATGTTGGAGGTTTTCCCACCAGATGAGCCTAGGTATTTTTAACAATTAAAACCATATAATACCAAAACTGTATCAACATTTAATATCCTATAGTTTAAAATCAGGAGAAGCACGAATCTTGGCGCAGATTCGACGGAATCCTATCATCTTCTACATTGAGCCAACGGCCAGGATCCATCCTGCCTGCAGCCGTTTCCAAGCTCTGCCGCCGGCGATCCAGCCCCTTCCCCGGCCGGCCACCGCCACGCCACCACCACCTCCGTTGAGGTGGTGGCTGTCGCTAGGCGGCAGCTCAGCCGCCGGAGAGGTGTTTCCCGGCGGTTCTAGTAGGATGTTATTTGCCGAAAAACCATGAAAATCATGGTTTGGATCGGGCTCAATTGAGCCCGAACCTTAAACCTAAGGAGACCTATGATCTACCCGTGAGTTAAGGAGAGGGGGAGGACCTTCCTGGCGGCCTGAATGTGGGTGGAGCGGCGGGATACCATAGTTGACGGCGGCGGCACTCGGCCTCTGCAACAGCACAGTGAGACGGCCTGTCTCCTCTAGGTAAAAGCTCGAAAATGATCCCCTCTGCCCACTAATGATGTTTAAATGGGCAATTGGGGAGGGGGGCGGCTGGTTCTTCAATTCCCTTCAACACCATTAATGGTGTGGCTCGGGTTGAGTGGAGGTGGGCTGAATCCACCCCTTGGTGGCCGGGAAACGGCTGGAATCAACTCCCCTTCCCTAGAGGAGTTGATTGCAGCCCTTAAAAGTGGCTGTTAGACTCCCTTTGGCCGGCTCCACTCTCCCCTTCCTCTCCCCCATCTTCTCTCTCCACCATTAACATGAAGGGAAGCTCCCTTCTCTCTCCTAGTCACCCTTGTTGACTGGTCAACCCTATAGGCTATGTGCAGCCCACTTAGTCATGATGATCATGAAAGTGAGGTTAGCCTAAGGAAGAAGTGGCTTGGGCTTGGGTTAGCCCTTTTGGGCTAGGTTTGACTTGGCTTAAGTTAGGGTTGACCTGGGTCAATTTGATCATCTGGGTTGACCCTATTGGGTCCTTGGTGACCCATTAGACTCCCGTAAGGTCTAGGAAGACGTGAATAGGGTTGGTTGGGCATCTTGGGGGTCACATGTCCCTTGGTAAGGGCACTTTGACCATTTTAGGGCTAGAGTTGACTTGAGTCAACATAACCATTTGGGTTGACCCTAATGGGTCCTTGGTGACCAATTGGCCTCCCCTAAGGTCTAGGAAGGGTTATGTAGGGTTACCTTGCACTTGGAGGTCACATACCCTTAATAAGGGTACTTTGACCAGATTAGGGGCTTGAGTTGACTTGGGTCAACCTGGCCTCTAGGGCTGACCCTAATGTGTCCTTAGTGACCCCTTGACTTCACTTTAGAGTTAGGGGGGCATAGGTGGGGTTCTCTAGGCTAGGAGTAGGTCAATTGACCCTAAGTAGGCCAGTTTGACCCATTTTGGGTTAGGGTTGACCTTGGTCAACTGAGCCTCTTTGATTGATCCCAATGGGTCCTTATGGCTCTAATGAGCCTCCCAAGGTATTAGGGGGTGTTGTCGTAGGGTCTTGGGGTCAAGGTCATTTGAGACTCCCTCAACCAAATGGTAGATGGTTCAGCAGATGAAAGGAAAGACAGGAGATCAAATCTCATATCCCTGTATGAGAATTTCAAGAAGGATGAGGCTGAATCAGTTGCTGAAATGTACAACAGGTTGAGCTCAATCATAAATGAGCTTAAAACCTTGGATAAAGACATCACCCTGACAGAGGTGAATGACAAAATCTTGATGTGCTTCCCTAGCTCTTGGGACTCAAGAATTTTGCCTATCAAAGAAGCCAGAAGCCTAAATGAGATATTAACTGAATCTCTGCTAGGCAAATTAAAGTTTTATGAGCAGTTGATTAAGTCAAGAGAAGCAGCTGAACAGAAAGCAACAACTGCAGTGAGAAAGGATCACAGTATAGCCTTCAAGGCATCTGAGGAAAGTGAGACCTCAACATCCAATAAGGAACTCATGAAGCTCTTTGCAAAAAGATTTTATAAGATGGTTAGAAAGGATTTCAGAAGAAAATCATCCAGGTAGGATGATAAGCCCAGATTTGACAAGACACCAACCAAGGAGGTTGTGTGCTTTGGATGCAGAAAGCCTGGACATTACATCTCAGAATGTCCAGAAAACCAGAAGAAGGAGAAAAACAGAGAAAAGGACTCCAGAAAAAAACACAGCAGCAGACCCTTCTCAAGCAAGTATAAAAAGAAAGACAAAGACTTTGTTGCTGAAATATGGAGTGATACTGAATAAGAATCATCCTCTTCCAGCTCAAGTGAAGAAGAGGAAGAAGCAAGATCCAAGGATGTTTGCCTTATGGCAATTGATGCCTCCAGGAGCTGTTCAGGATCAGAAGGAGAATCTGAAGATGAGACAGCCTCAGACTCAGAGGCAGATCAGGTTCTTTCAATCTTTGATTTTAATTCTGATTTATTTAAAATTGAATTCAAAACTATGTGTTTAGATTTAATTAATTCAGAGAAAGAAATAAAAACCCTTAGAGAAAGACTAGGAAATCTTGAATCTGTTAACTCAGAAAATATTACACTAAAAGATCAACTAACTTTAGCAAATGAACAGATAATTAAATTAAAATCTAATTTATGTGAGGCTAAACAACTTGAGCAATCTCTCAATGGGAGAAGCCTCAAGTTGATGGACATAACAAGCACAGTAAATGCCAGATTAAATGACAAGCTGGGCTTGGGTGCATCATCAGGTTTGCCCCCCATAATTAAGAAAAATATTCTTACCACACCCATTAAATTTATTTCTGCCAAGGGAAAAGAAAAGATAATAGACAAACCAATGTCAGAAAACAACCCAAAACCCATAGACAAGAGAAATAAAAATCAGAAAACAGCTAATAAAAACAAGGTTCAGAAGCATTCGTCGAACTCAGATCGACGAAATATGGCCAGTTCGTCGAACCCAGATCGACGAACGCTGAACGCAAACTTCAGTTATAACAATTCGTTTAACTACGACCGACGAACTTTGTATGGTTCGTCGAGCAGAGGTCGACGAACATGGGGCGCAGAAAATGACTATTGTCATTCTCTGAGCAGAGATCGACGATCTCAGCCCTATTCGTCGAACTCTGGTCGACGAATTTACAAGAATTAATCGAACCCAGAAGGACCAAAAATAAATCATTTCTCTTACAGAAATTCTAAGCCAACTAATAAACCATTCAATCCAGTAGCTGATTGGGTTATTCCACCTAGGAGATATCACCCCTTAGGTTATAAATCTCAACCTACTTTGTCAATTATATCCAGCTTTTCTTTTCAACAAAATAAAGGACCCAAGATAACCTGGGTCAAGAACAATTGAGTTTTATTTTTCATTATAGGTACATGTGAAGAGCTGTCTAAGGGTGAGTCAGACCTGGTACTTGGGCAGTGGTTGCTCCAAGCATATGACAAGCAGTAAGGACAATCGATCTAATTACAAGTCCAAGCTAGGATCAAAGGTGATCTTTGGTGATTCAAATAGTGGCAAGTCTGAAGGATATGTAGCAGTAAAGATTGGAACAGTTACCTTCAAAAGAGTAATATATGTAAGAGGACTCAAACATAACCTAATATCCATAAGCCAATTATGTGATGAAGGTTATCAGCTCTTTGCAGGTTCCACAACTGTGTGAGTCTATAGATGGACTAAACCTTACCCAAGAGGTGTCAACCCATCCTTCTCCACAGGTTGCTGAAGACAGTGAAGAAGAGATTCAAGTGGAAGTGGCTGAACTCCCCTCAACAACTAATAACATTCCTCAAGAGGAATTAATTATAAAAGCTGTTGCTGAACAAACTCCACCAACTGATCTTGTCACACTTAGAGATCACCCCAGATCTCAAGTGATTGGGGACATTTCAGCAGATGTACAAATAAGGCATCAACTCAACGAAGACTTGATGCATGCCTGTTTTCTCTCTTAGATTGAACCTCTCTCTATCCATGAAGCTGAACTAGATCCCCACTGGATCATTGCAATATAAGAGGAACTAAATCAGTTTGAGAGATGTAGAGTTTGGGATTTAGTTCCAAGACCTCATAACTACCCAGTTATTGGAACCAAATGGGACTACAAAAATAAGCTAGATGCTCAAGAAAACATTGTGAGAAACAATGCTAGGCTTGTTGCTCAAGGCTACAGGCAAGAGGAAGGAATTGACTATGACCAAACCTTTGCCCCTATTGCAAGGTTAGAGGTCATAAGAATATTCCTTGCCTATGCAGCTCACAGGAGATTCAAAGTTTTCCAAATGGATGACAAGAGTGCATTTTTGAATGGAGTGCTTCAAGAAGAGGTTTATGTGGAACAACCTCCAGGTTTTATCTCTCTAACTCAACCCTCTTTTGTATTTAAATTGCATAAAGCTCTCTATGGTTTAAAGCAAGCTCCAAGAGTTGGTATGAGACCTCAACAAGCTTTCTTTTAGAGCATAAATTTACAAGAGGAACCATAGATAAAACTCTTTTCACTAGACATCATAAGGACCAAATATTGTTAGTATAAATATATATGAATGACATCATCTTTGGGTCTACTGATCCCAAAGTATGCAAGAGGTTTGCTAACCTCATGCATTCTAAATTTGAGATGAGTAGCATGAGTGAGCTTTCCTACTTCCTTGGTCTCTAAGTGAAGCAGCTCCCTAATGGTATCTTCCTCTCCCAAGCTAAGTATGCTAAAGAGCTTATTAAGAAGTTTGGGATGAGTGATGCTTCAGGAATGAAAACACCTATGGCTACCAATGCTGTTGTGGATTCTGATGTAGCAGTTAAACCTATAGATCAGAAACATTATAGGTCAATTGTTGGATCCCTATTATACCTAACAGCTAGCAGGCCTGATATCATGTTTGCCACATACCTTTGTGCTAAGTTCCAAGTGAACCACAAAGAATCTCACCTTATTTTCTTAAAAATAATTTTGAGATATATAAAGAGTTGTCCTAATCTAGGACTCTAGTATCCTGTAGAGTCAGAGTTTGAGTTAACTGGATACTCAGATGCTGACTATGCTGGATGTAGAGTGGACAGGAAGAGTACCTCTAGAACTTGCCAGTTCCTGGGTATGAGACTTGTCTCCTGGTTTTGTAAAAAGCGAACATCTGTGTCTACATAACCTGCAGATGCAGAATATATGGCTGCTGGCAGCTGCTGTTCACAAATGTTATGGATACAAAACCAACTCCTAGACTATGGTGTCAACTTAAATAATTCAACATTATTTTATGATAATACTAGTGCTATTGCTATAGCACAGAATCCAGTTCACCATAGTAGGACTAAACATATTAATATAAGACATCATTTCATTAGAGATAGTGTAGACAAAAAGAAAATTAACCTAATCCATATTCCTACTGATTTGCAGAGAGCAGACATTTTCACCAAACCCTTGGATGAGAAAAATCATCTGTTCTTTATAAATCAACTGGGAATGATCAATGGAGAAGAGTTAAATTAATTTCTGTCTGCATTCGACGAATTTTCTAGAGTTCGTCGAACGGAAGTTCGACAAATTAGGGAAAGTTTGAGAGATGCTCGTCGAACGGAGATCGATGAATTCTCTATGTGTGGAAACAATGTTCGTCGACCGGAGATCGACAAACTTTGCTTCAGAAGATATTTCGTCGAATGGAGTTCGACGAACTGTTTTCGTTTCTTCTGGATGAGATCGACGAATTGTTTGTCTATAATTTATTTCGTCGACCTCAGTTCGAAGAACTGTTTCTTTTTCGTGGAACGGAGTTTGTCGATTCATATTCTGAAAAACCTTATATCTAGGTTTTCTTCGACCTCCGTCCCGCGCTTTCAGTTCCTGTTGCTCTTGATCGCCATTTTCTCTATCTTTCTTGCAGGTCATCAATGGCGATTCCGGCGAGCACCCTAGCTGCAATGAAATTCGACACAGGATTTGATATGGACTTTGATTCATTCCAGCACTCTGACCCAATATTTCTCTATATCCTGGAACTCTAGAAGAACTTGGTCTCAAGGATTTTATGACCAGAAGAATTAAACTGCATGCAACTGAAATTAGAGAATGAGTATACACTTCTTCTATTTCTGAGGAAAATGTCTTGACAAGAAATATCGGGAGTAATGCTGTTTCTTTATCTCCCGCCGTTCTTTCTGAAATTTTTGGGTTGGTAAATGGAGAAGATGATTTGGATGTCGATTCTGATGAGTTTAGTGCAATGCTAAATCTGATGGGGTTTACTGGGAGTAACCCTAACAAGTTGTTAAAGAAACAACTCTCTGCAGCCTACCAGTTCTTGGCGGACATTGTGGGAAAAGTGCTGATGGGCAAGCACTCCGCGCACGATTACATCATAAGACACCAATTTCTTGTCATGTGTGCAGTGGTCAACAAGAGACATGTCGATTGGGGCAAGATCTTCTTTGATTTGATAAAGAAGAATAATAGTAAGAAATATGTTTGCTTTGGAAGAATCCTGGGGATTTTCCTTCAAGCGAAAGCAGGTGAATATATGGTCTCCCCGACCATCTTCATCAATGCCAGCAAGCGCCTCACATGCGCTTTGTTTGGCAGATGGGAGAGGACGATCTCCAAGCCATCCAAGGCTTCCTCCTCCTCCATCCCCGCTTCTGAGAGCACAAGGGCTGTAAAGGCCACTCCCCACCCTGCAGAAGAGGTTATCCCATCTCCACAACCCCTTCCAGCAACCCATCTTCCACCTTCAACCAGTCTTCCATCTCCTCCAGCACCCCAATCACAACAACATTCTCTTGTCCCTACTCCTCCTCCCTCGCCACCACTTGACATCCCCGATAGTCCATCTACCCCCTTCAAGAGAGTCCACACCCAACTCCTCCAACATCACTTACTCCACCTCATCTGTCCAGCATCCCACATTTTCATATACCATCCCCTTCTCCACCTCCACCAGATAACACCATGACAGATGTCATTCCCCATGTATCTCCTCCATCCGTTCCCCCTACTTCATCTACCTCTCTACCATCACCAACCACCTCTCCATCTTTGGAACCCTCCACTGTATCTACAATCATAACTCTGCTCACTCCCCTCATCAAATCCCTAATCACAGAGGCCATTACACCTCTTGTGAATTCTGTTAATTCTTTATCTGCCCAAGTTTCTCTCCTCTCTGCTGCCCCTCTTCATTCAGGGGCCTGGCTCCAGGTTCTCTTGAACCCAGGCAGGGGGAGATGCTCTGTGATGAAGCAGAAGCAGTTGCAGATGTAGCAGTAGATACAATAGAAGATGTAGATGCAGCAGCAGATACATCAGCAGATGCAGATGCAGCATCAGATACAGCAGTAGATACAACAACAGATACAGATGCAGCAATTTTGCCAGAATATGATTCAGATTTGATTGAATTGATTCAATTCATGGATACTGACATTGACTTAGATGAGTCAGTTCCAGAGCAAATAAAAACTGTTGGTGATTTCCATTTAAATCCCACAGTTAATTTGACTGTTTTGTTGAGAAGTTTTGATACAATTTATGTACAGTTACCCTCTACTAAGCCACAGTTGGCTATTATGCCCTATACATCTCCAATAAGTCTAGTAGTTGCTAAGCAACTCTGTGACAGTTTTACAATTCCTGTTGTTGCTCCAACATCTAAAGTTATTCCAGAAGATGTCTCAGCACCAATTTTTGTTATGGATGACTCACTAATGCCTGATCTAGATGAGTTAATCTTGGCTGATATTGAAGAGGAAAATAAGGCAGCACCTGAAAGCTCTATCCCAATTGCTTCTGATTCCTGTACAGTTTCTTCTTCCACTACTGCTGAAACTTCAGTTGTTGAAACTTCAACTTCTGCCCCTGCTACAGCAAAGGCTGTTATTGATGATAAAGCTTTAAAAGCATTGGATGCTTTATATGATAACCCTCAGGGTTCTGGCAGTGAAGATGATGAAGAAGAAGATGATGATTCAGATGTAGAAGCTTCAAAGAAAAAGAAGAAAATGCTGTCAAAGAAAAGGAAGGCTCCTCCTCCTCCTGCTCCTAAGACCAATCCAACTGCTGACACTCCCTACTAAATTTTGCATAATGTTACTCCTTATAAGGGAATGCCTGCTTGGATGTGGCTATCTAAGAACCAGCAAAAGGAAAAGGAAAAGAAGTAGGAGATATTCTCCTCCCACAGTCCATAGATATAGAAAAGATCCACCTCCTCCTCCTCCTCCTCCAGTAGCTGGTGCCACTGGCTCTAGCTCTCAGAGATCTGCCCCCATGCAAACCTATCAGAGACATCAAGGGAGATCCTCTGGAAGCAGTCAGCAAGGCCATCATTCCTCAGGAAATCAACAACAACAGCATCAGCAGCAACAACAACATATATCTGAAGAACAGAAAGCTGACAGTCCTAAAAGACCTTACTCTCCTCCTATTCCATTTGAAGATCTTGAAACAGCCAACACTGCAAAAATGGCCAGGTTCCAGGAACTTATTGGTCTATCCCTGATTAATAAAGCCAAAGCTGAAGGTAAAAACATTTCTGGATTCACAACTATGTCAAAGTATAGAAAAGAAGAACTAAAAAGGTTTGACAAAGCCAACAACCTCTTCAATGTTGATGATTACATGAAGCTCCATCCTAAAGCAGTTGTCCCTAGAGCTACATCACTGAAGATTATTGGGGCAGCTGACATGACTATGACTCAAGCACAGTCTCTAGATCCTAACAGAGAAATTATCTTCAAAAAGCCAGGAGAGAAGACAACAGAAGACAAGTCCATGCAGAAAAAGCAGAAGAAATAAACTTTATTTTGTTTCAATTTCTTTCTGCATTTATTTTCAAACTATGTTATTTGTTTAAACAAAGCCTATGTATATATATCTGATGCATGTGTTAGTAATTCTCTGCCAGATATATTTCTTTTCTTGCTTTGTTTATCTGTATGTTTATCTACTTTGAGTCTCTTAGTAACCTCACCCAAATAGGGGGAGATTGTTGGATCCCTAGTTGATTTGGGCTAGGTTCACTAACTTAGGATGTGACCCAACATGTATAGCCAGGGTCAAATTTGTGTCCTAGAGTCTAGGCCAAGTCCTTAGAGTCAACATCAGATGGACCAGCTATCAACAAACCTATCAGAGACTCAAGACTTAGAAGATTTCAAGGCTAAGTAAAATGAGTTTGACGTTCGTCGAACTCAGGTCAACAAAAGGCGTTCTGAGCTCGACGATCTTGAGACATTTCTCCGTGCTGAGCTCGACGATCTTTGTTCTCTGTTCAACAAAGACTGAGATACTTCAACAAGCTAAAGTCAGTGTAACTCCAGATTTTTCTAAGTCAAACTTCAGACTTTGGTCGACGAACAGGAATCTGAGCTCGACGAACTTGGACCTCAAGTTCACAACTTCTCAGGTCAACGAAGTCAACTTCTCAGGTCGACGAATTCAGTACTCTGCTCGACGATTTCTGGTCTACGATTTGAATCCTTCTCAGCCAGAGACTTCTTAGATTCTAAGTCCACAATCATTCTTTGGTCGACGATTTTGGAACTCAGTTCGACGAATTTGTTTGTTAGCTTGACGAATAAAGATTGTCAGTTCGATGAATATTATAGCAGAATTGACAAGTTTCCCTTGAAGACTAATTACTATTATCTGGTCGACGAACTCATCAGCTCAGCTCGACGAACTGTGAACTCAGCTCTACGATCCCTGTTCTTCATTCGACGATTCTAGATTAGGTTTTTTCTAGTTTTCCGTCCCTTTTCTTGGCGATGATTCCTGAATAATTAATGCGCAATCTTCTCGGAATGTTACCGTTGGAATGAGCATTGATCATGGATTATTACATACCGTTTTTCCATGTGACAGTTAGGGAATTCATTGATTGCCGTTTCCTACCCAGGACGACTGCATTTACTGCTCAAGATTTCAAATTTTGAATGTTCTTCAGTCAGTTTTTAGTCAGAAAAGAAAAGATTATGCAGTACTACAGACACACAGACAGACATTATACTCAAGAATAATCTTATAGAAATCAAAAGTTCTTTTCTGCAATCAGCCTAAGCCAGAGAACATCATCAAGAAGAAGAAGAACATTCAATCTCTATCAAGAGTTTTCTTCCTTCAATCCTACAGGACAACTTCAGAAGGACAACAATCTCTATATGTCAAAGAAGTTCCTGAAGCAATCTCTGGTCAAGGCAATCAAGTCTTGAAGACCTGTCACCTTGAAGCAGTGCTCCAGTATTCCTGATCCATTCAAGATCTCAGGGGGAGCAATCTGCTGAAATCAATCCACAAGTCTTCTCAGTTGTTATTGAGAAAGAGAAGACACCATCACCCTTTTTCCATCCTCTGTACAGGGTTTTAATTACCTTCAAAATTATTCCTGATTGCAAGTCTCCTACCAAAAGACTTGAGGTTTTAGTTTTTGAGCACCTGAATAAAAGCTCATTGGTGTCAGGCACCTGATCAAAAACCTGAGTGGATTCCTACCAGGGTGGTAGAAGAGTGGATGTACCCAGGTTGGGGAACCACTATAAATTTCTTGTGCCGTCTGGTTGCCCTTTTTCTTTTGTTTTGGCTGTGTTCTGTGATTTACTAGGTTGCTGTGCTTATTATTTTATTTGCTAACCTGTTCACCTAGCTTTACAACAAAAGTTGTAAAGATTTTTTAAGAGACCACAATACTCTATTCACCCCCCTCTAGAGTATTTCAGATCTATCTTCACTTTCAAAAACTACTATTTTGACGAAAACATTTAGCAAATTTGTATAAGAAAAGTATTGTATTTAAATATATTGACATCCTTAAAATTGAGGGTATTAATGTCATTTCAATATGTTTTTATCATATGAAACCCAAAGTATTCACCTCGTTGCGGCATGAGTCAAGTACACGGGAAGTCCAGGAAAACGTTACAATATTGTTGCAATAGTTTTTGGGCCGTTTGTTGCAGTTTCTATTTTCAGACAACAAGAAATTTGTTATAACAAATTTCTGCAGTTCAGAAAATTTGTTATAACAAGTTGCGGAAATTCAAATTTTGAATTCCGAATTCCTTCATATTTTTGGCAGTTTCAAGTGAATAGATGATAACCTTTCAACAATTAAAATGTTTCTTTTGGAAGAGAGGAGTATAAAGAGGAGGTGAGAGAGAAAAAAAGGAGGCTCTTCATAATACTCAAATTTCAAAAAGTAGATCTAGGGTTTTGGGAGAGGAGGAACCGCACCGCATCTTCATCAAAGAGCAATCTTGCATGCATTTGAGTGGAGTTTTCTACAAAGTTTTTGAACTATAAGCATCGTGTTTTGTAAGATCTATCCAATCTTATATTCCTCTTCTCAAATCATGAACTAAATTCCCTAGGTTTAATTTATGTGAATATTGGTGTGATTTCCTTATTTAGTTGATGATCTTGTGGTAAAACTTTTGGTTTATTATTTCATTTGATGCTTCATTTCGAGATTCGAGAGAGTAGAAATGTGAGTGTTTGAATGAAACATATTTTACTACGTAGAGAGATTCGAGAGAGGAGTCGCGTAAATTTTTAACCAAAGTTTTCGGATCATTTTACCGCGCTTCGAGATTCGAGGGAGGAGAGGCATAAGTGTATCATCAACTCGATATAGCGGAGAGGGGGAAAGGAATTTCACCTTTCTGTTAGCAACTTTTATTTTTATTATTAATCATATTTTTTGTTCGCCTGAGTTAAAGATGACAAGAGAACAAGGGGTATAGTGATTTCCGACATCGAGAGATACAGATCTCTACCGTAAAATCATTGCAGGGGAGCGCACCTAGATTTCTCATAAACATTTTCTTTTGATCCATTATTATAGGCTTAGGAAATCAAAATACAAGACCGTTTTCCCAAACTTGATAAACATTAATTTTAGAAAGTCTTAGCAATTTCACTTTAGAATTTTATTTGTCTTTAAACTCACTTAAATCAACTTACTTGAATTTAAAGAAAAGGACTAGCTAGTACTTGTGAGCCTTAGATTAATCGCCTCTCTGTGGATACGATCTTTGATCACTCTTTATTACTTGATCCGGCACATGCACTTGCGTAGTTTACGTATACCTATTTCGGGCGTATCAATAGTTCTGACCCATCTTGGCACTTGTGTATTGACTCAACACATTTTCTGAAACATTAGTGTCGAGATGTCCAAAGTGTGTTGACACTTGTGTCGAGACATCTTAGCTGTCTCGACATAATTCTACTTGAAGGAATTTTCAACTGAAACTTGAGAGTGTCGAGACAGTTAATTTGCCTCGACACAAGCATTGTCTGTGTCGACATCTTTTGTTTTGCTTGGTGTCGACATCTTTTGTTCTGCATTGTGTCGACATTTTTACTTCTTCATTGTGCCAAGGCAGTTGATTTGTCTCGACACAATTTTACTTAGTAAAATTTCCCATCTTCTTTGTGTCGAGACCATTGCATTGTCTCGACTCAATTGCTTTAAGCTTTATAGTGTCGAGTAAGCTGACTTAGTTTTCAATGTGTCGAGACAACTGATTTGTCTCGACATAGCTATCTTGAATCTTCTATGTGTTGATCTAGCTGACTTGTCTCGACACATCTTCTTTAAAGGTGTCGACATAGTTGAAGTGTGTCGACACTTTTGTACTTAGTCAATTTTCTGCGCTGTAAGTTGTTGAATGTAAACTGTGATGACTTATCTCGACACAGCTACTGCAAAGGTGTCGACACAGTTGAAGTGTGTTGACACTTTTGTACTAAGTCAATTTTCTACGCTGCAAGTTGTTGAATGTATACTATGCTGACTTGTCTCGACATAGCTACTACAAAGGTGTCGACACGATATCTGTCCACACTTTTGAACTTTGACAATTTTTCTTCAAAAATAAGTTAGCTTCTTGTGTCCACCAATCCAATCAATATGTAATCCTGTAAATATAAACAAAAAATATACATCAAATACAAATATGTGTATGTCATTGAGTTGAAAGGTCTTCTTCAAATCAAGTACATTGTGACAAATGTACCCAACAATCTCCCCCTATTTGGAGAAGTCATAACCCCAATTCAATGATATACACCATGATACCAAAATATGATGACAGAGTTATAAATTCAATAGTGCTAAATAGCATATGAAATGACACAATTGATAAACACATATATATAACATAGTGTAACCAAAATTTTCATTATGAATCTGTTCATGATTACATTTTTTGATTAGTTATACTGATAAAAAGTAAAAGTACAAAAATGCCTAGAAAATATATTCTAATGATCTTCTGGTTCTTTGATGACTATGCCCTTTCCAGATTGTATCTTATCTTTCACTTCAAGCACCTTGTCATCTGCTATCTTTTTCCCTTTGTAAATCCTAAGTTTTGAAATCTGTTCTGCCTTGATCCTTTGTCTTTCAAAATAGTGGTAAGGCTTTGAGAAATATTTGCTAGGATCAACTGAATTAGAAGGTATCTTCTCAGTCTTCAGATCATGTCTGAATTTTTGGATAACCTCTTGCTGCTTTAAATGTTTAGCCCATTCTTGCTGTTGCTATCATTTTGCCCTATCTATAACATTAACATTAACTATTTTCCATGCAGTGAGGATTATTGATCTGGAGGTTGGGCTCCACTATTCAAAGTCAGACCTAGTTTCAGCTTGTTCCCTAAACCTTTTCTTTGATAGTTGAGCTTCTTTTTCTTTAATCATAGCAGATTCAGACTGTTGATTTCTGTGAAGTGAAAGTGGGTGAATGGAAGGCTTGGGAAACCTATCCGCGCGGACTATGCGGACTGGGTTGGCGGACTGCTAGGTCGGCAGGGATGGTGCAGGCGGTTTGCTCTATGGCGGCCTGGGCGGTCTGTTCGCGCGGACTGCGCGGACAGCAGCGGCGGTCTGACAGGCCAGTGTATGCTCAGCAGGCGGTTTACTCCCAGGAAGTAACCGGGCGGATAGGAATGTTATCCGCGGAGTCCGGCTTGAAGCGGACTGAAGAACTGGAGCTCGGCAGACCGGTTTGGCAGATGCCTTGGTCTTGCTCTAGTGAAGCGGCAAGTGGAAGCCGTGGAGATCGCCGGTCAGCGCGGACAGGAACTGGAGGTCGCCCGATATGGCGGGCTAGATCCAGTGTCCGCCTGTAAGTGCGGACTGGCCCTTGTGGCCAGCGGACTGGACTTGGTGGGAATTGAACCAAGTCCAGGATGGCTCAGTCCGGGGAGATCGCGCAGTGGAGCGCGGGCTGGTTTCTCAGTCCGCCAAGCTTAGTAGAAGTGCTGTTGCCTTGTGTGCTAGCTTGGGGATATGCGGACTGGAGGATTGCTTGTGCAGGAGCGTGCGG
The DNA here is from genome assembly GCA_039583875.1 of Platanthera guangdongensis. NCBI lineage: Eukaryota > Viridiplantae > Streptophyta > Magnoliopsida > Asparagales > Orchidaceae > Platanthera > Platanthera guangdongensis. Next base: position 110,392,011 of record CM077160.1, on the reverse strand, counting down.
ACTGGAGCCGGAGTCCGCTGAGTCCGGTTGAGCCTTGTGATGAGGTTATGGACTCAGGGAAGCGGACTGGAGTTCGTTGTATACGCGGACTGGGGTCTGCTGTTAGCGGACTGGATTGGCGTGTCCGCTAAGTCCGGAGGTGCCTTGGAGTTGAGGTAATGGACTTGGGATATGCGGACGATAGCCGGGTATCCGCTGAGTCCGGCAGGTGCCTTGATGGCGCGGTTGCGGGCTCGGGTTTTGCGGGCTGATGCCTTGTCCGCAGAATGGCGGATACGGCTGTTGTGGAGTCTGGCTGGGGTGAGTCCGCGCGGCTTGGGTTGCGGTCTGGCGACCTGGCGACCTGGCGGACTGAGCGGACTCCACAGCAGTAGGTCGGCGGCTTGATTGTTTGAGTCCGCGCGGCTTGTTTTTTGTTCTTGTCTTTGTAACTGTCTCTGCTCTCCCGGTGTTGGGTTTTGGTGAAGCATGTCTCGCCATGTATGTCTCGCCTTGTAAAGAAGTTTGCTCTTGATCAATAAAGAAGCTTGTGCTGCATGTGTTGCTGGTTGTTACTGCTTTGTTGAGATAACCCCTGCTAACTCCACGATCCGGGAAAACTTTCAACATATAAGTGGGCGTATTCTCCTTCGGTTTGTTGAGTTTTCAGCAGGGTATCCAAGGGGGCGTCTGCGGTTTGTTGAATTTTAACATGGTATCAGAGGGAGGTTGTTGGAGTGGTCAAGCAGTGCTCAATGGAAGTAGTTGCTCTTCTGAAGAGGAAACCAGTGGTAGAACCATGGCAGTGGAGGATGCAAGTTGTCTTGGTATTGATCTTCTTACAGAGGCGAACTGTGAACGGTAGAAGTCCTGTATGAAGAGCTTTCTTCTTGGCGAGGACCTTTGGGAGGTTGTATGCGGAGCAGGAAGACAAGAGGGTACTGCTGGCAATGCTGAGGCGATGAGAGCTTGGAAGGAGGCAAATGCGAAAGCGGAGTCTATTCTCAAGCAGGTGATCTCATCGGAGCTCTTGGACCACATCAGTGGATGTCGGTCAGCTGCGGAGGTTTGGACTTCCCTTGATGGGTTGTTCAGGAAGAAGGTGAAGGAGGTTGCTGCTGATGATGGTCCCTCTACTTCATATCAGGAAGAAAGGAGTTGTTCTCCTAGGCGTGATAAGAAGAGGAAGGAAGGACCACGGTGCTATAAATGCAAGCAGCAAGGTCATCTTCGGAAGGAGTGCAAGGTTGTCTTGCTCTCGGCGAACGTAGCTCAGGTAGGGAGGAAGGAGAAGAACGTAGTTGGGACTTCAACTAGTTCTGGATCTGATCGGCTGGATGCCACTGATAGTGCAGCTATCTGGCATGAAAGACTGGGGCATGTAGGGATGGACAAGCTGAAAGCAATGGCGGAAAGAAGACTCGTAAGAGGCTTGCCTAGATTGTCATCCTATGGCGATGGTCGGGGGTGTGCGGGATGTCAGGAAAGTGGAGCCTATCTCTTCATGGTCGACAAAGCACAAGCCAGGAGTAATGCACCATTGGCGGTTGTCCATTGTGCTCTGGTGGGACCGACCGTCACGGCCAGTCTTGGAGGCAGCAGGTTCATGCTGATATTGGTTGATGACTATTCTGGGTATACTTGGGTATACTTTATGAAGACGAAGTCCAGCATGGTACGCTTGTTTGTGGAGTTCAAGAAGCTTGTCGAAGGCCAGCTTGGCCGGAGGATCAAGGTGTTGAGGACAGGTTTCGGTGGTGAGTTTGACTCAACCGAGTTCTCACGCTTTTGCAGGAAGCAAGGGATCCGGATGGAGCTTTCTTGTGGACATACTTCACAACAGGGTAGTGTTGCAGCTCGGATGATCCGTTGGTTAACGGAGACCTGCAAGTGTTGGCTTCGGAGTAAAGGCGTTCCGAAGGCTCTTTGGGCGGAAGGAATGGCCTGTGCTGCTCATGTCATCAACCGGATGCCTCTTAGTCCGATCATAGTGAAGACTCCTTATGAGCTAATGTTCGGAGTGAAGCCCTCAGTGAAGCACCTTCGGGTGTTTGGATCTACCTGCTATATATACTCTCCGGGTGCTCTCAAAACAAAGCTAGTCTTTGTAGGGTATGATGAGCAGAAAAGAAGATGGAGGTGTATGGATCCTGCGACGAAGAAACTCATAGTGTCGAGAGACATTGTTTTTGATGAGTTGACGCCGTATTGGGGTAGCTCTTATGTGGAGCTAGAGTTAAGCAGGTCAGATGGTGGGCTGAAGGAGGCTGCTGCTAAGGAAGTGGAGTTGCCTGAGTCACCAGGTGCTCCAGGTTGTTCTAGCTCCGGGGCAAAGGCGTCAGAGTCGGGAAGAAGGGGGAGCGATGCTCCAGGACCTTCTGGCTCAAAGGCGGAGACTTCCTGTTCAGGAAGCAAGGGGAGCGATGTTCCAGGCAGTTCATGTTCAAGAGGGGAGTCTTCTGGTTCAGGTAGCAGGGGGAGCGTTGCTCCAGGTGCTCTTGGTTCCAGTAAGGAGGCGTCTTGTTCAGGGAACAAAGGGAGCATTGTTCCGGGTTTGCCCGGGAACGGAGCTGGTTCAAAAGCAGCGGAGGTGGTTAGCCATGATCAGGTTCTTCGGAGATCGAAGAGGATCAGTAAGCCACCAGCTCGATATAGCGAAGGGAACACGGCGGACTTGGTCCCGTGTTTCCTTGTTAGCCCTCAGATCGAGCAAGGGACTTCTGGCTGTGATGACCCCACTAGAATCAAGGAGGTGGTTGACACCAAGTCTGATGAGGTGACTTCTCTCAGAGGCAACGAGGCTTGGGCTTCTGGGTCCAAGGAAGTTGGTGATACTCCTATGATGCATGAGTGGAGGTTGAAGCTGAAGAAGGCAGAGGGAAGCATGGCTCCTTTTGGGAGATGCTGGAGGGCTCCCTCATGGTCCATGATATGCGGGGCGAGGACTATGTCTTGGACATCTCTTCGTAGATGCTATCGGAAGGACCAGGTGCAAGGTTACGGGAGCTGCTGGAGTTATTCACCACTTCTCACTTCAAGGGGGAGTGTTGATTTCTGTGAAGTGAAAGTGGGTGAATGGAAGGCTTGGGAAACCTATCCGCGCGGACTACGCGGACTGGGTTGGCGGACTGCTAGGTCGGCAGGGATGGTGCAGGCGGTTTGCTCTGTGGCGGCCTGGGCGGTCTGTTCGCGCGGACTGCGCGGACAGCAGCGGCGGTCTGACAGGCCAGTGTATGCTCAGCAGGCGGTTTACTCCCAGGAAGTAACCGGGCGGATAGGAATGTTATCCGCGGAGTCCGGCTTGAAGCGGACTGAAGAACTGGAGCTCGGCAGACCGGTTTGGCAGATGCCTTAGTCTTGCTCTAGTGAAGCGGCAAGTGGAAGCCGTGGAGATCGCCGGTCAACGCGGACAGGAACTGGAGGTCGCCCGGTATGGCGGGCTAGATCCAGTGTCCGCCTGTAAGTGCGGACTGGCCCTTGTGGCCAGCGGACTGGACTTGGTGGGAATTGAACCAAGTCCAGGATGGCTCAGTCCGGGGAGATCGCGCAGTGGAGCGCGGGCTGGTTTCTCAGTCCGCCAAGCTTAGTAGAAGTGCTGTTGCCTTGTGTGCTAGCTTGGGGATATGCGGACTGGAGGATTGCTTGTGCAGGAGCGTGCGGACTGGAGCCGGAGTCCGCTGAGTCCGGTTGAGCCTTGTGATGAGGTTATGGACTCAGGGAAGCGGACTGGAGTTCGCTGTATACGCGGACTGGGGTCTGCTGTTAGCGGACTGGATTGGCGTGTCTGCTAAGTCCGGAGGTGCCTTGGAGTTGAGGTAATGGACTTGGGATATGCGGACGATAGCCGTGTATCCGCTGAGTCCGGCAGGTGCCTTGATGGCGCGGTTGCGGGCTCGGGTTTTGCGGGCTGATGCCTTGTCCGCAGAATGGCGGATACGGCTGTTGTGGAGTCCGGCTGGGGTGAGTCCGCGCGGCTTGGGTTGCGGTCTGGCGACCTGGCGGACTGAGCGGACTCCACAGCAGTAGGTCGGCGGCTTAATTGTTTGAGTCCGCGCGGCTTGTTTTTTGTTCTTGTCTTTGTAACTGTCTCTGCTCTCCCGGTGTTGGGTTTTGGTGAAGCATGTCTCGCCATGTATGTCTCGCCTTGTAAAGAAGTTTGCTCTTGATCAATAAAGAAGCTTGTGCTGCATGTGTTGCTGGTTGTTACTGCTTTGTTGAGATAACCCCTGCTAACTCCACGATCCGGGAAAACTTTCAACATATAAGTGGGCGTATTCTCCTTCGGTTTGTTGAGTTTTCAGCAGGGTATCCAAGGGGGCGTCTGCGGTTTGTTGAATTTTAACACAGACATCTCCACCTCTTCACATATAACATTTTGAACTGGTGGTGGACTGTACATGTGTTGGACAACAACTTGGATAGCCTCAAATGGAACTTGTTCTACAAGATTGTACATGGATGGACCAGGGGCTTGAATGGCTTCAAATTGAGCTGGTAGACAACCAGACTCAGCAGTTTGATCTCCATCATACCATAGGGGAGGATGGCCTAAAGTGTCTCTGATATTGTTCGATATCCATGTAGTATGTTCAGAACTGGCCCTTATCATTACCCTCTCCCACTTTATGACTTCTCTTTTCATATGATCTCTCAGATCATTCTTGTGAAACCTCACTTGTCCATCTAGGTAATTGATTCCTGAGGTTACAGTGTTCTTCACTTTCAGCAAATTGGTATCCAAAGCTTTGTCAGAATCTTTGATATCTTTAAGTAATGAGGTTGAACGAGTTGTTAGTTGAGTTTCAAATTCTTTTGTAGCAGCAGCTATCTTGTTTTATAATTCAGTAGTCTGCTCAGTCAGTTTAACCATTGTTTCTATATGCATGATAGTCATGTTTTCATCCAAGATTCTTTGATTTTCAAGGATATAGCCTTGTCTGACTATCATTTTAGCTTCAGATTTCTTTGCTTCTTGTTGTTGTTTAGTTATATAAACCACAACATTTGCTCACTTTTGGAAGTAATCTGTCATGTCTGTCTTAAGAAGATTTACTTCAAATCTTATAGACTTAATATCCCGAGCCAGCTGAAACTGCAACTCCTTGTTCCTTTCATCCACATACTTTTCAAGTTGTTGCCTATGTTGGTCAAACATAATTTGTAGTTGCACAAGCAGTGAGCTTTTGTCTACTAGAGGAGCTGGAGTTGGTTTAGACTGAATAAACCTTTTATAGCTCCTATTTTTCTTTTTTATTTCAGATATTTTCCTTTTCTTCAGCAGAGACTATTCTTCTTTCTCAGATTTAGAGGAACATAATTCTTCAACTGGCAGTGTCTCTTTGGCTTTGTCAGTATTTGGGTATAACTCCCCCTCAACCCTTGCATCTTCTTTATTTATATTGGTATTTTCTAAATTAGCATCTGTATGCTGAATTTCGACATCAGGAATTTGATCCTATGGAGTTTTAGCTAACTCCCCCTGAATTTCATGTTCCTTGAACAAAAGATTTTCTTCCAATAGAATTTCTTCTACAGTCTCCTGATTGATTGCATGTTCAGTATCTTCATCTGTCATCAGCAGATCTTGTGCAATTGCATCATTCAATCTTTCCTCTTTGTTCAGGTCATGAACCACATCCATCATTGTTTGACCATCAATTTCACTTTCTAAAGTTGGAAGCACATTGAGGTTTTCTTCTTCAATGTGTTCCTTCTTTTGTACTATCTCTCACTGCATCTATGGTTTTAGCAGTCTAAGTCTTCTTCTTGGTCAATTCTAGGTATATGGAATACCTTGGCCAGTCTTCTTGTTGTGATTTTCACCTTTATTCCATTCACCTTGGACTTAATTTTTGTTGAATTTGTTTCCAGTGATGCATTGGAGAAGAATTCTGACACTTCTCTTTTTCCAGATATTTGTAGGTTCAGAAAGCAAATTCTCCAAGCCAGCCTTATTGATCAGGTTCACCACTTCCTTGATTTTGTCATCCGCTGACTAGAATCCATTGCAAACCAGCTCATATACTTCGAAGATGTTATTATTATTCTTGGGAGCCATTGGAATTAAGAGAAGTTGAAGAAGAAGATGTGTCGACTAAACGAGTTCTAGGTCTCAGCACTCAAGGTTCAATCTCTCAGGAATTTAGGTAAACGTAGACGACACCTTCTTTCTTGCCATATTTATAGTAGTTGTTGCTGAAGTTGAAAAGGCGTGCTGCTAAATCTGTTCCAATTTTTAGGAAATGACCTAGTGTCGATGCTAGTCTTGAGTGTCGACACAAGTTTGTCGAGATGTGTCGACATAATACATATCAAGTCTGTCGTGATGTGTCGACTCAAGTTAACACATGTTTTATGTCTCGACACATCACTTTCTATAGTGTCGACACACCCTCTGGTGTCTCGACACATTACTACATACAGTTTCGATATATTTTCTTGTTTCTCGACACTAACTAGTCAAAATTTTGTTTTTCTTAAGTGTTGATTCTTGACACTTTTGTAGCTTATAATTTTGAAACCTAAATGAGTATACTTAATTACTAATTAATAAGTTTTATACTTAAGTTATTACTGTTTTACTCAAGATTTAAAATTCCAAGTTCAAATTTAAAGAAATTATATTTCTCTTCTTTCAAAAGCTTAGTAAAGATAGCAGCAATCTATCTATTTGTTGGAACAAATTCTAAGCTAATATCTTCATTTTCTATATGTTCTCTAATAAAATGATATTTAATTTCAATGTGCTTAGTTCTACTATGTGATACATGATTATTTGCAATAGAAATAACACTAGTAGAATCACAGTGTAAAGGAATTTTACTTATCTGTAAATTGTAATCTTGTAACTGGTGCTTAATCCAGAGCAATTGTTCACATCAACCACCAGCAAAAATATACTCAGATTCAGCTGTAGACATTGCTACACTTGTCTGCTTTTTCCTGCTTAATGACACCAGCCTCTTTCCAAGAAATTGACATGACCATAATGTGCTTTTCTCGTCTTCTTTACATCCTGCATAGTCTACATCTGAATAGCCTATTAGATAAAAATCACTATTCTCAGGATACCATAGACCAAGATTAGGTGTTCCCTTTAGATATCTTAATATTCTTTTAACTGTAGTATATTGAGATTCCTTAGGGCATGCTTGATACCTGGCACAAACACAAGTGACATACATTATGTCTGGTCTACTGTCCGTTAGATAGAGTAGAGAACCAACTATGCCCCTATACAAGGTGATATCAATTGGCTTCCCAGCATCATCCTTGTCTAAAGACATACTTGATCCCATGAGAGTTTTCATTGAAGTGGATGTTTCTATGCCATACTCCTTGATTATCTCCTTGGTGAACTTAGACTGACTAATGAAAAGTCCATCTAAAGTTTTCTTAACTTGGAGACCCAAGAAAAACTTGAGTTCACTCATGCTACTCATCTCAACCTTGCCTTGTATTAATTTGGCAAACCTAGTACAAAGTGACTCATCAGTAGAACGAAATATTATGTCATTAATATATATCTGTACTAAGATGGTCTTGTCTTTGACATCCCTTAGGAATGGTGATTTTTCTATTTTCCCTCTTGAGAATTTATTCTCTAGAAGGAACTTAGACAAAGTCTCATACCAAGCTCTTAAAAGTAAATATACATGAGTAGGTTTAGTAGAATCAACAAAACTTGAGAGTTGCTCTACATAAACTCTTTCTTTAAGATTGCCATTTAGAAAGGCTGACTTCACATCCATTTGATATACTTTGAATCCTTTGTATGCTGCATATGCTAGGAAGAGTCTTATAGCCTCCAATCTAGCTACTGATGCAAAAGTTTGATCAAAGTCTATTCCTTCTTCTTGTCTATATCCCTTTGCAACCAGTCTAGCTTTGTTTCTGACTATAATCCCATTCTCATCTAGTTTGTTTCTATATATCCATTTGGTTCCTATGATGTTGCAGTTATCTGGTCTGTGAACTAGCTTTCAGGCATTGCACCTATTGAACTCGTTCAATTCTTCCTGCATTGAACTTATCCAAAATGAATCCATATTAGCTTCTTCAAATTTCTTTGGTTCTGTCTGGGACAAAAAGTTTGAATACATCATTGTGTTGTGATGTTTAATTCTTGCTGTCACACCCTGTGCTGCATCTCCTATGATCAATTCCCTTGGATGATCCCTTAGATGTTTGATAGCCACAGCTAATGCAACTTATTCTTCTTGACCACCTACATCTTGCTGAGTTTCTTCTCCTTGCTGTTCTTGTGCAAGCTCTTCTTCTACTATGTTGACTCCACCTTGCATATTCTGGCTTGCTGGAGCAATATCATCTATAGTCAGTTCCTTTAGCTTTAATTCTTCACCTATTGTGCTTGATGAACCTGACTTATCATTATAAAATATAGAACTTTCATCAAATATAATATGAACAGACTCTTCCACAACTTGATCCCTCAAGTTGTAGACCCTATAGGCCCTACTGTGGTCACTATAACCAATAAATATTCCATCATAGGACTTCTCAGCAAACTTGGATAGATATATATTTTTTTATTATTTAAGACATAACATCTACATCCAAAGATTGTAAAATAGGCCAAGTTTAGTTTTCTGCCCTTCATAAGTTCATAAGGAGTTTTATTCTACTTTTTGTTGATTGAAGCTCTATTAAGAACATGACATGTTGTGTCTATAACTTTAGCCCAGAAGTATTCTAGAAGTGAAGAATCACTCAACATGGTTCTTCCAGCTTCAATGGGAGTCATATTCTTCCTCTCAGCAATTCTATTCTGTTGGGGTGTTCCTGATGAGGAAAACTCTTGCTGAATCCCCAATTCTTCACAAAAATTTATCATATAATCAGATTGAAACTCAGTTCTATGATCACTCCTAATTTTAACTACAAAGTTATTTAATTCATTCTAAATTTGTTTGACAAAGGTCTTAAAGATATCAGGAGTTTCAGACTTTTTCCTTAAAAAAACCCAAGTGAATCTGGAATAGTCATCAACTATTACAAAAGTGTAAATTCTCCTTCCTAAACTGTGAACTGACATAAGACCAAACAAGTCCATATGCAAGAGGTATAAACAACTCACTGAATCTTTACATTAAATACTTTTGAATGTAGTTTTAGTTTGCTTGCCTTTTTGGCATGTTGAGCATATGCTCTTCTTTGAGCATTTTATGTTAGGGCCATTCCTAACAAGCTCTCTACTAAAAAGTTTGCCTATGACCTTATAGTTCAAATGAGATAGCCTCTTGTGTCATTTGACACAGTGTGAGGCTTTCTCATTTGCAACTAGATATAAGGGTGAGTTTGACTTTAAACAAAGAAAATTTAAACAATACACATTCCCACATCTAGTGTCTGTCAAGATAACCTCTTGGTTACTTGACTTCTTAATTGGGCACTCATTTTTGTGGAAAGAAATGTCATAACTAAGATCACAAAGTTTACTTATGCTTATAAGGTTGTGTTGCAACCCTTCCACATAAGCTACTTTAATGAGAGTGACTAACCCATTTGTCATCTTACCATAATCTTTGATTATTCTTTTGTCAGCACCACCAAAGATCACCTTTGGTTCATTCTCCATGAGGACAAATTCCCTTAAATTGTCTCTTATTCCAGTCATGTGTCTGGAACATCCACTATCCAAGTACCATATTGGTTTGTCTCTAGTGCTTGAACATTCCTGCAAAATCAAAATTTATTTTTCCTTTGGAACCCAAATTGTTTTTGGTCCTAGGTTCTTATTAGCTGTGGTTCTATTGAAACCACCATTGAGCTTCTTAACTGGATATCTTTTCTGAATATGAGACACTGAGTAATTGAACCAACAGTCCAAGGCAAAGTGTCCTACCTTTCCATAACACCAACATTCATATCTGTCGTACCTCCTCTTTAGAGGAACAAAAGGAACTTTGTGCTGACATTCCTCAGTACAAGAATCATCACATTTAGCTGTTGTAATTAGACTGGTAGCAAATAAGTTGTTTTGTCTCTCAGTTACAACTATCCTCCTTGGAGCAGGTACATTAAGAATAGCTTTCCTATTCATATATGAACTTGGTCCAACTTGTTTAGACTTCAGGATTTCTTTTCCTTTAGTCTGAATTATAGGCTGTGGAATGACTGGACCCCTTTGTCCTGTCAGCTTTTTGCCTCTTTTCTTCTTGGTTTTAATATACCCAAGACCACTTTCAGGTGTTCATGAGAAGGTATCTATAGTAGTCAATGCCGTTTTAGGTTTAGAAAATTGTTGAACTAACTTTTTCTCATTCAGGAGTTTGAGTTTCTGCTCCTGAATAATTTCATCCTTCTTTTTCAGCAATAAGATCTGATTGTCAATGATCTTAGTCAGCATTGCCAACTTAGAACTTTGAAAACTAATTTTCGGAGTATCCATCCTATAATGATACTCAAAACCTTTTAGTGCTGCTATTTCTTCAGCTTGTTCTTTGACAAGCTTCTTACTATTTACTAGGGTTTCTAATAGCTTTCCAAATTTGACTGTTAGCTGTTGTAGTTAAGTCATAGAGTCAGTCTTATGTGAATCATTCTTTGAGTCACATAAGTCTAGCTCATCCCCAGTCTCATATACAGAAGTTTTAGTACTTGTTGAATTGACATAGATTACCTGAGTATTCTGACTGTCAAGTGCTTCTGTTCCTGAATCGTCAGAGAGTGCCATTAAATTGATCTTCATTTCTTCTTCAAAATCACCATTGTGTGATGAAGGTGTGGAGCTTTTCCTTTTATAAATAGCCTTTCTGATGAACTCTTCTTCACTGGAGAATAGTCCAGTAAGTTCTTGTTCTGACTCACTTGAGTCAGTATCACTATCAGATAAGGTTTTATATTTCTTTTCCATCAGACTCTTCTCTGATTTCTTATTCTTATAGAATTTCTTCTCTTATGACTTTTTATTTTCCTTCCTTTTTATCGGACAGTCAACTATGACATACTCAGGCCTGTTACAACAAAAGCAAATAATGTCAGTCTTAGATTATTTGTTCTGATGAGAATCATACCTGACCACATATTTGTCTTTGATTTTACTGGAGCTTTATCCAGAAGGTTTTTTTTGTTCCACTGCTTCCTTCTCCTTAGCATTTTCTTGAATTGCCTGGTAAATAGTGTCAATTCATCATTTGATAGATCTTTTGATGAAGAACAGACTTCAGTGCTATCTGTATCTTCATCTCTTCTAGATGATGATGATGTTTCTCTTCTAGTCTTTCTAGATGTATCTGCTTTGAAGGCCACAAATTTAGTCTGAGTTAAACTTCTGGCAGATTCTGCTTCAGCTTTTATAGAGTTAACCCGAAGCTCATGTGACATAAGCTTCCCATACAAGTCTTGGGGTAACATATTTCTTAGATTCCTCATTTCTCTTACTACACAAATCTTGATGTCCCATTCTTTATTTAAGGATCTTAAGAACTTGTCATTCAGTTCATAATTTGAGAAAATTCTGCCATAGTTTCTTAAGTCATTTACTATTCTAAATAACTTTTCATAGTATTGTTCTATAGAATCATTCTTTCCTTGTCTAAAGGCCTTATACTGCTGGTTAAGGAGAGATTTTTTGTCATCTCTTATCTCTTCTGTACCTTCTATGTATACTATGAGTGTATCCCACATCTCCTTTGATGTATTGCAGTGCACAAGATTCTGAAAGGTAGAATTGTCTATTGCACTGACTGTTATATTCTGCACCCTCTTATCCATGGTGGCAAGTACCACCTCATCCTTTGTCATTTCTGACATTTTCTTGGGGGTTTGAACATTTGCATCCAGGACTGATGTCTTCATTGGTACATATGGTCCTTCCTGTACAGCAATAAAGATTCTTGGATCTGAGGCTTCCATAAACAATCTTACTCTCTATTTCCATATAGCAAAATTATTCTTTGTACAAATAGGCAGTTTCATATAACTGAGTTCTCTGTGTGATTCAGAAGACGTAGATCTGATATTTTTCTAATACACTTTGGATCTTTTTCAGACTATTAAGTCTTTCTTGAATAACCTCCCTCTGATATCACTTGAAAGATAATTCTATGGGTAGATAATCACCTATAGGGGGTGAATATGTGACTTTTTAAAATACTGCATCAAATCTTTATCACTTAAGAGTTTTAGTAGTTAAAGCATTCACAACATAGCATAAGCAAAATTAATTCACAACACACAGCACACACAAAATTTATAGTGGTTCTCCTTTTTGGGTACATCCACTTTCCCCCATCTTCCTTACTAGCAATGTGCTAGATAAGGTTATAGCTCCTACTCTTTAACTCAAATTCAAAGATCTTACATGCTCATTTTCTGTTAAGAAACCTACACTCAGACCACCAGGTCCTACCTCAGAGATTCTCCCAATCTCCTACCTCAGGTCCCTCAAGAACCCTACCTCAGCCTTTATAAAATAGGCCTACAACTCAGTGATTCACTCAAACCACCTACCTTAGGTCCCTCAAGAACCCTACCTCAGCCTTTATAAAATTTACTGACAACTCAGAGATAAGATCTCCTACCCGCTCAGATCTCTAGGAGATCTTACAAAATAAAAAAGGTAAAATATAAAGAATAAATTCTCAAAAAAGAGAATTTCTGTAATCTGACTTATCTGTTTGCACGGATTCTTCAATCAGCAACAATGTATTTCTCCTTGATAAATTGGCTGGCTGATAAGTTGCTTTTCTGAATCTGATATCTTCTTGATGTTGATCAGAATGATAACCTTGAAGAAATTATTGATCAGATCCACCTTGATCTTCAGATCGATTTCTATAAAAGATCTGAAGATTTTCTTGAAGATATTCGTCTTCTTCCTCCTCATCGGGATTGGAAAATGAATGAGAATTTTCTGATTGCTTTTTCGATTCTTCTCTCTCTATTATTGGTGTAAACTACCCCTCTATTTATAGCCTTCATGGATGGGTAGTTACTGAATGATGACATCAGCGTCTGACATCATACATCAAATTCTCCTTCAAACTGTTTCAGTCAAAATAACTTATTCCTGTACTTGATGTGACAGTTATGACCCATCTGAGCACTTCTGTGCTGACTCAGCACATTTTCTGAAACATAAGTGTGTCGACAATTGTGTCGAGACATCCAAAGTGTGTCGACAATTGTGTCGAGACATCTTAGCTGTCTCGACACAATTCTAGTTGAAGGAATTTTCAACTGAAACTTGAGAGTGTCGAGACAGTTGATTGGTCTCGACACAAGCATTGTCTGTGTCGACATCTTTTGTTCTGCTTGGTGTCAAAATCTTTTGTTCTGCCTTGTGTCGACATATTTACTTCTTCATTGTGTCGAGACAGTTGATTTGTCTCGACACAAATTTACTTAGTAAAATTTCTTGTCTTCTTTGTGTCGAGATAGTTGTATTGTCTCGACTCAACTACTTTAAGCTTTACAGTGTCGAGTAAGCTGATGTAGTCTTCAATGTGTCGAGACAACTGACTTGTCTTGACACAGCTGTCTTGAATCTTCTATATATCGAGCTAGCTGACCTGTCTAGACACAGCTTATTTAAAGGTGTCTACACAGTTAAGTGTGTCGATACTTTTGTACTTAGTCAATTTTCTGCGCTGTAAGTTGTTGAATGTAGACTGTGCTGACTTGTCTCGACACAACTACTGCAAAGGTATCAACACAGTTGAAGTGTGTCAAAACTTTTGTACTTAGTCAATTTTTTGTGCTGCAAGTTGTTGAATGTAGACTGTGCTGACTTGTCTAGACACAACTACTGCAAAGGTGTCGACACATTTGAAGTGTGTCAACACTTTTGAACTTTGACAATTTTTCTTCAAAAATAAGTTAGCTTCTTGTGTCCACCAGTCCAATCAATATGTAATCCTGCAAACATAAACTGAAATATACATCAAATACAAATATGTGTATATCATTGAGTTGAAAGAGCTTCTTCAAATCAAGTACATTGCGACCAACGTACCTAACAATGTCCCGGATGCTCTGAGGACCAAGCTTAATGCAAAGGTGATGAAACTTGTCTTTGTGGGCTATGATGGGCGGAAAAAGGGATGGAAGTGTATGGATCCTGCGACAAGGAATTTCGTTGTATCAAGAGACGTTGCCTTTGATGAACTGACATCGTATGGAGGTGGCTCTGTTGAGCTGCATGAGAGTAGGGCTGATGAAGGGCAGAAGGAGGCTGCTGAAGATCTTCATGTGGAGCTGCCTGTGTCGCCAGGAGCTCCAGCTGTTTCTAGCTCCGGGGCATGGGCTTCTGGTTCGGGAAGTAGGGGGAGCGACGCTCCAAGTATGCTCGGGAATGGAGCTGATTCTGAAGAGGTAGCGGAGGTGGTGAGCAAGGAGCAAACTCTTCGGAGATCAAAGAGGACCATCAAGCCACCAGCTCATTATTACGAAGAAAACACATTGAGCTTTGTCTCTTATTTCTTCGCAGGCCCCCTGGATGAGCGGGAGCCTTTTAGCTTTAATGAAGCCACTGGAGTCAAGGAGTGGGAAGATTCCATGGATGAGGAGATGACTGCCCTCAAGATGAATGAGACCCGGGACCTTGTGCCCAAGGTTGATAGCGTTACTCCTGTGACTTGTAAGTGGGCATAGAAGCTAAAGAAGAAGGTGGATGGAAGCATCGAGCGGTACAAGACACGCCATGTAGCTCGAGGTTTTTCATAACAGTACAAAGAAGACTATGAGGAGACGTTTAGTCCCGTGGTGAAGATGACTTCAGTTCGGGTGGTGATGGCCTTGGCGGCTTTCCAGAGCTGGAAGATGTGGGAGCTAGATGTAAATAACGCCCTTTTTATGGAGAAATTGACAAAGACATCGTCATGGATCAGCCACTGGGATATATATCTGAATAACATCCGGACTATGTCTGCAAGCTCCGGAAAGCCCTCTACGATTTGAAGCAGGCTCCTCGAGTCTGGTATGGGAAGATCATAGAATACCTCCAGTTCTGAGGTTATCTTGCTTTTAATTCAGACTCGAGCTTGTTCATCAAGAAGAAGGGGGAGCTTATGGTCTTGGTGCTGTTGTATATGGATGACATGATCATTACATGGAACTCCAAGGAGAATGTAGCTAGGCTCAGGGCAGAGCTAGCTATAAGATTCGAGATGAAGAACTTGGGTGAGCTCCATCATTTCCTTGGACTCGAGGTGGAGAGGAAAGAGAGCGACATACTCGTGTCCTAGAAGGGATATGCAGAACGGATCGTTCAGCGATTCGGCATGCGAAAGGGGAAGAGTATCTCTACTTCTTTTGATTCTAGCGTCAAACTTCGGCGGGATGATGGAAGGATTCTTCCAGATCCTTTGGTGTTTCTGGCTCTGGTTGAGAGTCTTATCTACTTGACAATTACAATGCCAGACATTGCTTATGCGGTTGGCCGAGTAAGTCGGTATATGGAGGAACCCAGTAAGCCTCATCTGATGGCGGCAAGGAACATTCTGAAGTTTGTGAAGTCCACTTCTGATATGGGTCTCCTTTATCGGAGAGACACTAATTTTACTCTGCAAGGATAGTCGGATGCTGATTATGGGGGAGATTCAGATGACCGGAAGTCAACATTCAGTTATGTCTTCACATGTGGATCGACCAGTATCTCTTGGTGTATCAAGAAATAAGACTCAGTGTTTGTATCTACTACGGAAGCAGAGTACAAGGCTTCGGCCTTGGCAGCTCGGGAAGCCATCTGGCTCAGGAGATTAGTAGAGGATGTCTATGAAGAAGTGCGCTGTCCAACTCTGTTGTGTGATGAAAATGAGAGTGCCATGAAACTGGTTAATAATCTAGTGTGTCAAGCGTGGACCAAGCATATAGAGGTTGAGCATCACTTCATTCGTGAAAAGGTGTTGGAGGGATCTCTTATGATGGAGCATGTGTGGAGTGAGGACAACATCGCGGACATCTTCACGAAGCCGCTGCCGAAGGTGTCGTTTACTCAGTTACGGGGACTGTTGGGCTTGGTCACCACTTCTCACTTTAAGGGGGAGTGTTGAAAATTGTGAAGTGAAAGTAGGGGTTGATCAGGCAGACCGCGCGGCCTGGGCGGATAGTCTGGCAGACTGGTAGTGCGGCCTGAGCAGTCTGATGTTGCGGCCTGGTGATGGAAACCAGCATGTTCGGCGTGTGTTTTTGCTGTTGTCTGTTCCCTGAAGTAACCGTGTAGATAGGTGTGTATCCGCGGGTGTAGCGGGCTATTTCTGAGTTCACGGAGACCGCTTGATGCGGACTGCCTTTGGAGCTCAGGAGATCGGCATTGGCCTGTGCCCTTGATCTCTGGTGGAGCGGTTAGGTGATAACCGCGTAGTTCATGATTAGGCGAACTGGATTGATCTGGCAGTCTGAGCGGACTGAGCGGATTGATAGTTCATGTCCACGGAGCTCACGCCAGAAGTTCACTGGTTGCTGAACTTGGTCATAAGCTATGACAAGTCCAAGTTGATTGCAGAGCCCGCAATGGCTGCTGGTTGACCGGGCAGTTTGTGCCTTTGGTCGTGGATATTGCTTATTGCGGGCTGGTGCGGTGTCCGCTGACATGCAGACTAGCTTCATGTCCGGCCTCCTTTGATAGCAGGCGGATAGACTGATGTCTGGCCTTGTCCATGCGGACCGAACAGACTGTTTGGTGCTAGCTGCGAGCTGGGGTGGTGATTCTATCCACTAGGGCGGTAACCACACTCCTCTCCGTGCTTATAAATAAGACCCCCATCACATCAACAGTAACTGAATGAACAGTAAGTTGAGCGTCAGTTAATTGCTGTGGCCTCGGATTTTCTGTCCGCACGGTTTGAGAAGGTTAACTGGTTTGCTGTTTGCAGGTTGTGCAGTAGCACTAAGAAGCCAGGAATCTGGTTCTGACTACGGTCAGGGAACAGTGGAGCTTGCAGTTAATAATCAGCGTTTTTGCAGTAGGTCACCTTTGCGGCCAGCCAGCCTTCTCTCCTTCAGCGATTCCAGTTCAATAACCTGTCCACCGGTCTCGACGGTCTGTTCTTTCAGTTCGACAGCGGCTTGTTCGCGGACTCTGGCTGCTAGGAGATTTCTGCAGTCAGGCGGCTTGCAGAGAACGAGCAAGGTGTTCAGCAGAATAACAGGTTGTCCGCGGATTTCGTGGACTCCGTAGATCAGTTTGGTGCAGCAGCGGCTTGGCGGTCTCGGCGGACTCAGTGGACTCGACGGTCTCTGAGGCAGTCCGCCCGACTTGAAGTTTCTTGTTTGCTTGTATGCTTCTCCTTTATACATTGGCGAATCATGTCTCGTCATATATGTCTAGCCTTGTAAAGAAGATAGTTGATATTACAAGACTTGTTGTTGTCTTATGTTGTCTCTGATTTACTTAGTTCAGTTTATGGTTGGAGTGTTACTGCGCCTGGTTCCCGCTTTCCGCTTGATCAAGTTGTCAGCTTGATTGCTCTGAAAGTTTTTACTTGGTATCAGAGCTATCTTCTGTTCATCTTGTGAAATTTCAACACCCTTACCCTTCCCCTTGACGATGCACCATACCCAAGGCCTTAAAGTTCTGAAGCGTGAAGGGAAAGGGATGATATGTTCTTATTTTATATTCAAGGTATTTATGTAATTTCCCCCAGCTATGACTCTTATAAATAGTGGGACTTGGTTTAGGGTTTGTTCATGTTGAATGTATTGTGTTCTTTTGGTGTGTCTTAGCGGATGCACGAAAGAGTCTTCCCTCGTCAGAAGGTCGAGCTGTCAGGGCCGCTGTCCTTAGGTGAGATCAGTTATCTTGTAATCATTTCCATCAATATTACGATCCAATTTATGTATTTTTCTCCTTGAGATTGGTTTGGGTCGTATCAAGAGATCTC
The DNA here is from genome assembly GCA_039583875.1 of Platanthera guangdongensis. Taxonomy (NCBI): domain Eukaryota; kingdom Viridiplantae; phylum Streptophyta; class Magnoliopsida; order Asparagales; family Orchidaceae; genus Platanthera; species Platanthera guangdongensis. The sequence goes on along the minus strand of CM077160.1, from coordinate 110,374,186 downwards.
AGACTATGGTCATAGGGGGAAGCTCGTTCCAAAACCCCATCCTCTTGAGGAGGTGTGTAATACATGGGTCTTCATGGAGCATACTACTTAGGATCTATTTGGTTCGGCGTTTTGCCGCTCCGTTTTGGGCAAACGCCGCCGGAAGGCGGGGAAACAAATGAACCTCCGGCGGCGTTTGCTCCGTTTCCACCCGCCCGCCCTGAGAAACGCCCAAAATAGCTCCGTTTGGAGAAGCCACCTCCCCCCTCCGATTCGAATACTCCGTTTCCACCCTCCGGATCGACCCTCCACCGCCGAACCAAATGAAGCCTTAACCTCTTGTTTTCACGTTGGTACCAAAAAAGAGGCCAAGCAACACACCCACGTTGAGTGGGGCTAACTCGAATATATTATATAAATATTGTAAATTGGAGCGAGTCACCACCCCATGACTTTCACCGTGACTGAAGAGCATGAAAGTGAGGAGGCAGTGAATAATACAAAGAGCATGGTAAAGGAGATGACGAGCCACAGATTTTTTTTTTTCAAAATGTAGGAGAGATATCATTGCTAATTTGTACCCATAACTCCTGCCGGTTGTATCCCTTATATAGGGAAATTTGTGAGAATTGTGGAGTAACTAGAGGAGATAGCAAATGCATCGTCGAAGAAACCCATATAGGTATTGAATTGATGCAAAGTAATAACATGTGTCCGTCCACGTGCTCGAAACTCAACATATTGTTGTGCCCATCCCAGTGGTAGTGGCTCAATGGTGTGTTCAAAATATGCGGGCACCGTTATGACAAATAACGCTCTCCACCCTAGTATAGATAAATGTTCTTGCACCGCACTATCTTGCTTGATGTCGGCCAAAACACCCCAACCAATGGTTTGGGGGACGCCAAAAGACTTGGTGAAAAAAATGATCGCACGGATGATGAGTAGAAAGGGTGAAGGCAACCATGGATTCAACCGTTGGTGGCTCGTCTTGTGCAGCAGAAGAAGAAGAAGCACCAAAGTGGTGTGTGCGGGGAGTTGCCATGAAGAAAAAGAAGCACCAAAGTGGTGTGTGCGGGGAGATGCCATGAAGAAAAAGAAAGAGAGGAAAGGAAGCGGAGTGAGAGATGAAAATATGAGATGGTGGGGAATGGACACCAGATGGGTGAGGAAAATGTGAGGGAGAGACCGCCTTTAAATAGGGTGATGTTACAAGTAAATTTAATTTAGTTTCTAGTAAATCATTACTATTAGCAAATTCTTATTTTTCAAAGTGGCTATTTGAAAATCATTTTGTTACTAGCAAATAAATATAAAAGTTTTCGCGTCTTTTTGAACTGCGTCTTATAGGTACATTTTCATGAGAAGTGTTCAACATGAAAGTTGTAGATCTCGAAAAGATCTACAACTTTCATGAGAACACTTTTAGATTTGAAGCAATTTATACCCCCGATTTGACCCCTGAAAAAAGTCACGCCGAACTTATGTACGGACGCCCGTGATCGACGTGACTTTTTTCGGAGGTCAAATCAGGGGCTTAAACGGTTTCAAATTAAAAAGTGTTCAACATGAAAGTTGTAGATCTCCACGAGATTGACAACTCTTATGTTGAATACGTTTTGATTTGAAATAGTTTAGACTTCCGATTTGGATCCCGAAAAAAATCACGCCGAAAATTTGTACGGATATCTCGTTCCGTGCGTGTCTTTTTTCGGGCCCAAATTGGAAGTCTAAACGGCTTCAAATCAAAAAAATGGTCAACATAAAAATTTGTAGATCTCGATGAGTTCTACAACTTTCATGTATATCACTTTTTCAAATGAGAAACATTTGAGACTCAATTCAAAAATACAAAAAATTGTAAAAAAGCAAGATTGTTGTGCCAGTAGTATTTTTTGGGAAGAGAAAGAAATGCAAAAAATGACTGAAACTATTTTTTTTCTGATTTGGTAGAAATGAAAGTGAGTTTGCCAATAACAGTACCCTTTAAATAAGATTTGTTTTGCAAAGTTAAGGGTTCAAGTGACGGCCTGACCTGAGGCCTTGCAATTTAAAAAATTAAATTATGCTCAATTCGTGGAAAATTATGGTTAAAAATGTCTCAAACTCGTCCACTCCCTAATGTTACAGTGTGACTGGTCAGTGGATCTTTTGACGCATCTTTTTTTTTAGTAAATGAGTAGGAATTTAGTTATTTTAGAAAAATCTTTAATAAAATTGCGATAAAAAGTAACATGTCCTAAGAAATTACGAACGACCTTAACATTGAAAGGAGGAGGTAGTTTTTTTTCTATTTTAGCCTTGCCTACCCCTATTCCCTTGCTAGAAATTTTATGGCCTAAGAACAACCCCTCACGCACCATAAAATGACACTTCTCCCAATCTAACACGAAATTAATGTCCTCACATTTTTGGAGAACACATTAATGGTTGTCTACACAAATATCAAATGAATCTCCGAAAATAGAGAAATTATCCATGAAAACTTACATTATATCTTCCACTAGTTTATCAAAAATTGCTAGCATACATATTTGAGATGTAGCCGACGCATTATAAAGACCAAATGATATCTTGTGATAGACGAAGGTGCCAAAAGAACAAATGAAAGTTGTTTTCTCTAGATCTTCAGTAGCGATTGGATTTTGAAAACAACGTGAGAGACCATAAAAAACAATAGAAAGAATGTCTCAACAATCGTTCAAGGAGTTGATCCATGAATGACAAAGAAAAATGATGGTCATGAGTAACATCATTTAATTTGTGATAATCAATGCCCACTCATCATCCCATAATGTTCTTGTCGGAATTAATTTTTTTTTTAATTCTGGATGAATGTAATCCCCTTTCTTTGGCACTACTTGGACCTGAATAATCCAAGTACAATTTAAAATTGAATAGATAATACTCACATCTAAGAGTTTAATAACCCCGCCATAATTATTTCTTTCATGTTAGGATTTAAGCGGCGTTAAGACTAAATTATTTTATGAGAATTCACTCCCAACAAAATTTTTATGAGTGTAAAAAGAAGGATTAATTTCTTTGATATCTGTAATTTTCCACACCAATGCGCAACGATGATCTTTTAAAATTTTAATAATTTAGAATTTTCAATTTCAGTTAAAAAAGTTTTAAAAAAATTACATGTAGTTTAGAATCCTCCTCCAAAAATAAATATTCTAAATGATCATATACTCATTTTAATTCAAGGAGAGGAAGTTCTTCATAAGAAGTTTTAATCGTTCACTTGATAATTCTAAAATTTTGTTAATCAGAGAATTAGTGATTGTTTTTCATTATTTAAATGAGATAAATGACTAAGAAATTCAAAAATTTCTTTATATAAATATGATGATGAAATAAAATAAGACAATAAAATGAAGTATTCATCATATGAAGTCTCCAAGAAAAATACATGAGTTATTATTTGAAAACGTATTTTTCATAAATGAGTTAATAGTAAAGATAACTTCATCATACTAGACTCAACTTTACCATTACTAACATCAATAATAACAACAAAGTTGGCAAGGAAGGGGCAACCGTCAATTAGTGGCACCGCGATATCCTCTTTAATGTTGAAGATGATAAAATCTATCAAAAAGGTAATTTTGTCAATAATACTCATTGGATATTTGGTTGAACGATCTGCTAATTGGATGTTCATCCTACAAGGATTAGATTCTTTTATTCATAATTTGTTAAGAATAGAGTATGACATCAAATTTATGCTAACACCAAGATCGGTCAAAACATGTTTTACTAATAAATCATCAAATAAGAAAGAAATATAAAAACTACCCGGATCATTTAATTTCTTTGGAAATTTAATTAATAAAACCACTGAACATTTCACATTAAGGTTGTGTTTGGTGCAGTTTATTGCAACTTATTTGCTCCGGTGAGATTGGACAAAAATATCATTGTCATATCAAAATCTTTTGATTCAAACTAGTTTTTTTTGTAACATTTGTAATACCAAAGATACATTTTATGATCATGACGTTTTGTCCAACCTCATCGGAAAAAATAAGCTACGATAAACCGCGTCAAACACAACCTAAGTTGAACAATAGAAATATCCTCAAGTTTTTTTATTTAATAATAAATTTTTGAGGTATTTTGCATACTTCGACATTTGCACGATGACTTCACACAATGGTAAATTTATATGAATTTGTTTGAACGATTCAAAAAATTAATATAATGCTCATCATATGATCTTTTTTTAGTTTGGAGAGGTAGGAGATAGAAGATTAAACGTCCTTAAGTTTACTATAAGGAGGAGAGGGTATATAATTTGTGTCCTTAGGTTCAAACGTTTTGTTGGGAGTGATTACCACCTTACAGCTCCGCAGTATGATTGCCTTTGCGTGCTCCTTTGAGTTGGGTTTTTTATTGCTCATTGTTGGCAATTGTTGGAACATGAGACCGGATGGTTAGTATTTCTAGTCGCAGCGGCCTATTTGTTCAGCGGTCTGGCGGTTTGGACCAGCGACCTGTCTGCCAACTTTCCCAACGGCTTGGTGAGAATCCATCGTAGCGGCATGGTGGTTCTCCGCAGTAGTGGCCTAGTAGTTTTCCGCAGCAGCGACCTGGTGGCTGTCCCCAGCAGTGGCCTGGAGGTTAGCCACAACTGCAGTCTGGTAGTTAATTTGCCGCAACAGCAGTCTGGAGGTTAGGCACAACAGCGGTGTGGTCGTTATCTGCAGCAGCTGTCTGGTGGTTAGTTGCAGCAGTGGTATGGAGGTTAGTCGTAGCAGCGGTCTAGAGGTTAGCCACAACAGTAGTCTGGTGGTTAGCCGCAACAGCGGTCTGGAGTTTAGTCGTAGCAGCGGTCTAGAGGTTAGCCACAACATCAATCTGGTGGTTAGCCGTAGTAGCGGTCTAGAGGTTAGCCATAGCAGCGGTTTGGATGTTAGCCGCAACAACGGTCTGGCGGTTAGCCGCAGCAGGTGTTCAGAGACTTCCCAGGAGATTGTATTTGTTGTATAGTCTGGCGGTTTGACATGGTCAAACCGCCCAGCCCGCGCGGCTTGTATTTAGTCTCACATCACTTGTTGTATTCTCTCATCTCCCCTATTTCTATAAATAAGGGAGCATACCTGTGTAATAATTATTTTTTTGGAGCAATAAAATTTTCTTTTTTAGCTCTTTTTACATGGTATCAGAGCTAATCAGTCCTTTGCTCCAATTTGCGAGCGCTTCACTTTTCTAACCATTTCCGGTTTCCTTATGTTCGCGCAACTTCTTCTATTCGCGCGACTTCTTCCCGCTCTGCCCTCACTTTGCTTTCTTTTCTGTTTGCGCGGCTTCGCTGTTGTTTGCGCGTTTTTCTTTCTCCGGTGCTCCTGCGGGTTATTTTTCTTCTCGGGCGGTCTCCTCTTTTTCTTGTTCGCGCAATGAGTTTGGTTAAACCGTGCGGCTTGTTGTTATTCTTTATGGACACTCCATCTTCTTCTTCCACTTTATCCACTCCTCTCTCTTTCTTCTACTTCTACTTCCAGTAATTTGGGTACTGCTTCTAAGCTTACAGGTCCAAATTACCCTGATTGGAGTGTGTCTTTTATTTTTCTATTGCGCTCTCAGCGTAAAAATCATCATTTGACCGATGATCCCCCTCCTTTTGCCTCTGCTTCTTTTGATGATTAGGATGCTGCTGATGCGTTGGTACATACTTGGTTGGCCAATAGTTTGTCTGATGAGTGTCTTCCTGTCATTAGACATGATCAAACAGTCAAGGCTGGCTGGAATCATCTTACTGCTTTGTACTCCAAAGGAGCTCAAACTTCATGCATTTATACTCTTTATGCGGATCATTTTTCTCGGCCCATCATGACTCCTGATGCTGCTTATCAGGAGGTTCAAACTCTTGGTGCTGAACTTCTTCAGCATCGACCTTTTTTCGCTGATCTTGCTGAGCAGCATAAACACTTTCAGGAGCTTCTTGTGGTTTGCTACTTACTTTGTCTACCTGACTCGTATGATATGATTCGACAACAAATCTTGGGAGAAGCGGACACTCCGACTCTGGATGCTACTGCTGCACGCATTTCCGCTATTACAACTTTTCTTTAGCGTCCTTTGCTTCCCTCTCCTTCTCCTGATATTGTCGCTTATCCATCTCGTCATGACAACTCTGGTGGTCGAGGTGGCCGTACTGGTGACCGTGGTTATTCTAAGTTTCTTTGCTCTCATTGTGGCAGAGTTAGTCACTTGGTTGATTATTGCTGGACCAAACATCCTCACCTTTGTCCTGCTTTAACTGATTCCGCCAAGAAGTCTACTTCTTTCTTGCTACTTCAGGTGCTGCTCAGTTTACTAATACAGGTAGGTGGCTCATTGATTCTATTGCTACTAATCATATGACGATGAATTCTCATCTTTTCTCTTCTCTTGACAAGAGTAACCAGTTACCTCCGGTTCTTATTTCTGATAGTTCTCCTTCACCGGTTCATGGGTCTGATACAGTGCATGTTACTCATTCTTTTCAGCTTCAGGACACTCTCTATGCCCCAAATTTTTCTTGCAATCTTATTTCTGCCACTACTCTTTGCAAATAGTTGAATTGTGAACCTATTTTCACTGCCTCTACTTGTGCTTTTCAGGTTTCTCACTCCAAGAAGACAATTGCTACTGGGACTGAAAACGGCGGCTTGTTCTACCTTGATACTTCTTCTACTTTTTCTACCTTCTCCTCTTTACTTCAGTGGCATCTTTGGCTTGTACATCCTCCTACTCGTATTCTTTATCAGCTTCTGCCTGATTTACCTGGAGGAGACTCATCTTTTCATTGTGAGGCGTGTCAATTTGGCAAACATCACCAGTCTACTTTTCCAGCTAAGCATGGACGTAGTTTTCCCGTTCTTTTGACCTTGTTCATTCAGATATATGAGGTCCCGCTCCTATTCAGACTGTTGGTAGGGGTAGTTTGTATTTTGTTATGTTTATTGATGACTTTTCTTGGTGTATGTGGTTATATTTGCTCCATGAACACTCTGAATGTTTTTTTTTTCTATTTTTACCGTGTTTTATAATAAAATTTGTACATAGTTTGATACCTTTATTAAAATTCTTCGAATTGATAATGCTAAAGAGTATCTTAGTCATCAATTTACTATATTTTGCATACGTCATGACATTGTTCATCAAACTACTTGTCATTACACATCTCAACAGAATGTCATTGCTGAACGTAAGAATCATCATCTTCTAGATGTGGCTCGTAGTATTCTCACTCATATGCATGTTCTCAAGTCTTATTGGGGTCATGCCGTTCTTCTCTCTTGTTTTCTCATTAATCGAGTTATGTCTTCAGTACTCAACGGAAAGACAGTTTTCTATACTGTATCCTGATGCGACTCCATTTCCTTTACCTCCTCGTGTCTTTGGATGCACAGTGTGTTGAAGCCAAAAATGACCTCTGTGGAGTTCGGGGTCCCAAAAGAGGGGTGACCACGCACCTACTACCCTCAAGCGAACGATCTAGGCACAAGATTAGGAACACAAGGGATAGACCCAAGGTCTCAGCGTGGAGGACCCACCGCATACCCGGAAGACTAACAAACTCTTCCCCTCCCAAGCCAAAGGCTGAGCTAAGACACCTTCGGAGGGCACTCTCGGCCGACCGGAATATCTAAGGAGAATCTCGAGATCAACTCTCTCCTATCCAGATGTGTCTCCTTGGGTCTACACAAAATGCTCCTCACCCGCCCTACTGATGGCGCAAACTCGCCGGGCAATTCCACGACACGCTGCCCAAGTTGGGCCACTAACAACGTAATTCCGCTATTCTAAAAGGCTGTCAACAGGCCATTAGGGGCTTCCCGGCAACTATACCTCGGGGCCCCCACGAGGCGAGCGGTTCACGAGCCCACCACTCGCCCAAGACGGAAGCAGTAAACCATACATAAACATAGCATCACAGATATTAAAAAATATTACAGGAATATGAATTCCATACTTCGGCACGCAGGCCGACAATATAAGGAAAAATAGGCATTCGTGGGCCGGCACAAGCTTGAGCTTAAGCCCGCCACTCCCCGCTTGGAACTGTAACACTTGTACGCCAACGTCTCAAATGGCAGCGGTCAGCTAAACGCCAGTCGGCTAACATGAGCAGACCAAATATATTGCACCCACCCTTTTTTCGGGGGCTGTGGCGCGCATTTCCTGCAAACGGATAATATACAACTTCCTCGAAGTCTTCTCCGGGAACCCCAGAACATCACCAATCCGGCTAACACGTCCTGATGGGCTTCACACAGCATGCCTAAACCCGTACTCACACTTCCGGGCGCTAACACAGTTAATTGCAGGGACGTACACGTCAACCCGTCGGAGAGCTCCCTTCCCCCACCTGTTGGTGGAGAGGGGCTTCCATGCAAATATGTAAACTGAGCGCTTCACCTGCCCAAGTAGAAACATCATTACCCTTGACGCGTGTTTGGCGGCGGTGTCGGGAGGACAAATCTGGGCCGAGCCTCCTGCCGGCAGTGGGAAAGAAAATCCCGATCTCACTAACAGTGGCCGATTCGAGCTCCGGACGGCGGAGCTATGCTGTAAGAGGCCGATCACGGCTCCAAGTGGCCGGCCTATGCTGTACGACGCCGAACCCGGCTCCAAGTGGACGGCCTATGCTCTACGAGGCCGAACCCAGCTACAAGTGGCCGGCCTTACCCTAGGTGGCGACAAGAGGAAAGAAGGGAGGCGGCGTCGGGCCCTGCTGCAGGCCGGCGGGACAGAGAGAGAGAGGCAGGCTCGGGCCGCTACTCTAGGTGGCCGGAGGGAGAGAGAGAGACGACGTGGGTCGGCGGCTCCAGGCCGAGAGAAGAGAGAGAAGGCCAGAAAGAAAGAGTTGGGGGGAGGCGGGGTTGCTGCTCATGCCGATGAGAGAGAGGGAGGGGGCGGACGACTCCTTGCTGAGGCGGCGGCCGGAGAGGAAGAGAGGGCCGGGGTGGTGCTACTGCTCCAGGCCGACGGGAGAGAGTGACGGAAGGGGTGGGCGATTTTTTTCTTGGCCCAAACCCTAGTGAGGCTACAACCCTGTCAGCTTAATGAGATCCTGGCCAGCGGGTCTTCTCGAGCTCTCCTCTCTAACACAAATATAAAACAAACACAAAGGTAAATAAATAACTCAAAAGAATTGTTGATCCGATCAATCAAGTCAAAGTCCGACACGGGGCATCTCTACCCGCTACGTCCACCCTCCTGAGAACCAGGGTCGATCATATAATATTCTCCCTAAGGCACGTTTTGATCTCCAGGAACGAACATCCTAGCGACAAGAGGGGAATGGGAGGGGACTTCTTTCATCACATGACCATGGTCGTCACTTGGTTCCTCTTCAATAGCCATGACGTTCGACTGAGTTTTTCTGTACTGGTCACTGTCCACGCTCACCGCACCATAACTGTTGAAGCCAAAAATGACATCTGTGGAGTTCGGGGTCCCAAAAGAGGGGTGACCGCGCACCTACTACCCTCAAGCGAACGATCTAGGCACAAGATTAGGAACACAAGGGATAGACCCAAGGTCTCAGCGTGGAGGACCCACCGCATACCCGGAAGACTAACAAACTCTTCCCCTCCCAAGCCAAAGGCTGAGCTAAGACACCTTCGGAGGGCACTCTCGGCCGACCGGAATATCTAAGGAGAATCTCGAGATCAACTCTCTCCTATCCAGATGTGTCTCCTTGGGTCTACACAAAATGCTCCTCACCCACCCTACTGATGGCGCAAACTCGCCGGGCAATTCCACGACACGCTGCCCAAGTTGGGCCACTAATAGCATAATTCCGCTATTCTAAAAGGCTGTCAACAGGCCATTAGGGGCTTCCCGGCAACTATACCTCGGGGCCCCCACGAGGCGAGCGGTTCACGAGCACACCACTCGCCCAAGACGGAAGCAGTAAACCATACATAAACAGAGCATCACAGATATTAAAAAATATTACAGGAATATGAATTCCATACTTCGGCACGCAGGCCGTCAATATAAGGAAAAATAGGCCTTCGTGGGCCGGCACAAGCTTGGGCTTAAGCCCGCTACTCCACGCTTGGAACTGTAACACTTGTACGCCAACGTCTCAAATGGCGGCGGTCAGCTAAACGCCAGTCGGCTAACATGAGCAGACCAAATATATTGCACCCACCCCTTTTTCGGGGGCTGTGGCGGGCATTCCCTGCAAACGGATAATATACAACTTCCTCGAAGTCTTCTCCGGGAATCCTAGAACATCACCAATCTGACTCACACGTCCGGATGTGCTTCACACAGCATGCCTAAACCCGTACTCAAACTTCCGGGCGCTAACATAGTTAATTGCAGGGACGTACACGTCAACCCGTCGGAGAGCTCCCTTCCCCCACCCGTTGGTGGAGAGGGGCTTCCATGCAAATATGTAAACTAAGGGCTTCACCTGTCCAAGTAGAAACATCGTTACCCTTGACGCGTGTTTGGCGGCTGTGTCGGGAGGACAAATCTGGGCCGAGCCTCCTGCCGGCAGTGGGAGAGAAAATCCCGATCTCACTATCGGTGGCCGATTCAAGCTCTGGACGGTGGAGCTATGCTGTACGAGGCTGATCACGGCTCCAAGTGGCCGGCCTATGCTGTACGAGGCCGAACCCGGCTCCAAGTGGTCGACCTATGCTCTATGAGGCCGAACCCGGCTCCAAGTGGCCGGACTTGCCCTAGGCGGCGACGGGAGGAAAGAAGGGAGGCGGCGTCGGGCCCTGCTGCAGGCCAGCGAGACAGAGAGAGAGAGGCGGGCTCGGGCCGCTGCTCCAGGTGGCCGGAGGGAGAGAGAGAGATGGTGTGGGTCGGCGGCTCCAGGCCGAGAGAAGAGAGAGGCAGCCGAAAAGAGAGAGTTGGGGGAGGGGGTTGCTGCTCCAGCCGACGAGAGAGAGGGAGGGGGCGAGCGGCTCCTTGCTGAGGCGGCGGCCGGAGAGGAAGAGAGGGCCGGGGTGGTGCTGCTGCTCCAGGCCGACGGGAGAGAGAGACAGAAGGGGCGGGCGATTTTTTTCTTGGCCCAAACCCTAGTGAGCCTACAGCCCTGTCAGCTTAATGAGATCCTGGTTAGCGGGTCTTCTCGGGGTCTCCTCTCTAACGCAAATATAAAACAAACACAAAGGTAACAAATAACTCAAAAGAACCGTTGATTCGATCAATCAAGTCAAAGTCCGATACGTGACATCTCTACCCGCTACGTCCACCCTCCTGAGAACCAGGGTCGATCATATAATATTCTCCCGAACTGTTGAAGCCAAAAATGACCTCAACGCGAGTTCAAAAATAGGGGTGCAGCCAATACCTACTTCTCTCAAGCCTCAACCCTCGACTAGCTGTAAAGGACCTAAGACTGACCCAAAGCCTCAACAGGGAGGTCCCACCTCACACCCGGAAGATCTCTGAGAGCCTCCCCTCCAAAACCAAAAACTAGGCTAGGAGCTCCTCAGAAAGCACTAGAAGTTGGAAGATAATGAAGAGCCTACTTTCCAAAGAGCCCTTATGGGTCTATCTATAGTCTTTGCTGCCCTGAGATTACTGAAATGCCCATAGTTGGTCTGCTAATAGCCGAATCTCGCTCTTTTTCTGAGGGTACAGGGGTAATTTTTCCCGAGGGTAATTTGGTCATCTTACCTAAGGCCCTGGGCCCCACTCGGCTAGAGCTCTGAGCCGAGAGCCTTCTGTCCAGAGCCCGACGCAAGCGGTCTCGCCTGCTTATAGACGAGAGCTTCTTTAAGATGAACTGAGTGCTGGCGCAAGCGTTCCCGCGCTGATCTTCATTCGGCGATTTGGCTGCGCCCGTCGATCTGGGCTCGACGAGCACGGGGCACCTTGCAGGCGAGAACTCCCTCTTGATGCTGGCGCAAGCATTCCCGCCTACTGGGGCGAGGTCTTCTTTCAGGCGGTAACTTCTTTGGCTAGCCCAATCGTGACCATTGCGCCTCCTAGTTTGACTCAGCGAATATGAGGTTGTACACAATCCCCGCTCTTTTTGAGCTAGCTCTGCGCTCAAAAAGACACATCCAACCCAAAAATATTCGATGAGCTCGTGTCATCATCAGGGAATCTTTTGGTGGGCCGTACCGTGTCTATAAATATATTTGCTGATAGACGGTCATAATTCTCCCCTTGAATCATCCTTTTTCGCCTGAGTTCTCGCCTCCTCTCGCGATGCCTTCCAAGCGCGCCGACAAACCGCTTCCGCAAGATCTGCAAGACTGCATTAATGTGGCGCAGGCGCGAGCCAAGGCTAACAGCGCCTTGGTTGCCCCATGGCTAGCGAGACAGTCGTCGGCCGCTGAGCCTTCTCTGCCCAAGAAGAAAAAGAAGAGGGCGAATGTGGTTCAGCGGTACCTGCCCCGCGAGAACAGGAGCCCGCCTACCCTAACCCCAAGCCGCGCGGACGATCCCTCGCCGTGGGAGGTATGCTTGATTCGCCAATTATTGAAAACACCAGTCGCTCAGTTGTTGACACGACATTTCTCACAGGAAACGCTTCCTGACGTCGTCACGTCCCCGCGGGAACCCTTGGATCCATCCTCTCGCCACATCAAGGATCAACCACGGGTTTTGGAGGCGGCTCCTCCGCTTGACCCGAGAACTGCAGGTAACATTTCCACACTTTCTCTTAACTCAAATCTTAGGACGCTGAATTGTCTCCTCGCAGCGCCAGCTTCCGTCCAGCCGGGTCTCGCTACCCGGGAGAACGAAGCAAGGGCTGCAAATCAGCCTACCCTCACGGTTTATTCCTCCCTACCGGCGGGAGGAAAGACTGCCGAATCTTCCGTGCCTCCATTGGATGCCAGCCATCTCGTGGGAGAGGAGACCTCCCCCCCGCTTCCGGCCAAGCCGGGATTACCACTCGCAAAATCTACCCCCCAGGAAAAGGAAAGCCGATCCACCTACTCTTTGGAGCTGGGGGGGGGGGGGGGGGGCTGGGCCTTCTCGCCTGCCGTCGAGCGGGGGTCCTCGCCATATTGCAGGTATGTGGTACGTTTATCACTATTATCCTTCGCCTCTCGCCTTAACTGGAATTTTCATCAGGGGATCTGGGCTCGCGGCTTGGAGCTGAGGTAGAGGAAGAAGAAGAAGAAGACAGAGAGGGGGAAGACGGCGAGAGCTCCCCCTTCCCTTCATCTGACGAGATGGAGGAGATCTTGACCAGTGCCGAGAGCGCTAAAAGATGGGGGAAGAAGGTTGCCGCCGTCCTATCGAATCTTGTCCGGCGGGAGCGAGCCCATGATCTCGCGGCGAAAGAGTTTCGCCAATCAGTGGAGAGGAGGCTGGAAACTCTAGAGCGGGACTATCTCATCGGCGAGATGGATCGGCCAGGAGGGCCTACCGCTGGATCTTCTCCTGAAAGGTACATCGAGTGGATCCGGGACCTGTCTCGCCGGGTCAACCTAGGATGCACTGTTCTGTCGTCCTACTTCAACCCGCAAGCGCCACCCAGGACCAAGTTGCGGGAGCAAGGGCGATGGCGGTGGGAGCCTTACTAAATCGCGAGACCTCCCCTTCTCTTCCCCAGGCCTTCCCCTTCTCAGATGTACCCCGCTTAATTTATGTCTAACTGATGTTGCTTGCTCTTTTATTCAGCTCTCGCTTGGCGAGAATAACAATTATTTACGCTATTATTATTACTCTGTTTAGTTCTCGCTTGGCGAGAGCAATTTGATCTCCCGTTGTTTGCGGTTATCATTATTATTACTTTTTTCTTAGCTTTCTCGGTCCGCGAGAGCAAACCCGCTCCCGTTGTTTGTCGAATGCCATCTCACAAGATTCGCGCCAATCACCTATCAGTCAGTCGAATTTGGGCGAGAAAATGAAGCGTCGCCGACTCAGGTCGTGACGGCTGTACCTCCGCCGCCTTTTCTGAAAAATCATGATGATCACGGTTTCCTATAAATAGAGAAGCTCACCTACCACATTCATTTTTCCGATCCCAATCTCTCTCCTCTCCTGTGGCTTTCGCGGTTTCTCAAAAGCTTTCGCGTGTTTTCGCCTTCTCCTTCCATTCTCACACGGTTCTTGCTCTCGCCTCCCTTTTAAAGATCTCACCTACAACTCCATCACGATGCCGGGCGGAAGCAAGGGTCGCTCAAACTGTGCGGAAGCCTTCCAAAAGCACATATTTCCTTCTTGTACTCTTACCCTGGACGAGTTCAACCTGACCCAGACTCGATACGTTCCCTCCGGCTTCACCGTGCGGAACCCAGGCAACCATGATAAGGTAAATACCGCGGGGGAGGGGGAGCTCGCCATCCCCCTTGAGCATTTTGAGGTGGGCTTCCGCCTCCCGCTGTGGCCCGAGATGCGTCAGGCCCTCCGGTATTATGGAGTGGTTCCCGCGCAACTGAATCCAAATTCGGTCACGATTCTCGTGGCTTTCATATGCTACATGCGATCCGAGAGGATTGAGTTCAGCGTGCCAATCTTCCGCAAGCTGTTCACCTTCCGCGCCAAAGGAGGGGTGGTCTTCTTCTCAGGACAACTGCTCAAGACGATCGGTCTCGCCAACAAGCACCACCACTGGGGCGAGAGGTTCATATTCGTTTCTGGCGACTTCGGGAACGTGCCTCTCGCATCCATCCAATACGAGGATGCCGCCTACAAGCCCCCCTCCTTGGGCTCGCGCGAGAGCGCCCTCCTTGAGTTCTTCGAAACCAAGGACTTCGACGTCCTGTTCCTTCGGCGAGACGTTGATTCACTCCTCCCCGTACTCCCGGGTGAAGGTAAGGTCTCGCCTTTGTCTCGTTATCCCCCCCTTTTTGTCATTTGAATTGAGTGTTTGTCACTTTCGCAGGAGAGCGCGAGATCCCCCTACGCCAACCTTTTGACGAGGCTCGCGCTTCCGGGAGCCAACCTCCAAAAGACCCGCTGGCTCTCGCAAAAGCCGCGGCACAAGCTTGCAGGAAAGAGCCGACCCCGCCTCCTTCATCCGGTGCCGGGAAGCGAAAGCCTGACGCCCCTCCGCCTCAATCGATCAAGAGGCCCAAGACAACTGATCCCGAGAAGGGCAAAACTGTTATGGTGCCGCCCTCCCAACCTCTCGCTGCAGGCTGCTCCTTTAAGGAGATCTTGCAGGTCGTTAGCGAGATTGCAGCTACCAGGGGTGGCGCTGAGGCCCCTGCCGAGAACCCTCCGGCCCCCGGTGTTGCAGAGGGAGAGAGAGCCGCCGAGACCTCTGGCCAGCCTCTGTCTGGAGAGGTGCCGTGGGGCCACCGCAGTTTTGGTCTCGGCATGAAGTGCCTGGACGCGGAAAAGAAGCCGCTGCTACAGTGGGACCCCGACGTCAATAGGGTCTCGATCTCGTCCCTCCTGCCCAGTTGGGCGGAGCGAGACGAGGTTACCAGCGAGGCTTTCACCTTAGGTTACTGCCTCTACAGCTGGGAGGATGCCAGCGTCTACGACAGGATGACTACCCGGCTGCTGGCTTATGACTCTACTCGCGCCCTGATGCGTGGGCTGGTGCTTGCGCATATGTGTGCTCGCCGGAGCATCACCATATACCGCAATTTCTAGGACATGTTCAAGGCCAGGGATGACGCGGTGGCTCAGGCGGCCACTTTGGCGAAGGAGCTGGCAGACGCCCAGCAACTCCTGACTTCGCGCCAAGCGGAAGGGGTAAGCGAGATCTTCCACGACACTTACTCTCGCCACTATAACTCTTTTCCCTTTCATGCTAACCTCCCGCTGTTCAGGATTCCGCCCAAGCCGCGCTTCACGAGGAGCTGTCCCAAGCGCGGTACGAGAATGTTCTCCTGAGGGACCAGATCTTGCGCTTGGAGGCGAATGCGCCCCCTCCTTTGGACGAGAGACTGAAGAGCCGCTACTACTCGGTTTATGACATTGACAAGCTTCTCCAGGCCAACGCGCAAGCTACCGTCAAGCTGACGCTGGAGACGCTGTGAGATGTCGACTGCTGGGATGGGAGGGGCAAAAACATCACTGCTCAACAGCTCGTTCCCTGGCTCTTTGAGCCTGTTCCAAAGCCCCCGGGCACGCCTGATACCCCACCCTCGGATGTCCCGAAATCCCCTGCCGTGGGTGGCGAGACCTTCGGGGAAAGCTCCGGCGAAAGCTCCAGTGGGAGCTCAAGCGGAAGCTCTGAGGGGTACAGCTTGTCTCCTTGAAGGGCCCCTTTTCCTATTCTTTTCGCCTTAATGTAAAGCGCGAGACGCTCTAAGCTTGTACTTATATAATATATTTATTGCAAACGTTTCATTGTAAATGTCTCGTCCTGTTCTTGTGAATGTGCTTGATGTAATTGATATGGCCGAGTGTTCCTTTCGTATGCTTCCACCGAGGCCCCTGGCCTCCCTAGGGTAGTCTCCCTTAGCGATGAATAGGCGGGAACCTGACGCAAACTATATGCCGGGAATGTGGCTCACGAGCCCTTAAGACGGGGCCATCCTCCTTCAGGTTGCGCGAACCGTACACGGCTGTCGCATAACGCTTCCGCTTCTATGTCCAAGAATATTATTAGGTGCCTTCTCGCCGAAAGTCTCCTTCCGCGAGGCCTCCTTGACGGGGGTCTCCCTGCCTAGATTAATTCTCGCCGAGACCTCTCTTATCTTCACCTCTTTTCATTTCGTGTTCCGGGTGCGTTTCTTGTCTTGACCAAGCCAAACCCACAGGCGAGCCTTCGGACCTGCCAGCTAGATGAGAGCCTGCGCAGCGGGTCTACCTGGGGTCGAGCCGAGCTCGGGGTGCCGATGACGATCTCAAACCAAACCTATCCCCCACATTCGAGCCTTCTAACCTGCCAGCTAGATGAGAGCCTGCGCAGCGGGTCTACCTGGGGCCGAGCCGAGCTCGGGGTGCCGATGACGATCTCAAACCAAACCTATCCCCCACAGGCGAGCCTTCAAACCTTCCAGCTAGATGAGAGTCTGCGCAGCGGGTCTACCTAGGGCCGAGCCGAGCTCGGGGTGCCGATGACGTTTCCGCAAACCAAACCTAACCTATCCCCCGCAGGCGAGCCTTCGGACCTGCCAGCTAGATGAGAGCCTGCGTAGCAGGTCTACCTGGGGCCGAGCCAAGATCGGGGTGCCGATGACGATCTCAAACCAAACTTATCCCCCACATGCGATCCTTCGGACCTGCCAGCTAGATGAGAGCCTATGCAGCGGGTCTACCTGGGGCCGAGCCGAGCTCGGGGTGCCGATGAAGTTTCCACCAACCAAACCTATCCCCCACAGGCGAGCCTTCAGACCTGCCAGCTAGATGAGAGCCTGCGCAGCGGGTCTACCTGGGGCCGAGCCGAGCTCGGGGTGCCGATGACGATCTCAAACCAAACTTATCCCCCACAGGCGAGCCTTCGGACCTGCCAGGTAGATGAGAGCCTGTGCAGCGGGTCTACCTGGGGCCGAGCCGAGCTCGGGGTACCGATGACGATCTCAAACCAAACCTATCCCCCACAGGCGAGCCTTCGGACCTACCAGCTAGATGAGAGCCTGCGCAGCGGGTATACCTGGGGCCGAGCCGAGCTCGGGGTGCCGATGAAGTTTCCACCAACCAAACCTATCCCCCATAGGCGAGCCTTCGGACCTGCCAGCTAGATGAGAGCCTGCGCAGCGGGTCTACCTGGGGCCGAGCCGAGCTCGGGGTGCCGATGACGATCTCAAACCAAACCTATCTCCCATAGGCGAGCCTTCGGACCTGCCAGCTAGATGAGAGCCTATGCAACGGGTCTACCTGGGGCCGAGCCGAGCTCGGGGTGCCGATGACGATCTCAAACCAAACCTATCCCCCACAGGCGAGCCTTCGGACCTGTCAGCTAGATGAGAGCTTGTGCAGCGGGTCTACCTGGGGCCGAGCCGAGCTCGGGGTGCCTATGTAGTTTCCACCAACCAAACCTATCCCCCACAGGCGAGCCTTCAGACCTGCCAGCTAGATGAGAGCCTGCGCAGTGGGTCTACCTGGGGCCGAGCCGAGCTCGGGGTGCCGATGAAGATACCTCTTCCTGTCATTAGGACTTCACAATAAACAATAAACAAGAAATAATTCGAGAAGTATATTATATTGATCATGCTTTGGGTACATATCTTCTGCTGTCCCTTTTCATGGGTAGAAGTGTTTTAAGTCATCCCCACTCTAGGAGTGGCTCAAGGTCCTACCCTCAACATCCTGGAGGTAGTAGCCTCATGCTCTTAACACTCTCTCTACAATATAAGGTCCCTCCCAGTTTGGATTGAGCTTTCCCACCGGGGCAGACCTCCCTGCCGCATCAACCTTCTTTAGTACTAGATCTCCCTCCGT
Organism: Platanthera guangdongensis; assembly: GCA_039583875.1. Taxonomy (NCBI): domain Eukaryota; kingdom Viridiplantae; phylum Streptophyta; class Magnoliopsida; order Asparagales; family Orchidaceae; genus Platanthera; species Platanthera guangdongensis. The sequence goes on along the minus strand of CM077160.1, from coordinate 110,355,937 downwards.
GAATTGCTTTATCCTGATATGCTTGTTGAAGTGCTTTGCCATTCGACGCTTGATCTCTTCTTGTCTGATGGCCGCCATGTCTCGCAGCTCCTCTGCTAGGTCTAGCGAGAGGCGTAAGCCTTCTTCGTTTTCCATCCTCCACGCCTCGTCTCCATCACCTGCAGCCGCAACTCGTGGGGTCCGGACCTCGAACTCCACGGGTATGACTGCCTCACATCCATGGGAAAGCTTGAAGGGAGTCTCGCTGGTGGCCGTGTTCGGGGTCGTTCTCAAGGCCCATAAGACCGAGGGGAGCTGTTCCACCCAATTTCCCTTTAAGTTCTCCACCTTTTTCTTTAGTAGGTTCACAATGATTTTGTTCGCCGCTTCTACCTGGCCGTTGCTCTGGGGGTGGTGGACAGAGGCGAATCTGAGGTCGATCCCCAGTTGGGCGCAGAAGCTGATGAATTCTTCACTAGCAAACTGGGGGCCGTTATCTGTCACTATTGCTTGGGGTAACCCGTGTCTGCATACGATCTCCCCCCAAATGAAGTTCCTGATGACTTGGGAGGTCACCTTTGCTAGCGCCTTAACCTCCAGCCACTTGGAGAAGTAATCTATCATAACCAGGAGGAATCGTCTTTGCCCACTAGCTGGAGGGAAAGGCCCAACTAAGTCCATTCCGCAGATGACGAAAGGCCATGGTGCTGTGATACTTCGGAGCCTTTGAGCCGGCAAGAGCTGGAGGGGGGCATAGAGCTGGCTTTTTCGGCACTTCCTTGCAAATTCTGTCGCGTCCTTTCTCAGGGTGGGCCAGAAGTACCCCTGTCTGACCACCCTTGCCTCCAACGTCCTCCCTCCGGAATTACTACCACATTCCCCGGAGTGCACCTCCTTCAAAACGTGTCGGGTCTCCTCCTCCATCACGCATCGAGCTAGGAGACCCGAAAGCATCCTCCGGTGCAATCCTCCTTCATGCATGAGATAATGGGCTGCCTTATGCGGGGAGTTTTTTGCCTCCTTGATCCCCTCAGGGAGGGTTCCTGTCAAGAAGAAGGTAACGAAGGGATCCACCCACGAGGGTCGCCGATCCACCTCCATTAGCTCCCCCTCTTCGATCGCCGGATGGAATAAGTCAGTCAAGGTACCCCCTCCCCGAGGTCCGAACTTAGCCAATCGATCGGCAGCGGCACTCTCTCCTCGGGGGACGTGTTGAATGGAGAACGTTCGGAACCTCCCGATGATTGCCCTCACCTTGGACAAATACTTCACAAGGGTGGGCTCCCGAGCTTCGAACTCTCCTCGAATTTGGGATGCCACCGCCAATGAATCTGTGAAAGCCTCAACGTCCTTAATCTCGAGCTCATTTGCCAAACAAAGGCCGACTATCACTGCCTCGTACTATGTTTGGTTGTTGGTTGTGGGGAAATGCAAAACAACTGCTTGTTCTATGGTCACCCCTTGAAGACTTGTTAATACCACCCCTGCTCCGAGGGAGTGCTTTTCGGAGGCCCCGTCAACCGTCATCTTCCATGCTTCCTGTGGCCGCGACTCCTCGACCCCGACTTCTGCAACGTAGTCTGCCAAGAAGTCGGCCACCACATGTGCCTTGATGGAGGGTCTTGGCACAAACGAAATATTGAATTCACTCAACTCAATAGACCACTTGGCCAGCCTACCCGAGTGCTCCACTCCTTCAAAAATCTTACGGAGAGGATGGTCCATCACCACCCTGATTGAATGTGCTTGGAAATATGGTCGGAGCTTCCTGGACGAAACGATCAAGGCGTATGCCAGCTTTTCTAGGATAGGGTAACGAAGCTCCACCTTCTTTAGGGTACTGCTAACATAATAAATGGGCCACTGCTTTTTCCCCTCTTCTCTGACCAGGACAGAGCTCACCGCTTCTGCTCCTACCCCTAGGTACAATGTTAGATCTTCCCCCTCCTTTGGGCTTTGAATCAGAGGAGCCAGGGAGAGCTGCTCCTTCAGTCTTTGGAAGGCCTCTTCACACTCCGCGGTCCACTCGAACCTCTGGTTCCCTCGTAGTACTTTAAAGAAAGGTGAGCACTTCTCCCCTGATCTGGAGAGGAACCTGCTAAGGCCGGCCAGTTTCCCTGTCAAGCGCTGCACCTCCTTAGTGTTCCGCGGTGATTCTAGTTCTAGGATGGCTTTTACTTTATCTGGATTAGGTTCTACCCCTGCCGGGGTCAGAAGGTGCCCAAGGAACTTCCCACGGCTTGCCCCGAAAACACACTTTAAGGGGTTCAACCTCATTTTGAACTTCCTCAATGTGGCGAACGTCTCTTCCAGATCCCGAAGATGCGAGCCCACCCCCTTGCTTTTTACCATGAGGTCATCAACGTAGACCTCTAGGTTTCGGCCCCTCTGGCCTTGGAAAACTCGATCCATCATCCGTTGGTAGGTAGCCCCCGCATTTTTTAACCCAAAAGGCATCATGTTATAGCTAAAGCACCCTTCCCTTGTGATGAAGGAGACGTCCTTGACGTCAGGAGGGTGCATCCGGATCTAATGATAACCTGAAAAAGCATCCAGAAAACTCATAATAGAAAAAACGACGGCTGAATCAACCAGCGCGTCGATTCGAGGCAGGGGGTAGCAATCCTTAGGGCATGATTTATTTAATAAAGAAAAATCGATACACATTCTCCATTTTCCACCTCCCTTCTTCACCATCACCACATTGGAGATCCAGCCTGGATACTGGATCTTTGAGATGAAGCCAGCTTCTAGGAGCTTCCTAACCTCCTCGCATATTGGATCCTCCAGCTTTGTCGCGATGGTCCTCATCTTCTGGCGTATGGGGCGCGTCCGGGGTCCAGATTCAGGCGGTGGCAGGCCACGTCCGTATCGATGCCCGACATGTCTGTTGCGCTCCAAGCGAAGATGTCGATGCTGCTTTGAATGCAGGCCCGCACTCGCTCCTGGTCCTCGGGGCTCAAGCACCCGCTGATCTGCACCCTTTGTACCTGCCCTGTGCTGGTGTAGACCTCCATCTCCACCACTTCCTCGGCCGCCTCCAGCCGCGACTGCTCCTAGTCGTCCCTTGCCTCTTCCTCCAGCTCTGGCTCTTCCTCCCCTCCTTCTCCCTCAACATCCATCGCCTCACCCTGATGCAGCTCAATTTCCACGCCTCTCCGGGCTTCCTCCTGAGCCCTTTCTCCTTAAACATCCTCCTGCCTTCCTTCCTGCAGCTCCAACTCTCCGTCCCTCCGGACCTCTCGCACATCTCCTCCCTGTTGCTTATCAGTCTCCTCTCCCCCGACTTCCTCTTCGGTTCCTTCTATCGCTTCCTCTGGGCTCACCTCCTCTTCCCCGACAGCTTCTTCACGCGCCGCCATCTCATTATCCAACTCCTCTGCTTCTGCCATCCAAGATATGGTGTTGACCGCTGTGACGTAGCACTGCCTTACCACCTTCGGATCCCCCCTGACCCTGACCTGCACCCCTCCGTTGTTGAACTTGAGACATTGATGAAAAGAGGAGGGGACGCAGCGAAAGGCACTGATGAGGGGACGCCCAAAGATGACGTTGTAGCTGCTCGGGGCGTCTACAATCACAAACCTGCAGTTCCGTGACACGCCCACCAACCTCACTACAGCCCTACTCCCCCTACCACTTCTTTCCTCTCTCTAGAGAACCCGAACAACGGTCCATCCGAGGCCAAGATCCTTTTGGATTCCACCTGCATCTCATCGAAGGCCCTCTTGAAGATCACGTTTATAGAGCTCCCATTATTCACCAGGATCTTGGAGACCGTAAAGTTTTCCACCGCTGTCTAGATTACCAAGGCATCGCAGAACGGGTCCTCATACTCCGGCATGTCTTCTGAGGAGAAGGTAATTTTTTCTTGCGGGGGCAAAGTTTGGGAGGTCGAGGCTACCCCCCTTCGGAACATGGTCTGGAGGCTCCCCTTTCGGGTGGCCTCGATCCCAATCCCTCCATGGATTGCCCCGATTCCTCCCCGGGTTCCTACATCCACCCGGTCCTCGCACCTATCCTCCGTCTCCCCTTGCTGCACTTCCACGATCCTTACTGGCGGATCCTGCCTCCTCAATCCTCTGGCCTCTCTCATCTCCAAGAACTCTGGGCAGGTGGCCATTGCGTGACCTTCCTCCAGATGGAAGTCACAGAAAGGCAACGCCACCCCACCCCTTCTTCCTTCTCCTCTTCCTCTTCTTCCTCCTTCTCGAGCTCCTCTTCCTCGACCGATCCCCATTGCCTCCTGCTGATGCTGAAAACGATCCCTCACCCCCTGTCTCCATGTCGGTTGATCAAACCTCCTTGGATCACGGAAGTTATCCCTTCCCTGGAAGCCTCCTCCTAACTCCTGGGGGCAACCCTCCTGAGGTCTCCAACCTATCGAGTTGTTCGGCTCTCGGGCCCCCCGATGATGCTGTCCTTGCTGCCCCTGACCTCGGGGTTCCTCTCTTCTTCTTTCTTCTCTCTGCTCCCTCTGCTCCCTCTGCTCCCTCTGCTCCTTATGCTTTCCCACTCCTGGTTCCTTCACATCATCCTCTGCCAACCTGGCTAACTTCCTTGCAAACGCCGGATTGGCCCTCTAAAAATCTGTCTCCTTTGCCGCCCTCTCCATAAGCTCCTCAAAAGAGAGGGCGGGGGGGGGGGGGGGGGGGGGGGGGGGGGGGGGGGGCACCCTTTTCAACTCCATACTAAAGAAGCCTAGCCTCAGTCCCAGGGTAAACACAAGCATCAACCTATATCCAGGGACCAACTGGACCATGAGGATCTCCTCCAGAAACCGATCCACGTAGTGTCCCAACGTCTCATCTTGCCTCTGCCTCACCGAGAACAGGCACTCCGCCTACTTCTTGCGCTTCTTCGATGTTGAAAATCTCAACAAGAAACCCTCCGCAAATCCTCAAAACAATAGATTGACCTCGCCGGTAACTAGTGGAACCAGTCCCACGCCTTCTCCTTCAAGGTGATGGAAAATAACCGACACTTAAATGCAACCGTCATCTGTCTTATTGAAACCACGTCTTCAAACCACTACACATGCTGTACAGGATCATCCTTTCCCAAGTAGTAGGACATGTCAGGCTTACGGAACCCCTCCGGTACTGGAGCTGAGATGATGAGCTCGCTGAATGGGCTCTCGCCTCCTGCTTGGCGAGAGGGTACATCCCGCGGCCTCGGCTGACTGGCCCGATCTGCGAGACCATGCCCTGGGAAGAGCTCTCACACTGCCGCTTCCTTCTAGCCCAGATCCGTCAACGCCTCCTTGCCCGGGCGCTGGCTCTAGCCTGGGAAGAGTTCCCGCACTGCCATATCTCTTTCGCCAGCCTCCGCAGGGACCTCCTTTCCCGGACGCTGTCCTGGGGCGTTCTCGCCCAAGAGCGGGACCTCTTCTATCGGAACCTGAGGTGTGGCCCACTCGCTTCTGGCCGAGAAGGCCAAGCTGATCGTCTACAAGACCTCTCGCCTGAATTCATCCAGCATCCTCTTCGTCGCTTCCTCTCCCTGGGTGGGGGAGCCTCCAGAACCTGACCCTTCACCTTCACCTCTAGCCATGGGACAAGACTCAAGGCTTTCTTGTATCGGCTGCTTTCCACGCTCACCGCACCAGAACTGTTGATCCGATCAATCAAGTCAAAGTCCGACACGGGGAATCTCTACCCGCTACGTCCACCCTCCTGAGAACCAGGGTCGATCATATAATATTCTCCCTAAGGCATGTTTTGATCTCCAGGACTGAACATCCTAGCGATAAGAGGGGAATGGGAGGGGACTTCTTTCATCACATGACCCTGGTCGTCACTTGGTTCCTCTTCAATAGCCATGACGTTCGACTGAGTTTTTCTGTACTGGTCACTCTCCACGCTCACCGCACCATAACTGTTGAAGCCAAAAATGACCTCAACGGGAGTTCAAAAATAGGGGTGCAGCCAACACCTACTTCTCTCAAGCCTCAACCCTCGACTAGCTATAAAGGACCTAAGACTGACCCGAAGCCTCAGCAGGGAGCTCCCACCTCACACCCGGAAGATCTCTGAGAGCTTCCCCGCCAAAGCCAAAAGCTTGGCTCGGAGCTCCTCAGAAAGCACTAGAAGTTGGAAGATAATGAAGAGCCTGCTTTCCAAAGAGCCCTTATGGGTCTATTTATAGTCTTTGCTGCCCTGAGATTACTGAAATGCCCCTAGTTGGTCTGCCAATAGCCGAATCCCGCTATTTTTCTGAGGGTACAGGGGTAATTTTACCCGAAGGTAATTTGTTCATCTTACCCAAGGCCCTGGGCCCCACTCGGTGAGAGCTCCGAGCCGAGAGCCTTCTGTCCAGAGCCCGACGCAAGCGGTCTCACCTGCTTATAGGCGAGAGCTTCTTTAAGACGAACTGAGTGCTGGCGCAAGCGTTCCCGTACTGATCTTCGTTCGGCGATTTGGCTGCGCCCGTCGATCTGGGCTCGACGAGCACGGGGCGCCTTGCAGGAGAGAACTCCCTCTTGATGCTGGCGCAAGCGTTCCCGCCTACTGGGGCGAGGTCTTCTTTCGGGCGGTAACTTCTTTGGCTAGCCCAATCATAACCATTGCGCCTCCTGGTCTGACTCAGCGAATATGGGGCTGTAGCCAACACGCTCATCACACCAGAACTGTTGAAGCCAAAAATGACCTCAACAGGAGTTCAAAAATAGGGGTGCAGCCAACACCTACTTCTCTCAAGCCTCAACCATCGACTAGCTGTAAAGGACCTAAGACTGACCCAAAGCCTCAGCAGGGAGGTCCCACCTCACACCCGGAAGATCTCTGAGAGCTTACCCTGCAAAGCCAAAAGCTGGGCTAGGAGCTCCTCAGGAAGCACTAGAAGTTGGAAGATAATGAAGTGCCTACTTTCCAAAGAGCCCTTATGGGTCTATTTATAGTCTTTGCTGCCCTAAGATTACTGAAATGCCCCTAGTTGGTCTGCCAATAGCCGAATCCCGCTGTTTTTCTGAGGGTACAGGGGTAATTTTACCCGAGGGTAATTTGGTCATCTTACCCAAGGCCTGGGCCCCACTCGGCGAGAGCTCCGAGCCGAGAGCCTTCTGTCCAGATCCCGACGCAAGCGGTCTCGCCTGCTTATAGGAGAGAGCTTCTTTAAGATGAACTGAGTGCTGGCACAAGCGTTCCCGCGCTGATCTTCGTTCGGCGATTTGGCTGCGCCCGTCGATCTGGGCTCGATGAGCACGGGGCGCCTTGCAGGTGAGAACTCCCTCTTGATTCTAGCGCAAGCGTTCCCGCCTACTGGGGCGAGGTCTTCTTTCGGGCGGTAACTTCTTTGGCTAGCCCAATCGTGACCATTGCGCCTCCTGGTCTGACTCAGCGAATATGGGGCTGTACACAGTGTTTGTCCAATCTCCTTCTTCTGGTCGTGACAAACTCTCTCCTCGTTTTGTTAATTGTATCTTTCTAGTTATTGTCCAATACAAAAATGATATAGGTGTTATGATCCCGTTCTCCGCAGACAGTTTGTTTCTACATATGTCACTTTCTTTGAGGATGCTTCTTTCTTTTCTCCTTCCTCTATTCTCCCTTCTTCTAATAATTCTGCTTCTTTTCCCCTTGTCTCGACACCTTTTCCAGAGCCTGCACTTCCTTCTTCTCCTTCTATTTCTTATTCTCCTACTGACTCTGATTCTTCTACTGAGCCGCTTCCAACAACTCCTAGTCCAGTAGTCTCTCCTCTGAGTAGAACTGATACAGTAGACATGACAGACCTTGATCTTTCGATTGCTCTTCAAAAATGTGTTCGTTCATGCACACAACATCCTCTCCGGGATGTGGTTTATTATGCGCAACTGTCTCTTATGTCTAAAAGCAGTGACGTTGCTCTATCGACAAATGTTCTTCCCGCCTTCTATAATGATGCTCTGGCTATTCTTCATTGGAAAGTTGCTATGGATGAAAAGATGAAAACTCTTACTAAATGGGGTACTTGGTCTCTTGTTCCTACCCCTCCTAGAGCTGATGTGGTTGGTTGTCGCTGGGTCTTTATCATCAAATTTCTCTCTGATGGTACTATTGATCGATACAAAGCTCAGCTTGTTGCTAAAGGGTTTACGCAAACCTATGGTGTGGATTTTTTGACATATTCTTTCTTGTTGCTTGGATTACTATGTTCGTTGTTCTTTTTTCTATGGAAGTAAACAAAGATTGCGAAATGTCTCAGTTGGATGTAAAGAATGCTTTTATTTATGGTGATTTGAATGAGACAGTCTATATGGAGCAACCTCTTAGGTATGCTGTTTATGGGGAGTCTCAGGTGTGCAGATTGAAGAAGGTTATCTATGGTCTTAAGCAAAGCCCTAAGGCCTGGTTTGACAAATTCAACGAAGTTATTTCTGTTATTGGATTTATTTGGAGCACTGCAGATCACTCTTTATTTATTCAAAAAACATTGGCTGGACTTATTGTTCTTCCAGTATGTGTGGATGAATTTCTGGGGATTGAGATATCTCGGAAGCCTGGATCTATTGTTCTTTCAAGTGGAAGTATGCCTTAGATCTTTTGGAAGAGACATGTCTTCTTGGGACTAAACCTGCTTGGTCTCCTATGATTGTTGGAGATGACAAGTGCTGGAGTGAGACTTCACCTCTTCTTAAAGATATCACCAGGTACAAACATCTTGTCGGTAAACTCATTTATCTAACAATCACTACAAATAGGGAGAGTGAGCCAATTTATGCAAGCCCCCAGAGAATGTCATATGTAGTCAGCTCTAAAGATCCCAGAGTATGTAAAAGGTGCACCAGGAAAATGGCTCTTATTTCAGAAAAGGGGACATTTAAAGGTGGATGCTTTTTCTGATGCTAACCATATAAATGATAAGGAAGATAGGAAGTCTACATCTGGTTTCTGTACTTTCGTTGGAGGTAATTTGGTCAGTTGGAAGAGTAAGAAACAGGCTGTGGTTGTCAGGTCGAGTGTAGAAGCAGAATATAGTAGCATGGATCTGACTGCTTGTGAGCTGAAGTGGCTACAGACACTCTTGATAGATTTGGGAGAGGTTTATGATCATCCCCTACCGATGTTCTGTGATAATAAGACGACTATATATATTTCAAGAAATCCGGTCTTTCATGAGAGAACGAAGCATATTGAAGTGGATTGCCATTTTATCAGAGGAGAGATATTAACGAATCAGATCTATACTCTGTTTGTTACCTCTGATAAAGAGCTTGCTGATTTCTTCACAAAGCCAGTCACCTCATTCTAGGAAGTTTGTAGCAAGCTGGGCATGGTTGATATATATGCTCCAGCTTGAGGGGGAGTGTCGAAACATGAGATCGGGCGGTTAGTCTTTCTAGTCACAGCGGACTGTCTGGTCAGCTATCTGGCAGTTTGGACCAGTGGCCTGTCTGGTACCCTTCCCAACGGCTTAGTGAGAATCCACAGTAGCAGCTTGTTGGTTACCCGCAGTAGTATCCTGGTGGTTGTCCGTAGCAGCGGCCTGGTGGCTGTCCGCATCATCATCTTGGAGGTTAGCCGCAGATGCGGTCTGGAGGTTTGCCGCAACAATAATCTAGAGGTTAGCCACATCAGCGGTCTGGTCGTTAGCCGCAATAGCGGTCTGGAGGTTAGCCGCAACAGTGGTCTGGAGGTTAGCCGCAACAATGGTCTGGAGGTTAGCCGTAGCAGTGGTCTGGCAGTTAGCCCTAGCAGGTGTTCAGAGGCTTCCCAGGAGATTGTATTTGTTGTATAGTCTGGCGGTTTGACATGGTCAAATCGCCCCGTCCACGCGACTTGTATTTAGTCTCACATCGCTTGTTGTATTCTCTCATCTCCCTCGTTTCTATAAATAAGAGGGCATACCTATGTAATAATTGTATTTTTGGAACAATAAAATTTTCCTTTATTTAGCTCTTTTTATAGCGATCGAAGAGCATTTTTACAAATTGACCAATTTGATTATCTAAGTACCGAATGTATTTAGTAAGATTCCAGATGTTTGCATCATTAGTAGACGCATACTTGGAGAGCACCTCCTCGATAGAAGAAGGCTTTGGAGCTTGCAGTGGTGTAAATCCAGGTGGATTTGCATTTAAAGAGTGCACCACATTCCCTTGATTTCCCCAAGAGAAATTGGGGTTTTCCTCCAACCCGTTGTTGTAGGGGTTGTTTTTGGGGTTAAAGGATGGTCGGTTTGGATTAACCATATAATCCACTTGTTCCGCTGCAAATTGAGTGGGCTTCCTGGATGGTGTTGAGGAGAAAGCAGACATTGCCTCTATTTTCATATTTAGAAGTTCAACTTGTGTTGATAAATTAGTAATATAATGAAAGTATCTAGTTGCCTACCTAAATCACCTAGAGGGGGTGAATAGGTGAGTTATGCGTCTTATAGCTGATTAAAATTATTACAAGCATGCACACAGAACAAACACAACATGCACAACACATGAATTTACAGTGGTTCCCCGATTTGGGTATCTTACAACTCGGAGTCAACACTCCTACTTCTCGGACAACAACCTCTCCTACACTCGGAGAACAAACTCTCCTATAACTCGATCCTTGCAATAAGATCTACACCTCGAAAGTGAAAACTTCCTACAATAGTACAAAAGTAATTTTATACAACTCTTTAGATTGAAAATCAATCTACTTCTTCAGATCTCAAAATATCATATCTTGTTCTTCCTTACAATGAAAAACTAGAGGCTCATGTAGAAGGAGAAGACTTGAGATTAATCTTGAAAGCTTGATCTGAAAACGTTGATCCAACGAGATCTGAAGGTTTCGAAAAACTAAAACAAGATCTGTCGAATCTATTCTTGAAGGAATCGTTGATCGTGAGAAGCTAGGTCGACAGTTCTTCAATTTTCGAAAGCTGTAAGCCTGACAGAGAAGAACTATTGGTTCACAATTTCAAATGTGAATGAGCGATTAGGGTTGAACGAATTAACCCTTGGTATTTATAGGATTCCTTCTTCTAACGGCTAGAAAATTCCTTCCTAAATGAACAGTCCATGTTCACCATACATGGACAACGACTTGAATCAGAGACCCGTTAGAAAGAAAATCGGAAAAAATCACGCTAAGTCCATTCGTCGAATATCGTTGTATATCCATGAGTATACTCGATGAATCGCTTCGATATCTTACAAATTTTACTTAGACAATTCCAATCAAGTAGATTCGAGAACTCAGAGGCTTTACTAGTAAGACTCGACAAATTCGACATGTAACGACTGGTATATTTGATGAATTTGATGAGTGTCAATAGGCACACTCAACAAATTCGATGAGTATACTTAAGGATGCTCGACGAATCTTACTTAACCGATTTCCACGATCATAGAAAAGATTGAATAAGTAAACACAACGAATTCGACAAGTATGAATAGGTATACACGACAAATTCGACGAGTATTCATAAGTATACTCGACAAATTTGACGAGTATACACTACTATACTCGACGAATTTTACTTAGAATTTTTTTTTTACTTCTGAATACAACAACTACTCCTCCCTTGATCATTTTAATGCACTTGTAATAGAAGAACGATCCAATAAAGAGATTACACATGAGTCAACACTTTGCCCTACACAATGAGGGATTATATTGTATAGTCCCGTGTTTCATGGCCCACTGTAACTTGACATTGGTTTGTACTTAACTATAAAACCCTGCAAGCACATGACTAAATAAACAACATCAAATACAAACTCAATTCATTTTAGTTCAAGGGATATTTTTTCAAATCAAGGTTATTGTAGATACAATACCCAACAATCTCCCATTATTTGAAGAAATCAAAACTCTATGCACGAAGGTGAATTGTACACAAAGTAATCTTAAAAAATGACAAGGAAGGAGCATAAAACAATTAACCAGAAGTTCTATCTTAATCAAAACATTAATGTAAGTATATAAATAGTTCTATCAAGACAAACAATTTTCACACAACGAGTATCAAAGAAAATATAGACTTCAGACATGTTTGCCTTTGTTCTTCTAATTTTGCCTATCAAAGTAAGATTTAGGCTTCGAAAAATACTTTGGCGGAGGAGGAGCCTTTGAATCATCTTTTTTGAATTTCTTGAAATGTATCCTTCTTTTAGCATTGGCCACCTCATGTTTCTGTCATTCCTCCTTGCTATAGTGCGACCACCTATCTTCATTTCCCATGTCAACTAATGTGAAGATATCTAGAATAATGCTCTTGGAGATTGGATTATATACCTTACAAAGTTCACTGCTAGGATCCGACCTATGAGCAGATGGGCCTTCTCCAAATCTTCTTTTCTTTAAAGCAGGTTGAGGAATATCTTCAACCAACTCAATATCTCATTCAGTAGCAACAACAGCCAATTCTGTCCTATACTGATAGTATTCCTGTGGAAGGTCTTGAGTGTCTGTCTAGTATTGGGAATTGTCCTGAGCAAGATGAACATCAACATGCATGGGTTCTTGCATTCTAGCTTCACCATTTCTTTGAACTCCAAAAAGTTCTTCATGTAGCCACTTGAAGTTGTCATACTGTAAGTGTTGAGACTTTGAAACTGTTCTTTTAAGGTGGCACCAATCACATTCACATTATCTTTAAGTTCTTCCTCCCCCTTTCAAACTTCAGCAATCACAACCTTAGCAATTTCATTAGTGTAATGCATAATTTGATCATCAAAGTAGTTCATCCCGACATTTTGGGCTGCAATAATAATCTTTGCATTCTCATCAACATTCTTAGTAACTTCAAGATTGTTTTTAAGCCCAGTCATTGTGCAAACAATTTCTTTCCCGCCTTAAATTAACCATGTGTCTAGATTGGATTCTAACTTATCAAAATGAACCTTGACTTCAGCAAGTCCGTTGTTCAAATCTCGTTCAATCTCTTTCACTTTGTTGAGTACTTGCTTTAGCGAGTGATCAAAATGAGCTTGTTGCTTGACAAACACGGCTTCAATAGATTTTAGCAAGGGAGTATTTGTACTTGTGCTTGGAATATCTTGAGTTTGAAGTGTGGGAGGAGAGGGAAGATCTGCATTGTCCTCAAAGTCAATAGAAGACTCTGCCACTGGAGATATATGAGCTTTTAGCAGTAAAGTAGGATCTTCGGCCTCTAGTACAGGATGAAGCATCTCGGCTTCTCCTTCCTCATCAGAAATTTCAACGATGTCCTCCCCCTCAACGGGAGACCCACCTGGAATTCGAGCAATCCTTATCTATAGATTACGAACAAACCTATCAAGTTCTATTTGAACTAAAACTGAAGGCTGAATCTGCTCCCCCACAGTCACAACTAGAAGAATTTCTGGGAGACTTACGATCATATTGGTAGTAGAAACAATCTCATCAAAAACCAAAACATTTTCTTCCTCTTGCTCACCATCCTTATCAGCAACATCATCAAAATTATCATTATCATCCAGGGAATCATCAACATCAGCTACAACATTCTCAGACATCTCAACACCAACATCATTAAGATCAGCAACCTCCACTTTAGCAACACCAACATCAACATCCAAAACTTCCTCGGCAGTAACATCAAGAACAATATCATCAACCACTGTCTCAGCTACAACTATGTTTTGAACAAATATCTTTGCCCTAACTATATATTGAATAACTGCCTCTGCACTAACTATGTCCACTGGTACCTGCTCAGAAGATGTAGGAACAATTGAAGGCACTTGAACGATAGCAGCCACTTGAGTCGAAACTGACTCCCCCTCAACTCTTGTACCAGAGCTTTCAGGAGCCTCATGGGGGGGGGAGGGTGGTAGGAGAGGTAGTCCTAGCATCAGGAACACCTTCTTCCTCTTCCTCAGCCAACTCCTTGAGTCCACCCTATTTGGGGATTCTTATTTCCTATCTGGAGAAAATCTAAGAATCAATCCTCTTCATGTGATGGATTGGTACACATGTCGTCATGTCGAAAGAATTTCTATCTAGCTGATTTAGATAAAGACTGAGTATCCTTCCAAAGTTTGGAGCACACAGACTGTCTTTGATCTTACCAAACAGAACTACTCCCCAGTCTATTCTTTTCCTCCAGATGATTGCGACAATGAGCTTGAACATGTCATTTGAAAGATAGTCGTGGGAGCCAACTTTGCATAAGAGGACTTTCCCGATGACATCAGATAGAAGCTTTTCTTCGTCGTTCATGACTTTCCTTTTGATGACAGAAGTTCCTCTAGGCAAACCACAGAACAACAAAGCTCTTGTGAAATCACTGTCTTAAATGAGGTCAGCCTCTTCAACTTCTGGAAGCTGCAAGAATCAGGTAAGGAGGGAGGCATTCACATTGATGGATAGATTTTAGACCTTGCTCTTAATTATTGTATCCTCACGACGGAGTTTAGCATGTTGAAAAAAATTCCAGAACATCTCTATCTAAAACCTTGCACGGATGTTCCAGAATGAACGATAATCCGGCGGTCTCGAGCATCACAATTACATTACAAAACTCATCGGTGGCTACGGCAAACTCTGTGTGAACAAGTTCTCCCCCAACTTGAAGGTTTCCTATACCTCTTAGAGCCATGGATAACGATCGAGAAAATGAGAAGTCGAATCGACGAAACAGGCCGTTCGCGGAAGATGAACAGTGCGCCAAACAACTCTCGACGGATTTCCGAAATGATCTCGACGAGTGTGAAATCCGTTCGCCCGATTTGTATCTATTTATATAAAATTAATATTTTGAAGAGAGAGAAGCGTGCTTAACTTTGCAGGAAGTGACACTTCAGATCCAATAAAGAGAAAAAAATAGAAGTCATATTCGTCAAAATTCCTTGAGTAAGCCAGGTAAATTCATCGAAATAACACAGGTGAAAAGTGCCATTCGTCGAAAATCATCAAAATGACTCAGCCAATCTCGACGAATCCGTCGAGATTCCACAAGCAATACATGACGAATTTTCCTTGGAGGTTTCTGAACTTTCTAAGATGAAGAATTCCTGCGTTCTGAGAGAATTACTTAACCATACCGATTTTAGTCTGAATCCTTGACCATCTTCACGAGTCCTTGCTGAGCATACCAAGTTCCATTTTGAAGAAAGAGAACTTGGCCTCATCCAGCGACTTTGTGAAAATATCTGCGACTTGCTTATCCATCGGGACATAGTTGAGATTAATGTCCCCATTCTCCAAATGCTCCCAGATGAAATGGTACCTTATCTCGATTTGGTTTGTCCGGCTGCGAGAGACTGGATTATTAGCAATATCAATCGCACTAGACGAGTGGCAAAACATTTTGATCTCCTTTAGCTTCATGTTGTAATCTATGCACTGATTCCTTATCCATAGAAGTTGTGCGCAATAACTGCCTGCAGAGATGTACTCTGACTCAATAGTTGAGATTGCCATACAATTTTGTTTCTTGCTGCTACAAGAAATTGACCTTCTTCCTAGGAATTGATAGGTTCCGGAAGTGCTTTTCCTGTCAGCTCTGCTACCTGCAAAATCAGCATATGAAAAACTAATTAGATCGTATTCATTACTTTTTGGGTACCATAAGCCAAGATTTGATGTACTCTTTAGGTATCTCAGAATCCTCTTTGCAGCGACGTAATGAGATTCCTTAATGTTCACCTAAAATCTAGTACATACGCATGCTAAAAACATTATGTCTGGCCTACTAGCTGTAAGGTAGATCAATGATCCAATTATGCTTCTATACTTGATTTCATCAAAAGGTTTTCCTTTCTCATCCTTGTCCAGAGACATAGCAGAACTCATTGGAGTCCTCATAGAGGTTTAAATCTCTATTTCGAATTTCTTAATTAACTCGTTGGTGAAATTCGTTTGAGAGATGAAAATTCCATCGTTAGATTGTTTCACCTGAAGTCCTAAGAAATACTTCAGCTCACCCATACTACTCATTTCAAACTTCCCCTGCATAAGTTTAGAAAACTTCATGGAAAGGTGGTCATTCGTAGATCCAAAGATAATATCATTGACTTTGCACCTTTCAAACTGGTTGAGCTCCTCTTGCATAGCCATTATCCAAGAAGCATCCTTGTTTGCTTCTTCAAATATCTTCTGGTTTCTATTCCAACACTTTGATCTCCAATGATTAGATCTATAGTGTGATCTTTTGAGTATCTGATCACTAGATTCCTTCCCATCCCACTAGAAGGTTCTGCCATACATGGTGCACCTTCAGCAGGTGGACGGAGATCTTCATCTTGAATTTCCTCTTCAACCATGCTGGGATTAACAACTTTGATTGAGTTAGGAGCATCTTCCTTGACTGCTTCTTCTAAGTTTAGCTCTTTTATCCTAACACATGCATCTTCACCAACAACACTAGACGACCTGCTATATAACATACTAGTCTCATCAAATATAATATTAATAGACTCTTCTACAACCAGGGTTTTCTTATTAAAAATCCTATATGTCTTACTATGGATACTATAGCCTATGAAAATACCTTCAAAACATTTTTCACTAAACTTCATATGATAATACTTCTCATTATTAAGTACGGAACATTTACTACCAAAGATCCTAAATTAGGGCACAGTCGGTTTTCTACCCTTCAATAGTTCATAAGGTGTCTTACGATGACTTTTGTTGATTAATGCTCTGTTTTACACATGTCAAGCTATGTTTAGTGCTTCAGCCCAGAAGTACTATAGTAGTGAAGAGTCATTCAATATAGTCGTACATGCTTTAATGAGAGTTTTGCTCCTCTCGGCAACTCCATTTTGTTGTGGAGTATGCGGGGAGGAAAACTCATAAAAGATACCATGACTTGCACAAAATTTTATCATGGCCCCAGACTCAAATTCTATTCCGTGGTCACTTCTAATTTTGATCACTGAGCAGTTCAATTCATTCTAAATTTGCCTGACAAAATTTGGGAAAACTTCAAAGGTGTCTGACTTGTGTTTCGAAAAGAACACTCAAGTAAAACGAGAGTAGTCATCAACAATAACTAACGTATAGACTTTACCTCTAAACTATGAATTGACATAGAACCGAATAAGTCCATATGAAGTAGATTTAAATATCTAGAAGAATCTTTCTCAACAATACCCTTAAAGGTAACCTTTGTCTGCTTACCCATTTGACATGCGTGACATGGACTCTCTTTAAGCCACTTAATGTTGGGAGCATCACATACTAAGTTTTGAGAAAACAACATACTTATAGTTTTGAAATTAATTTGTGCTAATCTCTTGTGTCATTGGTCACAGTGAGACGCACTATATTTTGCTAAAAGACACATTGATGTACAAGTGTCTAAACATAAAAAATTTAAACAGAAAATATTTCTACTCCGAGTTCCTATTAAGACTGTCTCCAAATTGACAAATAATTTTATCAGACACTTGTCGTTATAAAACTCAATGATATAGCCTTTATCACATAATTGGCTTATGCTTATGAGATTGTGTTGTAATCCTTTAACATAAGCCACGCCTGTGAAGGAGACTATGCCGTTAGAAATCATGCCATGGACTTTAGTGATTCCCTTGTCTAAACCGCTAAAAATAACTTTTGGGCCATCCTCAACTGGGGTATTTTCTAGAAGTAGGCTTCTTGTCCCGGTCATATGCCGAGAGCATCCACTACCCAAATACAAAATAAGAGTTTTGTTAGCCATTGTACATACCTGCATTCATAAATCACTTACCCTTAGGAACCCAAACAAATTTGGGTCCTTGGTTCCTGGTTAGCTTAACACCATTAGGAATATTAACATTTCGAGTGGTCGGTCTCGCAACGTTAACTCGTGGAGTTGCATATTTAACTGGATAAAACCAACAATTTATGACAAAGTGACCAATCTTGCCACAACACCAATAGTCAAACATGTTCTACCTTATTTTATATTCCTACTTTACCTTCTAAATGAGAGTTCTATAAGGGGCTATAGACTTGGAGGTGGAAGCCTCATGAGTGCAGTAAACACAAGGCTTCATTGTCTCCTTAGCCTTATGAACAGTAGTTTTGGCTTTGTGTGCTTTCTTGATTCTTGGTCCATGAACGTAGGGACCACACTCTTTAAGAGTTATCTCTTCATAAGATGCCTTGAAGCACCTGTACCAAAGTCTCGGGGACGGGTCCATCCTTGGTAGTTCTTTTTAGGCTCCACATAAGTTGGCCTAGCAATGTGATCATAGAACATCTCAAAATCATATTGATTTGTGGGAAATATTACCTTCTTAAAAGATGTTTGACTTTGAGGTGCCTTCCCTTTACCTTTGATAGTGGCTCTCTTAGCAGCCTTACCTTTCTCAGCTATATGTCATATACCACTACCCTTATTAGGGGCAGAAAATTCATCAATGAGTGGAAGAACAGTCTTCAGCTTGGAGTAGCTTTTAACAATTTTCCTCTCAACCAAAAGCTTTTCTTCTATTTCATATACGAACTTCTCCTTCTGAATTAGTAGCTCTCTAGAGCATTTTAATTCATCTTTCAAGGAGTGAACTTCATCTCTGAGAGGAGTCAATTATACAATTTCCTCCCTTAGACTTGATTCCACTGCATTGGAGAAGCAATTTCTTTTGATTGCTTTTTGACCACCTTATGACATTTGTCAAATGCTTTCAAAAGAACTTGATACTGAGCCATCAAGTTAGAATCATCTTTCCTAGAAAAATAGTCTTCATGACCATTAGATGATATTTCTATTTCTGATAACAAGGTGTGCGAGTTTACCTTCTCATTGTATTGAGAGTCGCCTACTTCCTCGTCTGAGTGAGCCATGAGCCCGAAGTAGGCTTATTTATCATCTGAGCTTGACTCACTTGAGTCACTATCGCTAAGAGTCTTTGACTTCTTCACGACAAAGCTCTTTTCTTCTTTCCTCTTATACTTGAAGGATCTCTTCTCTTCTTTCTTGGATCCTTCTTTCTTTTTATAAGGACACTCCGCAATCATGTGTCCTAGCTTATTGCAATAGTAATAAATAATGTCAGAAGAAGAATGTTGTTGGGTTTAGATTTGTATCTATCATCTCTGTTGTGGATTTTGTTAGAACGATCACCATCACAATGTGACCTTCTATAGTCAGAGGAGGAGGACTGGTTTTTCCTTTACTTCCTTTTGTTAAGCATGCTTTTGAATTGCTTGGAGATCAGTGAGAACTCTCCATCAAACAATTCAGAGCCTAAGGTGCTTGGCTCAAAATTTTCTTGATCATCAGAAGCTTGTGTCCTTACCAGTGACACAACTTTATATTTCTTTGACCTTTCGGCCTTCAGTGATATAGACTTCTCTCTATTTGAAGTCTTACTATTTTGCTCCCCTTTCTTCCTTGTATTCATTTGTAGTTCATAAGATAAGAGCTTCTTGAATAGATTTTGAGGATCGGTCTCGGGCAACTTTCCAAATTCTCTAATGGATACGACCTTAGTGTCCCATTCTTTCATCATGCATCTTAAGAATTTATCATTCAGTTCACCATTAGTGAATGTCTAGCCATAGTTTCTCAGACCATTGACGATCTTGAAAAAATTTTCATAACTGTCAGCAACGGTATCCTTCGGGTCTTGTTTGAAGGCCTTGTACTCCTTATTGAGTAGAGATCTTTGATCATCTTTAACTTCTTCAGTACCTTCTATCAGAACAATAAGAGAATTTCACATCTCCTTGGCAGATTTAAAGTGGGAAAAGTTTTGCAACATTGAGTCATCTACTGCACTTGCAATTATGTTTTTAGCCTTCTTGTCCAATGAGATGAGAGCAGTCTCATCTTTTTTCAAGTCCATCATCTTTTTAGGAACCGACACGTTTGGATTTAAAATAGATGGTTGAGTAGGAACGTGAGGTCCTTCTTCTATAATTTGAAGGATTCTGGGATCAACAACTTTTATAAAGAATCAGACTCTTTCCTTCTACATAGGAAAATTCTCCTTGGTGCACACTGGAAGCTTCATTGAAGACATGTCCTTGCTTCTGTCCATTGAAGAAATCATGTGCTCTGACAACTAGGCTGAGATCTTGTTTAAGGTATTAACCTTATAACAAACAACCTGGCTCTGATACTAATTGAAAGTATCTAGTTTCCTACCTAAATCACCTAGAGGGGTGGGGGGTGAATATGTGAGTTCTGCATCTTATAGAGGATTAAAATTATTACAAGTAAGCACACAAAATATAAACACAGCACAACACATGAATTTATAGTGGTTCCCTGATTTGGGTACCTCCACTTCCCCGCCTCGCCTATCTACGACAAAGGGCTAGATTCAGCTACTTCACCTTTCTCAGTTTTAAATAAATCTTACAACTCAGAGTCAACACTCCTACTTCTCAGAGAATAACCTCTCCTACACTCGGAGAACAAACTCTCCTACAACTCAATCCTTGCAATAAGATCTACACCTCAGAAGAGAAAACGTCGTATAATAGTACAAAAGTAATTTTATACAACTCTTTAGATTAAAAATCAATTTACTTCTTCAGATCTGAAAATATCCTATCTTCTTCTTCGTTGGAATGAAAAATTAGAGGATCTTGTAGAAAGAGAAGACTTGGGATTAATCTTGAAAGCTTGATCTGAAAACATTGATCCGACGATACCCAAAGGCTTGGAAAAACTAAAACAAGATATGTCGAATCTATTCTTGAAGGAATCACTGATCGTGAGAAGCTAGGTCGACGGTTATTCGATTTCCGAAAGCTGTAAGTCTGACAGAGAAGAACAGTTGGTTCACGATTTTAAATGCGAATGAACGATTAGAGTTGAACTAATTAATCCCTAATATTTGTAGGATTCCTTCTTCTAACGACTAGAAAATTCCTTCTTAAATGAACGGTCCACGTGCACTATACATGGCCGACGACTTGAATCAGAGACCCGTCAGAAAGAAACACAGAAAAATTATGCTAAGTCCATTCATCGAGTATCATTGTATATCCATGAGTATACTCGACAAATCGCTTCGATATCTGACAAATTTTAATTAGACAATTCCAAAAAAGTAGATTCGGGAACTAAGAGGCTTTAATAGTGAGACTCGACGAATTCGATGTGTATCGACTGGTATTTTCGACGAATTCGATAAGTGTCAATAGGTACACTCAACGAGTTCGACGAGTATACTTAAGGATACTCGACAAATCTTACTTAACTGATTTCCAAGATTATAGAAAAGATTTACAAAGTAAACACGAATAATTCGACGAGTCTGAATATGTATACTCGACGAATTCAACGAGTATTCATAAGTATACTCGACGAATCCGACGATTATCCACTACTATACTTGATGAATTTTACTTAGGAAATTTTTTTGTTCCTTCTGAATGTACCAACTTGTCCTCCCTTGATCCTTTTAATGTACTTATAATAAAAGTACAATCCAATAGAGAGATTACACATAAGTCAACACTTTGGCCTACTAAATGAGGGATTACATTGTATAATCCTATGTTTCATGACCCACTGTAACCTGACATTGGTTTGTACTTTGCAATAAAACCCTACAAGCACATGACTAAAGAAACAACAACAAATACAAACTCAATTCATCTTAGTTCAAGAGATACTTCTTCAAATCAAGGTTATTGTGGATACAATACCCAACACATAATTAATTTCATACACCCAGCCGATTTATTTGAGTAAGATCGAGGTGTACTCCATTGGTATATATTCATGGCCATACCTTTAATTAGCTCTTGCGCGACAGTAAATGTTTTATTGTTTAAAGTACCACAAGCGGTGGAGTCAATCATTTACCTAGTTTCAAAATTAAGCCCATTATAAAATGTTTGAATTTGTAACCAATCGAGTATTGCATACTTGAGACAATGACACAATAATTCTTTGAATCGCTCTTGTTGGATCTTTAGGCGCCCTTAGAGGGGGGGGGGGAGTGAATACAAGATTTTTCAGAAATTTGAATCTTATTTAAAATATCAGAGTTATATTGATGATTAATTTTAAAGGAGACCAGATTTCAATATTCCTTCACTACCACCAGCGTTAGCACTACTGCTTGGCGCTCGTAACAAAAAGTGAAATCCATGCATATATTTTTAAAAGTAAATTTTAATATGTTTTCTTTTAATGTTTTGAGGGAAAAATATTATTTAAAACATTTCAGAACACAAAATAAAATCAATTTACTAAAATAATGAAAGACATGATTTTATTTCATAAGAAATTGATTACAAAATAATTGATTTCTATAATGCTAGAAATCGAGGCGAAATATGAAAAACTATTTTTCTTTTTATATACCGACCCTTATCCCCAAGGATCGGTTGGTTCTAGCCCAACTCTCCCAAATAAGGGCTCGAACCACCCCTAGATCTACCTAAGACCTAGTCGCTACCACATGTGGTGAATTCATGGAATCCTCCTAGGAAACCGACGTATGCACCAGATGATTTTGTCCCCAAACTCTCACAAGATCTAGTCGCCCCTACCTGTGGCGAATTTCTCACAGGATTCTTCTCGGAATCTGACGTTCTCCTCGAATGATTTCTTCACTCAAGTTATAAAAAGATAAAATAAAAATATTACAATAAAATAAAATAAGCAAGAGTAAAACTCTCCAAGGATTTCTAAAGGCGAAGACGAAGACGATGTTGATGTTGGCGTTCTTAGTGTGTTCTTCCTTCATGTTGAATAAGCATGACAATACTTCACCTTCAAAAACTCTTTTTGATTTTTGTGTTCGCCTAAGAGAGTTCTCTTGATCTCTACAGATGAGCCTCACTCAACTGATGCAGAGTTGTGGCTTGGAGAGCAAAAGAATTGATCATCAAGGAAGGAGATGAGCTGTTTTTAAATAGACCTCGAATGCTACTGCCAACTGTAGCGCTACCGCCTGGTGGTAGCTACTTTAGGCAGCTTTCTTCTCTTTTTGGAAATCAGCAAGTCCGACAACCATTCATCACCATTTTAGAAAACTTTTCCATGTCATTTTAGGAAACTTTGAACTTTGGAAATCAGTATTTTTGGTACCTTTTCTTCCAAAAACAGACTTTCCAAAAACAACTACCGGGCAGTATCGGACTACCGTTGGTGTTAGCACTTGCAAAATCTGGCTCAACCCAACCTTCTTTTTTTGTCAAGTCAAAATTTCTTCTGTCGACGTTATTACTATCTGACAGTTTTGATTTCAAGAACAAATAATCACCTAGAGGGGGGGGGGGGGGTGAATAGGTCCAATTCCAAAAACTTAAGCAACTAATAGATTAATATCACATCACAACAATCTCATCACAATTAAGACCAGCACAGCATAGTACACAAAAGTTTATAGTGGTTCCCCAATTGATGGGTACATCCACTTTTTCCCTTTCGCCTATCTAGCAGTATACTAGATTCGGCCAAACTTTCTCTTATATTTCTCAGATCCTCAGATCTTATAGCTCAGAGCCCAACCGGATCCTACAACTCAGACACAAGTCTTACCTCTCAGATCACCAAGATCCTACAACTCAAGTTCTTCCCAAGAACTCTACCTCACAGTGACTCCACACTCCTACAGCTCAGGCAATCCTGCCCTACCTCAGTGTGAATCCACACACCTATAACTCAGGCAACTCCTTCCCTACCTCAGCCTTTATAACACAGGCTTATAACTCAGGCCTTAATCTTACCACTCATATTCAAAATGAATCTTATACAAAAATATTCAAGATAATGAATTACAGACACCAAAGAAAATTCTATGTGCCTGTCTACCTGGACTGAGCAGATATCAGCCCTAACTTCTTCACAGCAATAAGATGATACATAGATCTTGAAATGATGCCCGACTTGTTCTGGAATCAACTAGCAGATGAATCTGCTTCTTCTTCAGGAATATCTCCTGATCTAGACTGAGCAGATTTCAGCCCTTCCTTCTTCTTTGATCCAACGAATCGATCTTCAGATTCTGGCTCGACTTGGATCGGGAAGATAACTTCAGCTAGGGCATGCCTAGGCTGATTCGTCTCTCTTAGAGGATTACTCTGAACCAGCTGGAGTAGATGTTGATTGCACCAGCAAACTCAAAAGCCCTTCAGATTTGATCTTGAGGTTCTTGGCTTCTACAATAATGGCGGATGAAGACAACGAACTCCTCTTCTCATTTTAATCAGAAAATTAATCCAATTTGTCCCGTGATCATCTTTTACTATTTATAATCCCGTCACATTGGTGAGATGATCGATACGTGTCTCAGTTTTAGCGGTGGTTAAAACCTCAGCTTTAATAACTTGAGATCCACTGTAGATTAACGGCGATGTTAATGTCGATTTGCATCGAATCTGAACTTTGTTGACTTATTGACTTTGCTGAGTCAGTATCATTCTGGACTTAGCGAAAATCTACTAACATTTCTGAAATCCTGTGTTCGACGAACTTCAGGTTTAGCTCGACAAAATCTGAACTCAGCTTGACGAAACAGTGAAGCTGAGATCAACGAATTCTCTTAGCTCAGTTCTTTCTTCAGGTGAAGGCTGAGGTCGACGAACTTCGAGCTCAGCTCGATGAAATCTGAGCTCAGCTTGACGAAATAGTGAAGCTGAGATTAACGAATTCTCTCAGCCCAGTTCTTTCTTCAGGTGAAGGCTGAGTTCAATGAACTCTCTGAACTCTTGTCGATAAAATCTGAACTCCGGTCGATGATTCTGATAACTGAGTCCTTCTTATAGGTAAAAGCTGAGATCAACGAACTTTGAACTCCGTTTGATGAAAGCTAAGCTCAGCTCGACGAATGGTAGACTCAGTGATTCTGGACTTAGAAATTTCTGCTCTGCTATGCGTAGAGAGCGTTGTGTAACACCCCCTATCCGTCACATAGCATATAGAAGTAGGTTTGGTCGGGGCCCGATGCCATATACCACAGACAGACCGGAAGGTTACGCAATGGAAACCATCATGCCAATAACCAACGTCCTACACAGAGTATATTCTAGCGGAAGCAATTTAAAAGTTGCAAATAAAGAACCCAGCCAACAACATGAATGCCCACTACAAAAACCCAACAAGAATGAACGTACAAATACAAAAGTATTTGGCCTTATGACCTTATAAGAGTTTACTCAAATAAAAGTGTCTTCCAAACCTCGGCACACAGGCCGGTCACACATGAGAAACAAAGTAAACATTCAAATATTAGTCCTTCGAGGGCCGGCTCAACAACATGTGCTTCTGCTCGCTATTTGACACTAGGATCCGCAGCACCTGCAAACAACAATCCACTGAAGCGGTGGCAAACAAAAGCAACAGTCAGCTAAAGCTGACCAAATTATAATGACCCCGCCCCTAAACTCGGAGCGGCGATGCTCCTTCCCTGCAGTGCATTAGTAAAACCAAGCAAGATAGTGAAAGTACAATTTAAGCACACTTCACCACAGGCGTAGCCACACACGGCCACACACCCCATGCTCTCAGGGCACTTATATGGTGAACTCGGTCCACCACCGCCCCTAGGACGGCAAACTCGTGATCATTTGAGTCTTTTCGGTAATAATCACGTCAATTGAAGACATCAACAGTCTCAGACCCGCCCTCTATGCCATCGGTAGGCCCCAAAAACCGAACCGCATAGAGCGGGAACGGTTCCACTCAACCCATTGCTCACCTCGCCACGATAATTTAAGTCATCGGTGTGGGTCAAGCTTCCCCGAAGCCCGAGTATCGAACACATAATATTACATAACTCAGTTATGTACAAGTTGGCTCCCAGGCCACCAAGATGGCAGAACCATGCTTCTGCCCAATTTTTCGGGTGCACCTTGAGGTTAGTCCCCAAGGCTCCCTATTGCAATCTACCGTGTAGAAAACCCGAAAAACAACCATCGGCGCGGAGTCTTCTCCGACCATTCATGCAATGCAACATCATCGATCCAGACCAACTGTTGGGTACATTGGATTAAATGTACCAGATTTGAAAAAGCCTCTCCCTACTCAATGATATACATCATGGTGTATTTGATGTGTTTTTGAGTTGATGTGTGCAGGTTAAGTAATTGCAAGGAAAGCTTAAAAGTTTCTAAGTCCATATGTCGACACCTAGAAGAAAAGTGTCGACACTTAAGAAGACTTGTGTCGACACCCAAAGAAGCAGTGTCGACACTTGGAGTAATTGTATCGACACCGGGGATGCAGAGTCGACACCAGAAGGAAAGTGTCGACACATACAGGCTGTGTCAACACACAATGAAGAAAAGTCTAAAAAAACAGTGTCGACACTTAGAAGCAGTGTCGACACCCAGAGGAACTTTATCGACATCAAAAGTGTCGACACTAGGAGGCTGTGTCGACACTCAACAAAACATCAACAAAGTTCAAATAAAAGTGTCGACACTCAGCAAAACATCAACAAAGTTCAAGTACAAGTGTCAACACCAGGAGGCTATGTCGACACTCAGCAAACTTCAACAAAGTTTAAGTACAAGTGTCGACACAAAGGAGATGTGTCGACACTCAGCAAAAGTCTCAACACATGGAGAATGTGTCGACACAAAGAAGATGTGTCGATACTCAGCAAAAGGTTCAACACAGAAGGCATGTGTCGACACAAAGAAGATGTGTCGACACTTAACAAGTTTCAACACAAGAATATGTGTCGACACAAAGGAGTTGTGTTGACACTTTGCAGAAATCAACTAAGTATTGAAGAAGAAGGACTTGTGTCGACACACATGATCTGTGTCGACACATGTTGAAGAAGCAGTGTCGAGAAGCAGATTCTACAACACAATAAGTGTCGACACCATGAAGGCTAGTGTCGACACTTAGTCTACTTGTGTCGACACTTAGTCTATCAGTGTCGACACTTAAAGATTGACTGTCTCGACACTTTCAGACAGTTACAGAAAATTAAAGAAGTGACTGGATGACTTGACAGCTGCCTGTAGAAAGTAGTGAATAAGAAAGAACAAACAGATAGACTTTTGAATAATTGAAATTTTATTATCCAAAAAAGATATCATTTACAAAGGTATGACCTCCCTTATATAGAATGGAGGAGATATGAGAGAGTATAAACAAATAATGTGGGACTAAACATGTACAGGGCAGAGCGGCTAGAAATAAAGGAGACCGCACAGGCCGCGCGGTTAGACAGATGAGTTAACCGCACGACAACTCCAGCAGGATAAGAACAGGCCGCACTGAGAGTCCGACAGACCGCCCGGTCTCCAAGCACCAGAGGAGACCGCCAGACCGCTCGGTCAACAAACCGCCAGAAAAGACCGCAAGGCCACCCGGTCTAATACTTCAATACTCCCCCTCAAGCTGGAGCATAGATATCAATCATGCCCAGCTTGTCACAAATGTGGAAGAAGGAAGTAGAGACCGGCTTGGTGAAGATATCTGCCAATTCCTTGTCAGAGGTGACAAATGGAGTACAAATCTGTTTCTTCAAAATCTCTTCCCGAATGAAGTGACAGTCAACCTCTATATGCTTTGTTCTCTCATGGAAGACCGGATTTCTGGATATGTATATAGCTGCCTTGTTGTCACAAAACATAGGGTGAGGACAGTCATATACCTCGCCCAGGTCAAGCATGAGAGCCCGCAACCACTTTAACTCACACGTGGTTGACGCCATACTCCGGTATTCGTCTTCTGCACTGGATCTGGAGACAACAGACTGTTTCTTGCTCTTCCAACTCACGAGATTACCTCCAACAAAGGTACAAAATCCTAATGTGGATTTACGATCGCCTTTGTCATCTGCGTAACTTGAATCTGAGTAGGCCTCAACCCTCAGATGACCATTCTTCTGAAAGAGTAACCCTTCGCCTGGTGCTGCTTTGATATACTCTAAAATCTTCAGGGCAGACTGAAGATGGCACTCCCTGGGAGCTTGCATAAACTGACTGACCTTGCCTACAGCATATGCGATGTCGGGTCTAGTCACCGTGAGATAGATGAGTTTGCCTACCAAACGTCTGTACCTTGTGACATCAGATAGAAGAGGCGAGTCATCCGTCCACATTTTGTCTTCTCCAATAGCCATGGGAAACCGAGCCGGTTTGGCACCTGTCAATCCTGCTTCTTGTAGAAGATTAAGGGCATACTTCCGTTGGGAGAGAACCAACGAGTCAAGTTTCTGAGAGATTTCTATCCCCAAAAAGTATTTCGGGGAGTCCATATCCTTCGTGACCAAGTGCTGACGGAGGTGCTTCTTCGTCAAGTCCACCCCATCTCGATCATCGCCAGTAAGAAGAATATCATCCACATATACTGCCAAAACCACCAGTCCCGAGGCCGTTTTGCGAATGAACAAGGAGTGATCGGCCGAACTCCTTCTAAAGCCGATGGTAGCCACAATACCACTGAATTTGTCGAACCATACCCGAGGGCTCTGCTTTAGGCCATAAATGGCCTTCTTCAAATGACATACGCGTGTCTCCCCCTGAGCAAC
Organism: Platanthera guangdongensis; assembly: GCA_039583875.1. Classification (NCBI taxonomy): domain Eukaryota; kingdom Viridiplantae; phylum Streptophyta; class Magnoliopsida; order Asparagales; family Orchidaceae; genus Platanthera; species Platanthera guangdongensis. Next base: position 110,327,649 of record CM077160.1, on the reverse strand, counting down.
ATACCCAGGAGGTTGCTCCATATAGACGTCCTCCTGAAGATCGCCATAGAGAAAGGCATTCTTCACATCAAGCTGGGAAATAGCCCAATCCCGGTTAACAACCACAGAAAGGAGAACCCGGATGGTGCTGAGGCGAGCAACCGGAGAAAAGGTATCAAAGTAATCAATTCCGTAAGTCTGAGTGAAGCCCTTGGCCACCAGCCGGGCCTTGTAGCGATCCACAGTGCCGTCGGGGCGAAATTTCACAACGAAGACCTAGCGACAGCCAACCACATCAGTGCCCACTGGAGGAGGAACAAGGGTCCAGGTACCCCGTTCAATAAGAGTAGCCATCTCCTCATCCATGACAGACTTCCAATGAGGGAGAGCAAGAGCCTCCTGGTAGGTGCAGGGAGTAGAAGTAGCAGAGATAGCCAAGGTAAAACACCTGCGAGAAGGAGAAAGCCGATCATAGGAAACAACTGCCGCAAGCGGGTGTTGAGTACACGCTCGCACCCCTTTGCGAAGAGCAATGGGAATATCCAGGTCGACGGGAGCGTCAGCGACCGGAGCGTCCGTAGCGGAGAAGGCTGGCCCGGGACTAGAGTGAGACGGCGGCGGAGAGGAGGGTGGAGGGGTGGGTGGGGAGACGGACTGGGAAGGAGTCGGTGGAGGAGGAGACAGAGGTGGGAAAAAGTCGAGAGGCGTGGAAGGGACGGAGATATCAGAAGGAAGAGAAGAGGTAGGAGAGAAATAAGAAGCATTCTCGAAAAAAGTCACATCCGCGGAGACAAACTGCTTGCGGAGAAGGGGGTCAAAGCAGCAATAGCCTTTTTGAGTGGTAGAGTACCCAAAAAGACACACTTGGTGGAACGGGGGGAAAGCTTGTCGTGGGTAGCGGAGGGAGCGTGAACAAAGGCCGTACAGCCAAAGACACTGAGAGGGAGAGGAAAAGGTTCATTGTGGGGGGTAGAGAATGGAGAAGGGGGTCTGGCCGTGGAGAACTGTGGTGGGAAGGCGATTGATGATATAACAGGCGAGGAGCACAGCGTAGCCCCAGTAGGAGCGAGGGACGTGCATCTGCGTCATGAGAGTACGAGCAACATCAAGCAGGTGACGGTATTTACGCTCCGCCACCCCATTCTGCTGGGAGGTGTAAACACAAGTGTTTGATGAAGCAGGCCATGTTGGTGAAAGAAAGAGGAGAACTCATGATTCAGATATTCCTTGACATTATCAGAACGTAAAACTTTAAGAGAAATAGCAAATTGAGTCTGAATCATAAAATAAAATGATTGCCAAATAGAAAAGAGTTCAGAGCGATCTTTTAACAGATACACCCAAGTACAGCGTGAAAAATCATCTATAAAAGTGACAAAATAGGAACTACTCCGACCAACAGTGAGGGTAGGAGCAGGACCCCATACATCAGAATGAATAAGATCAAACGGGCGAGAGGAGCCACAGCCTTGCTTCAGAGGGAAGGTGGAGCGATGATGTTTGCCAAGCTGACACGCATCACAGTTGAGCGGAGAACTGGTAGGAGGTAAGTGGGGCAGAAGCTGGCGAAGAATCCTAGGAGGAGGATGTCCAAGGCGAAGATGCCATTGAAGGAGATCTGTGGAGGAGGAGTAGGCGGACAGAGCGGAAACATCGTCGAGGAAGTAGAGGCCGCCGCTCTCAGTCCCAGTAGCAATCGTCCGCTGGGTCCTCGGGTCCTGAAAAGAACAAGTAGTGGGAGTGAATAAGGCGGAGCACTGAAGTTGCCGGCATAAAGTAGTAACTGATAACAAATTACACGGGAACTTCGGGACATAGAGGGTGTCCTCCAAGCAAAGCAAAGGGGTGAGCTGAACCATGCCCGTCCCATGAACTGGGGACGGGGAACCATCCGCCACACGAACCGGGGGTAAGCGGTCATGTGTCTCAAGACGGGAGAAGCAATGAGGGTTGCCAGTCATATGATTTGTAGCACTGGAGTCAATCAGCCATTTATCTTGGGTAACGACGTGTGCACTACCTGACGTCGTGGCCACAGAGGCAGACGGCCAAGAAGAGGTGGAGGCCGAAGAAGGAGCATCACCGGAAGGGCGAAGATGAGGATGTTTCTGCCAGCAGCGGTCAACAGAGTGGCTGGTACGACCACAGTGAGAGCAGAGGAACCGAGATGAACCCCGTCCGACGGAGTGGCCGCGGCCACTAGGTCCCCCCCTCTGAGCTTGGTGAGCAAAGGAGTCCTGGGAAGGGGGGGAGGCTAACAGAGGTCGCTGGAGCAGTGAAGTAACAGCGGCAATGCGAGCCGCAGTGGCATCCAAAGTAGAAAATTCCGCCTCACCCAAGATCTGATGGCGGATCATGTCATAAGAATCGGGAAGACGAAGAAGATAACAAACAACCAGGAGTTCCTGGAAGTGTTTGTGCTGTTCGGCCAAGTCCGCGGAGAAGGGGCGATTCTGGAGGATTTCAGCACCAAGAGCCTGAACTTGCTGATAAGCCGCAGCAGGAGACATGGAAGGGCGGGAGAAGAGGTCCGCATAGAGAGTATAAATGCGGGACGTCTGGCCCCCCTTCGAATAGAGAGCAGCGAGGTGAAGTCAGGCGGCCTTGACCGTCTCATCATGGCGAATGACGGGAAGGCACTCATCAGAAAGGCTGTTGGCCAGCCAGGTGCGGACAAGAGCATCACTCGCATCCCAGTCATCAAACTCAGGAGAGGTACGAGGAGGAGGGTCATCAGTGAGGTGATGACGCTTGCGTTGAGAGCGAAGGAGAAAAGTGAAAGAAACACTACAATCGGGATAGTTGGAGCCAACAAGCTTAGAAAGGGTGTCAAGGTTGCCCGAAGGAGGAGGTGGAGAAGGAGTTGCCGGAGTAGTGGTGAGACCGGAAGTAGTCATAGAACACAGCAAGAAACCGCAGCGGATAAAAAAGGAAGAAGCCGCGCGAACACAAGCGGCTAGAAAGCAGTCAAAGGCATAGCGGGGAAGAGGTCGCGCGGACTGAAAAGGCCGGGCGAACAGAAGAGAAGAGGAGGCAAGAAGCAGCGACTACAACAAGTCGCAGGCCGGTCGAACAGAAACAGGCCGCAAAGACTAGGAAGTCGGAGAGGCAAGAATGAACCAGGAGCGCGGCGACAACGAAACAGGTCGCGGCGACGAATAGCAGCAGGAGAAGAGAACCAAGGAGAAGGAAGCCGCGCGAATAGGGCAGCAGACAGAAACAAGCCGCGCGAACAGAGCTGCGGACAGAAGAGAAGGCAAGTCGCGAGACAGGTCGCGAAAAGCGGAAAACAAGCCGCGAGAATCAGAGAGCACACACAATCAGGAGGAAACGACCGTGTCCCTCTGATACCATGTAGAAAGTAGCGAATAAGAAAGAACAAACGGATAGACTTTTGAATAATTGAAATTTTATTATCCAAAAAAGATATCATTTACAAAGGTATGACCTCCCTTATATAGAATGGAGGAGATATGAGAGAGTATAAACGAACAATGTGGGACTAAACATGTACAGGGCAGAGCGGCTAGAAATAAAGGAGACCGCACAGGCCGCGCGGTTAGACAGATGGGTTAACCGCACGGCAACTCCAGCAGGATAAGAACAGGCCGCACTGAGAGTCCGATAGACCGCCCGGTCTCCAAGCACCAGAGGAGACCGCCAGACCGCTCGGTCAACAAACCGCCAGACAAGACCGCAAGGCCGCCCGGTCTAATACTTCAACACTACCATTCCAGCCGGTCTACTGCAACTGTCAGAGCTGTCAGAAAGTTGTAAGAAACCGGAACAGCCGGTTACCTTGGAGAAAGTCTATATAAAGACCCTTCTCCTTCGATAGAATAAATTAGAATTGAAGATTGAGTATTGGATTCATTGAAGATCTAACAACACTAAAAGAAGAAGACCTTCAAGTGAAGATCTAAGAAGTTGGAGAGAGAGAGCTCCTTCTAAGAAGACAGCTGTTGAACCAGGCTGTGAAGAAAGTTTCATATTGAGATCTGATTCTTAAGTCAGCAGTGATTGAAGATCATCTGCATAGAGTTTCAACCCTACTGTGTTCTAATTCAAGAAGCTTTGAAGAAAGCCAAGGGAGGTTGATCTCAGTAAAGTTCTTCCAAGAACTCATCAAGAAACCAGTCAACTCTTCTCTCTTATTCTGAGTTGTGGGTATATACTTTGTAATTTTAATTTCTTGTAGGATCCTAAGGGATCTGAGTTGTAAGCCTGAAATTATAAAGGCTGAGTGGTAGGGCCTGTGTGCCTGAGTGTAGGAGATTCATTTCTCTGAGTGTAGGCCTTATTGAGGGATGAGTGTAGGCCTTGTTGAAGGCTGAGTGTAGGTCTTTGTGAAGACTGAGTGGTAGGGCTGTGTGCCTGAGTTATTAGAGTGGGATCACTCTGAGTTGTAGGAACCTGTTTGGGGTTCTGAGCTGTAAGATCTGAGGATCTGAGGAGTAGTGGAGAAGTTTGGCTGAATCTAGTACACTACTAGATAGGCGAAGGGGGAAAGTGGATGTACCCAGACCTTGGGGAACCACTATAAAAACTGTGTGTACTCTGTGTGTGACTGATTCTGTGTTTGCTGTTTAAAGTTCTGTGAATTCTGTGATTAATTCTGCCTAAAAGTTTAAAAAGATTAAGATCACCTATTCACCCCCCTTTAGTTGATTATGTACAATTTCTTTCAAGTGGTATCAGAGGGAGATTGCTCAAAAAGGACATAACAGTCTGAGTAAAGATCCTATTGGCAGATTCAGTATAATCAAGATTCAAGAAAATGGGTTCAACTGAGAATCACAAAGTGCTAGGATCCATGAAGTTGCCAATCTGTAGAAAGGAAATTTTTGGCACTTGGAAAAAAAGGGTTAGACTTTTTATGGAAGCCTCTGACCCTAGAATCTATATCACAGTCAAAGAAGGGTCATATGTGCCAATGAAAGTATCTATCCTGGATGCAAATCAGAGAACTCCTAAGGACTTTTCAGAGATGACTAAAGATGAGATAATTCTGGCCACTATGGACAAAAGGGCCCAGAATATTATAGTAAGTGCAATAGATGATGCAACATTTCAGAATTTGATTCACTGTAAAACTTCTAAAGAAATGTGGGATACACTGATAGTCTATATGGAGGGATCAGAAGAGGTAAGACAAGACAGGAAGTCTTTATTGAATCAAGAGTATGAAAGCTTCAGACAAGGCAGGTCTGATAGCATAACTGAGTGCTACAAGAAATTCTATAGGATTGTCAATGAGTTGATGTCTTATGGAAGAGAATTCAGCAACTATGAATTGAATGATAAGTTCTTGAGATCCCTGACTAAGGACTGGGATACCAAGATTTGTGCCATAAGGGAAATAACCAAATTAGCAGATATTTCTCCTCCAACATTGTTTGGAAAACTGTTATCATATGAGATGCAGTTAATGGTAAGAAAGGAGGAAGAGAAGACTACCAGAGTTGAGCACAAAGAAAGAGCTGTGGCTTTCAAGACAGAAGCCACTAGGAAATATAAAAGTAAGTCTCCATCTCCACCTCCAAAAGTTGCTGAGACTGAGACAGATGAGTCAGAAAGCAAGAATTCTGAAAACAGTGAGAGTGATAAAGATTTTGCAGCTTTCACTAGACATTTTCAGAAGTTTCTTAAGAAGAAACAGTGGAGGTCTAAGCCATCCACTTCACAGAAGTCATCAAAGAATGAAAGAAGAAAGTCCAGGCAAAGTAAAACTACATCCTCAAAGATAGTTTGCTATTATTGTAACAGACAGGGACATGTTGTTGCTGACTGTCCAGAGAAGAGGAAAGAGTCAACTGATAAGAAGAAGACTCAAATCAAGGGCAAAAGGGAAAGGTCCTTTGTTGCTAAGAAGGACAAAAGTCATTCTGATATGTCATCTTCAGAATTAGATTCAGAAGCTGAAGCTTATATTGGACTGTTTGCTGAAGAAGAGGAAGATGAGTTCATATAATTAATGAACTCAATATATGAGCATGAGGACAATCAGTGCCAGGGACTGATGGTCTTATCAGAAGGAGATAAAATCCAGGATCAGCCTGGACCAAGTCAGGTACAAAATTATTCTGTTAGTTCAATTTCTAGTACTGAGTCAGATTCAGATACATCAGCATCAAGTGATGTTAGTGGATCTGAATCTGAAGGAGATATTCATCAGTTGATTGATGAATATAGAGTAGTGTTGCAAGCTTTGAAGAAAAGCAAATCCTTGGCCAAGAGTCAGGCTAAGGAGATTGCCAGTCTTAAAGTTGCTGCAACAGATTTTGACAAGTTGCATGATCAGAAATTAAATGAAATAGCCAGACTGAAGCACATTACTGTTATTCAGATGGGGACTATAACATTTAAAAATGATCAAATCAGAAATCTGGAGATTAGTCTTTAGAAAGAGAGAGATATAGTAGCAAGTTTTTCTAAACCAAAGTCTGTTCTACCTTTGATAGATGAGTTTGCACCTCATAAGGGTAAAAATAGATTGGGGTTTACAAAACCTGCTTGGACAGTCAAGTCCAAATCTAAGGGCAAAGCCCCAGTACTCAACAAGAAGCCTGTTGTAGACAAAACAGCCAGGGTTGTACCTAAACAAAGGTACAGTAGATTTGAGTGCTGGTGTTGTGGCAAGGTAGGCCACTTTGCCATAGATTGTTGGCACAATTCCAGTGCCAAGATGGGTAGCAAACTGCCTGCTAGAAAAGCTACATGTAGTTTTGTCAAGAGTCAGACTAACTTGCACCAAGGACCCAAGAAGTTTTTGGGTTCTAAGGTTAAGTAATCTGTTTTGCAGGTGAGTCCAAGTGGCCATGCCTCAATATGGTACTTGGACAGTGGATGTTCCAGGCACATGACTGGAACTAGGGGATTGCTGAAGGACTATACACCAATCAAGGATGGTCCTAAAGTCACCTTTGGTGGTTCTGAAAAAGGAATCATCAAAGGCTTTGGTAACATTTCTAGCAACCTTATTACAATTACTCAAGTGGCTTATGTTAAAGGTTTGAAATACAACCTAATTAGTATAAGTCATCTGAGTGATTTAGGATATGACATCTCATTTTTCAAAGATGGTTGTCATATCAGGAGGTCAAATGATCAAAAGATCATTCTGACAGGTTATAGGAAAATAAATGTCTATTGTCTAGACATTATGTGTGAGAATAATGTTTCTCCTGTTTGTCTTGTAGCTGATAAAAGAGTCTCACATTGTGTTAAATGGCACAAGAGGCTGGCTCATCTTAACTACAAGATAATTGGCCAACTCCTTAGCAAAGAGTTAGTGAGGAATGGTCCTCAGGTTAAGTGTATAAAGGATGGGATATGCTCAGCTTGTCAAAAGGGCAAGCAGACCAAATCCACCTTTAATAGCATTGAGAACAAAGATGCTGTGAGGTGCCTATACCTCTTGCATACGGATCTCTTTGGTCCTATGCCAGTTCACAGCCTATATAGGAAGGTCTACACATTTGTGGTTGTAGATGACTACTCAAGGTTTTCCTGGGTGTTCTTACTTAGATAGAAATCTGAAACTCCAAGTATCTTATACGGCTTTGTTAAACAAATTCAGAATGAATTGGGCAGTACAGTGGTCAAAATCAGAAGTGACCATGGTACTGAATTTCAGTCTGACAGTATGACAAAACTGTGTGAATAATTTGGAATTTTTCAGGAATTTTCTTCACCAAGAACACCTCAGCAAAATGGCATTGCTGAAAGAAAAAATAGAACCTTGATTGAGGCTGGTAGAACCCTATTAAGTGACACATCTCTCCCTGAATATTTCTGGGCTGAGGCAGTAAACACTGCATGTCATGTAATTAATAGGGCTACTATCACCAAGAGCCACAATAAGACCCCCTATGAGATTGTGAAAGGCAGAAAACCAAATCTATCCTATTTCAGGATATTTGGTTGTAAATGTTATATACTTAACAATGGTAAGTCTTATTTAACTAAGTTTGCTGCCAAATCCCAAGAGGGGATCTTTGTTGCCTACAGCAACAACAGTAAGGCTTATAGGGTCTACAACTTGACTACTCAAGTTGTAGAAGAGTCTGTTCATGTAGTTTTTGATGAAGCCAGACTCATTAACAATGAATTATCTAGAAGTATTTGCAGCTCCACAGGTGTGACTGAGAAGATGGACAAGCTTACTATTGAAGAAGGTTCTACTACAAGTCAGCAAGTGGATGATAGTGGCTGTTGTCCAGGGGGAGTACTAGATACACCTGATGCAGAAAAAGACCAAGGGGTGCAGCAAGTTGAAGAGAATGAAGGTGTACAACCTGAAGACAGGCTGCCTCCAGCAAATAGACATCTAAAAGATCATCCAGCCAATCAAATTATTGGTGATCTCAGACAAGGGGTACAAACAAGGAGCATGAATCTAAGTTTAGTTCTCTACTCCAGCTTTCTATCCCAAGTAGAGCCAAAGAAATTTGAAGAAGCTATCCTAGACCCTCATTGGATTGAGGCAATGCAAGAGGAGCTGAACCAGTTCAAAAGATGCAATGTCTGGGAGCTAGTTCCTAAACCCAAGGACCACAACATTATATGAACTAAGTGGATCTTTAGGAACAAGATGGATGAACATGGAGTTATTGTGAAGAACAAAGCTAGACTGGTTGCTAAGGGATATAGGCAGCAAGAAGGTATTGACTTTGATCAAACCTTTGCTCCAGTAGCCAGACTGGAGGCCATAAGGATGTTTCTTGCCTATGCAACCTATCAAGGGTTTAAAGTATATCAAACGGATGTTAAGTCAACTTTTCTGAATGTAAATCTGAAGGAAGAAGTCTATGTAGAACAACCATCAGTTTTTGTTGATTCTATCAAACCTAATTATGTTTATAGACTTAGGAAGGCTTTGTATGGGTTAAAACAAGCCCCTAGGGCTTGGTATGAAACCCTGTCTAGTTTCCTCATTGAGAACAAATTCTCAAGGGGGAAAATAGACAAGACTCTATTCCTTAGGGAATCCAGAGGCAAGATTATCTTAGTCCAAATATATGTAGATGACATCATATTTAGGTCTACAAAAAGTGGTCTTTGCAGAAAGTTTGCAAAACTTATGCATGGACAATTTGAAATGAGCAGTATGAGGGAACTTAAGTTCTTCTTGGGTCTCCAAGTTAGACAGACTGAGGATGGTTTATCCATATGCCTGTCTAAGTTCTCCCTAGAGTTGATAAGGAGGTATGGTATGGAATCATCCAGTACCATGAAAACTCCTATGGGGTCAAGCATGTCTCTAAGCAAAGATGATGCAGGGAAACCTGTAGATGAGACTTTGTATAGAGGGATAGTTGGCTCCCTATTGTATTTGACTGCTAGTAGACCAGATATCATGTATGCTACATGTGTCTGTGCTAGGTACCAAGCTTGCCCTAAACAATCTCACTTGACAACAGTCAAAAGAATTTTGAGATATCTTAAGGGCACTCCTTATCTAGGCCTTTGGTACCCTAGGAATGGAGATTTTGAACTGACAGGTTATTCAGATGCAGATTTTGCAGGCTGCAAGGAAGATAGGAAAAGTACAACAGGTACCTGTCAATTCCTAGGTGGAAGGCTGATATCATGGAGTAGCAAGAAACAAACAAGTGTGGCTATCTCCACAGCAGAATCAGAGTATGTTACTGCAGGAAGTTGTTGTGCTCAACTTCTATGGATTCAACATCAGCTAGAAGATTATGGTATTCAGGTAAGTAGAACACCTTTATTTTGTGATTCTACAAGTGCTATTTCTATTGCAAATAATCCTGTCTCCCATAGTAGGACTAAGCACATAGAAATAAAATACCATTTTCTAAGAGAACATGTGGAAAAAGGAGATATTTCAGTAGAATATATTAATACAGATAATCAGCTAGCTGACATGTATACTAAGCCCTTAGATGAAACCAAACTCAATAAATTTAAAATTGAATTAGGGATGATAAACTTAGAATAAGTTTTCAAAATTGGCCAAGTAAAATGGTGTCGACACACAGAGTTGTCTGTGTCGACACATAGAAGTGGTGTCGACATTTCAGAGAAATGGTGTCGACACATCTAGGAAGTCTGTGTCGACACTTCAGAGAATTTGTGTCGACACATGCAGTGTAGGTGTCGACACATCCAAGGTGGTGTCGACACTTAGACTTTACATAGAATTAGTCTAGTAAAGTCTCGACTAAGTGTCGAGCTGAGTGGTGTCGACACATATACAAGTGTCGACACATATATTCTGTCGACTATACTTGTGTCGACACATAGTTGTCGAGACATTATAAGTAAGTGTCGACACTTTTTAACAGTGTCGACACAATTTAAGTATTTTGACGCGCCCTTTCATCTTCGTTTCTAGAAAGGTATAAATAGGTTTTCGCCATTGTTTGTCGACACGCTCACCATAGTTTCGAGACCAAACTTGTGTGTCGACATCTCTCTTCTCTAAATTCAAATTTCTTCAAACCCTAATGGCGCCCAAGCTAGAAGAGAATATTAATGAAGGATATGAACTCGTGCGTCACGCCTTTGATGACGCGGAACCTGAAATCAAAGGTGTGGTAACCCTAATAGAAGAGACTGGGTTAGAATTTCTTGTATCAGAACTGATCAAGATATGGAAGAAGGAAGTCCTCGAATTTCTGAATGGAGCAACTCTATGTGAATCAGGACTCAAGATTAAGTCCAGAGTTCATGGGGCAAAGGTGAAGGTCTCTCCTAAAAGTCTAAGAAAAGTTCTTCAACTACTAAGGACAAAGGAAGAGGAAGATGTGTCTGCTTCTAAGACAAGGGAGGCACTAACATGGTGTGGATTTGATTCTAACCTGAAGATAGGATCTATTTTCAACAGAAAAGGAATGAACATGCAGGGCAAGTTCTTATCTGAGATAGTGGGCAAGGTCATCCTGAGCAAGCCTGGAGGACATGACAAAATCTCAGCTTATATGTTTAGTTTGATGACAAGAATTATCTTCAAACTTACTACTGATTGGTCTGCAGTTGTGTTTGAGAAGATAAAAGAGAGTATGAAGAAGCTCAATTTGGGTAGAATACTGAGTCTATACCTAGCTGGAAGTATTACAGAGGCAATGAATCAAGCAGCAGGTTCCAAGATTAACCACATGAGGAGAATGGATTTAAGAATCTTCTCTAGGTGGGATAAAGTGTTGACGAAGGAACTGACATCTCCAGTAAAGGACACACCCCAGAAGAAGAAGAAGAAAACAGCCACTGTGACACAAGAATCCTCTAGCAGCTCTGAAGAGCAAGTAGTCTTCACTCCTGATGATGAAGAGACTGAAAATGCTGGTCAGTCTCCAGCAAGACATGAAGAAGCACAGAGGCAGGGGGAGCTACCCTCAGCTAGCTCAATTCACCTGGATTCACTGCAGGGGGAGCCTCTACTTGTGGAAGAGCCAACTCCACTAGAGAGTGAAAGGGCTACCCAAACCATACTTGAGGTAATCACTGAAATTAACCAATTAGATTTCATTATTGAGGAAGAAGTTTTGACTGATTTATTACCTGATATTCATCAGCAAACACAGTTACCACCTCAAGCACAAGATGTTGTCATGGAGGACACATCTATTGCAGATAATGTGATTGATGAGATCAGAGATTCTCCAGCCCTTCCTCAACAGGAATTTACTTTAGAAGAACTGTTCCCTGACCTTCTACAAACTGACTTTGAGAGAGAAAAAGCTGCTGTTGAGGGGGAGAAAGTAATTATTGAGGGGGAGCATGTGGAGATTGAAGAAGAAACTACAGGCAAAGCGACTGAGAAGCCCAAGGATGCTGAGCAACCACAAAGGACTGAGAAGGATTCACATCCTAGTCCTAAGGATAGAGTGGACATAGCCAGCACTTCTGCTTCAGAAGATGAAGAGGTTGCCAGAGCCAAGAAGAGGAAGTTCTAGGTCTTCAAAATAAGAAGCCAGAACTATAAGAAAGCCCTACAGACAGTTGCCCCACAACCTGCCATTACTACTGATTACAGCTCACTGATGGTAGCATTACAGATTAAGCTGGATGAGCCAAGACAAGCTCTGGAAAAATATGTAGATGAAGGGCATAAGTCACTAGAGTTTGATATTGCACAAGACATCAAATCTATCAGATTTGAAGTGAATCTGAACAAAAAGGAAATGACTGATTGTTTCCATAAGGGAGGCAATGCAGTAGTCTATCTAGCCACACATCAAGAAAAAATAAAGACAAAACTTGATGAGCTAGAAGTGAAGAAAGGCTATGTCCTGGAGAATCAGATAAGGATGAATGATAATCTCACTGCTTCACATAATGCTATTATAACTGAAATGAAGAATATAGCTATTGGTCAGACTACAGCAAGTGCCACTGCCAAAGAAGAATTTGACAAACAATTGCAGGAGAGCCTAAGTGCTGTTAAAACTGCTATTGAAGACTCTCAGAAGGCAATTACTGACAAGCTCCAAAGATTAAAACCCTTCTATAAAGATGGAGTAAACTATCTGAATGCACAGATAAGGTTTCAGAAAGATGATCTGAGAGATCACATTGAGAGAGAAGTCATAAAGGGGGAGAGGGTATTAGTCAAGGCAGGCTCTGATCATGCCAAGTGGATTTCAAATTCCATCAGATACACCCTTGGATATCCACCCTTATGTGATGATGACAATGTTGCAGAGTCTGGAATCAATCCTGCATATTTTGGAGGAGAACAAGCTGAAGTAGCTCAAGTGATATACCCTCCACCAGACTTTGACATTATACATCAAGACATACAATCAATGTATAGTCCTCCTGAGGGAAATCAGAATGTCATCATAGAGAAAGTTGTTCAGCCTGTGCCAGAGGCAACACTGAAAGAACAAGAAGCCTTATTAAAGGAACAAGAGACTCAATTGTCTAAGAAAAGATTCAGAGAGCAAGCTGAATTGAGACCTGATTTTGAACAATGGAGCCCCACCTCCAGGAATATCATTTTGACTGCTTGGAAGGCTGCTAAAGATAATATTCTGGATAGAGGCAAATGGTACTCTGAACAAGAGTGGAGGAAACATGAGAACAGGCAAGAGGCTATTGTTCAATATAGAAGAAAGGCTAAGATGGGAAAGCTACCTCCTACTGCACAGGAGCCTAGCAAGTACTTCCCAAAGCCTTATCATTATTTTAAAAGGCAGAAGATCAAGGCTGAAGAGCAGAAAAAGATAGATCTTAAAGGGAAGAAGCCTGCTGATGACAAAGATGCTCAAGTTCAAGCAAAGATTCAATCTGGAAATGGTATAGTTATCAAGGAGCCTGAGCTGCCTTAGGATAGAAATAATTCTATCTTAATCAAAATATTAATGTAAGTATATAAATAGTTCTATCAGGACAAACAATTTTCACACAACGAGTATGAGAGAAAATATAGACTTCAGACATGTTTGCCTTTGTTCTTCTAATTTTGCCTATCAAAGTAAGAGCTAGGCTTCGAAAAATACTTTGGCGGAGGAGGAGGAGCCTTTGAATCATCTTTTTTGAATTTCTTGAAATGTATCCTTCTTTTAGCATTGGCCACCTCATGTTTCTGTCATTCCTCACTGCTATAGTGCGACCACCTATCTTCATTTCCCATGTCAACTAATTTGAAGATATCTAGAATAATGCCCTTGGAGATTGGATTATATACCTTACAAAGTTCACTGCTAGGATCCGACCTATGAGCAGATGGGCCTTCTCCAAATCTTCTTTTCTTTATAGCTGGTTGAGGAATATCTTCAACCAACTCAATATCTCATTCAGTAGCAACAACAGCCAATTCTGTCCTATACTGATAGTATTCCTGTGGAAGGTCTTGAGTGTCTGTCTAGTATTGGGAATTGTCCTGAGCAAGATGAACATCAACATGCATGGGTTCTTGCATTCTAGCTTCACCATTTCTTTGAACTCCAAAAAGTTCTTCATGTAGCCACTTGAAGTTGTCATACTGTAAGTGTTGAGACTTTGAAACTGTTCTTTTAAGGTGGCACCAATCACATTCACCTTATCTTTAAGTTCTTCCTCCCCCTTTCAAACTTCAGCAATCACAACCTTAGCAATTTCATTAGTGTAATGCATAATTTGATCATCAAAGTAGTTCATCCCGACATTTTGGGCTGCAATAATAATCTTTGCATTCTCATCAACATTCTTAGTAACTTCAAGATTGTTTTTAAGCCCAGTCATTGTGCAAACAATTTCTTTCCCGCCTTAAATTAACCATGTGTCTAGATTGGATTCTAACTTATCAAAATGAACCTTGACTTCAGCAAGTCCGTTGTTCAAATCTCGTTCAATCTCTTTCACTTTGTTGAGTACTTGCTTTAGCGAGTGATCAAAATGAGCTTGTTGCTTGACAAACACGGCTTCAATAGATTTTAGCAAGGGAGTATTTGTACTTGTGCTTGGAATATCTTGAGTTTGAAGTATGGGAGGAGAGGGAAGATCTGCATTGTCCTCAAAGTCAATAGAAGACTCTGCCATTGGAGATATATGAGCTTTTAGCAGTAAAGTAGGATCTTCGGCCTCTAGTATAGGATGAAGCATCTCGGCTTCTCCTTCCTCATCAGAAATTTCAACGATGTCCTCCCCCTCAACGGGAGACCCACCTAGAATTCGAGCAATCCTTATCTATAGATTACGAACAAACCTATCAAGTTCTATTTGAACTAAAACTGAAGGCTGAATCTGCTCCCCCACAGTCACAACTAGAAGAATTTCTGGGAGACTTACGATCATATTGGTAGTAGAAACAATCTCATCAAAAACCAAAACATTTTCTTCCTCTTGCTCACCATCCTTATCAGCAACATCATCAAAATTATCATTATCATCCAGGGAATCATCAACATCAGCTACAACATTCTCAGACATCTCAACACCAACATCATTAAGATCAGCAACCTCTACTTTAGCAACACCAACATCAACATCCAAAACTTCCTCGGCAGTAACATCAAGAACAATATCATCAACCACTGTCTCAGCTACAACTATGTTTTGAACAAATATCTTTGCCCTAACTATATATTGAATAACTGCCTCTACACTAACTATGTTCACATGAACCTGCTCAGAAGATGTAGGAACAATTGAAGGCACTTGAACGATAGCAGCCACTTGAGTCGAAACTGACTCCCCCTCAACTCTTATACCAGAGCTTTCAGGAGCCTTATTGGGGGGGGGGGGGTGGTAGGAGAGGTAGTCCTAGCATCAGGAACACCTTCCTCTTCCTCAGCCAACTCCTTGAGTCCACCCTGTTTGGGTATTCTTATTTCCTATCTGGAGAAAATCTAAGAATCAATCCTCTTCATGTGATGGATTGGTACACATGTCGTCATGTCGAAAGAATTTCTATCTAGCTGATTTAGATAAAGACTGAGTATCCTTCCAAAGTTTGGAGCACACAGACTGTCTTTGATCTTACCAAACAAAACTACTCCCCAGTCTATTCTTTTCCTCCAGATGATTGCAACAATGAGCTTGAACATGTCATTTGAAAGATAGTCGTGGGAGCCAACTTTGCATAAGAGGACTTTCCTGATGACATCAGATAGAAGCTTTTCTTCATCGTTCATGACTTTCCTTTTGATGACAGAAGTTCCTCTAGGCAAACCATAGAACAACAAAGCTCTTGTGAAATCACTATCTTAAATGAGGTTAGCCTCTTCAACTTCTGGAAGCCGCAGGAATCAGGTAAGGAGGGAGGCATTCACATTGATGGATAGATTTTAGACCTTGCTCTTAATTACTGTATCCTCACGATGGAGTTTAGCATGTTGAAAAAAATTCCAGAACATCTCTATCTAAAACCTTGCATGGATGTTCCAGAATGAACGACAATCTGGCGGTCTCGAGCATCACAATTACATTACAAAACTCATCGGTGGCTATGGCAAACTCTGTGTGAACAAGTTCTCCCCCAACTTGAAGGTTTCCTATACCTCTTATAGCCATGGATAACGATCGAGAAAATGAGAAGTCGAATCGACGAAACAGGTCGTTCGCGGAAGATGAACAGTGCGCCAAACAACTCTCGACGGATTTCCGAAATGATCTCGACGAGTGTGAAATCCGTTCGCCCGATTTGTATCTATTTATATAAAATTAATATTTTGAAGAGAGAGAAGCGTGCTTAACTTTGCAGGAAGTGACACTTCAGATCCAATAAAGAGAAAAAAATAGAAGTCATATTCGTCAAAATTCCTTGAGTAAGCCAGGTAAATTCATCGAAATAACACAGGTGAAAAGTGCCATTCGTCGAAAATCATCAAAATGACTCAGCCAATCTCGACGAATCCGTCGAGATTCCACAAGCAATACATGACGAATTTTCCTTGGAGGTTTCTGAACTTTCTAAGATGAAGAATTCCTGCGTTCTGAGAGAATTACTTAACCATACCGATTTTAGTCTGAATCCTTGACCATCTTCACGAGTCCTTGCTGAGCATACCAAGTTCCATTTTGAAGAAAGAGAACTTGGCCTCATCCAGCGACTTCGTGAAAATATCTGCGACTTGCTTATCCGTCGGGACATAGTTGAGATTAATGTCCCCATTCTCCAAATGTTGCCAGATGAAATGGTACCTTATCTCGATGTGCTTTGTCCGGCTGCGAGAGACTGGATTATTAGTAATATCAATCGCACTAGAGGAGTGGCAAAACATTTTGATCTCCTTTAGCTTCATGTTGTAATATATGCGCTGATTCCTTATCCATAGAAGTTGTGTGCAATAACTGCCTGCATAGATATACTCTGACTCAATAGTTGAGATTGCCACACAATTTTGTTTCTTGCTACTACAAGAAATTAACCTTCTTCCTAGGAATTGATAGGTTCCGGAAGTGCTTTTCCTGTCAGCTCTGCTACCTGCAAAATCAGCATATGAAAAACCAATTAGATCGTATTCATTACTTTTTGGGTACAATAAGCCAAGATTTGATGTACCCTTAAGGTATCTCAGAATCCTCTTTGCAGCGACGTAATGAGATTCCTTAATGTTCACCTAAAATCTAGTACATACGTATGCTAAAAACATTATGTCTGGCCTACTAGCTGTAAGGTAGATCAATGATCCAATTATGCTTCTATACTTGATTTCATCAAAATGTTTTCCTTTCTCATCCTTGTCCAGAGACATAACAGAACTCATTGGAGTCCTCATAGAGGTTGAAATCTCTATTTCAAATTTCTTAATTAACTCGTTGGTGAAATTCATTTGAGAGATGAAAATTCCATCGTTAGATTGTTTCACCTGAAGTCCTAAAAAATACTTCAGCTCACCCATACTACTCATTTCAAACTTCCCCTGCATAAGTTTAGAAAACTTCATGCAAAGGTGGTCATTCGTAGATCCAAAGATAATATCATTGACTTTGCACCTTTCAAACTGGTTGAGCTCCTCTTGCATAGCCATTATCCAAGAAGCATCCTTGTTTGCTTCTTCAAATATCTTCTGGTTTCTATTCCAACACTTTGATCTCCAATGATTAGATCTATAGTGTGATCTTTTGAGTATCTGATCACTAGATTCCTTCCCATCCCACTAGAAGGTTCTGCCATACATGGTGCACCTTCAGCAGGTGGACAGAGATCTTCATCTTGAATTTCCTCTTCAACCATGCTGGGATTAACAACTTTGATTGAGTTAGGAGCATCTTCCTTGACTGCTTCTTCCAAGTTTAGCTCTTTTATCCTAACACATGCATCTTCACCAACAACACTAGACGACCTGCTATATAGCATACTAGTATCATCAAATATAATATTAATAGACTCTTCTACAACCAGGGTTTTCTTATTAAAAATCATATATGCCTTACTATGGATACTATAGCCTATGAAAATACCTTCAAAACATTTTTCACTAAACTTCATATGATAATACTTCTCATTATTAAGTACGAAACATTTACTACCAAAGATCCTAAATTAGGGCACGGTCGGTTTTCTACCCTTCAATAGTTCATAAGGTGTCTTACGATGACTTTTGTTGATTAATGCTCTGTTTTACACATGTCAAGCTATGTTTACTGCTTCAGCCCAGAATTACTATAGTAGTGAAGAGTCATTCAATATAGTCGTACATGCTTTAATGAGAGTTTTGCTCCTCTCGGCAACTCCATTTTGTTGTGGAGTATGCGGGGAGGAAAACTCTAAAAAAAGATACCATGACTTGCACAAAATTTTATCATGGCCCCAGACTCAAATTATATTCCGTGGTCACTTCTAATTTGGATCACTAAGCAGTTCAATTCATTCTAAATTTGCCTGACAAAATTTGGGAAAACTTCAAAGGTGTCTGACTTGTGTTTCGGAAAGAACACCCAAGTAAAACGAGAGTAGTCATCAACAATAACTAACGTATAGACTTTACCTCTAAACTATGAATTGGCATAGAACCGAATAAGTCCATATGAAGTAGATTTAAATATCTAGAAGAATCTTTCTCAACAATACCCTTAAAGGTAACCTTTGTCTGCTTACCCATTTGACATGCGTGACATGGACTCTCTTTAAGCCACTTAATGTTGGGAGCATCACATACTAAGTTTTGAGAAAACAACATACTTATAGTTTTGAAATTAATTTGTGCTAATCTTTTGTGTTATTGGTCACAGTGAGACACACTATATTTTGCTAAAAGACACATTGATGTACAAGTGTCTAAACATAAAAAATTTAAACAGAAAATATTTCTACTCCGAGTTCCTGTTAAGACTGTCTCCAAATTGACAAACAATTTTATCAGACACTTGTCGTTATAAAACTCAATGATATAGCCTTTATCACATAATTGGCTTATGCTTATGAGATTGTGTTGTAATCCTTTAACATAAGCCACACCTGTGAAGGAGACTATGCCGTTAGAAATCATGCAATGGACTTTAGTGATTCCCTTGTCTAAACCGCCAAAAATAACTTTTGGGACATCCTCAACTGGGGTATATTCTAGAAGTAGGCTTCTTGTCCCGGTCATATGCCGAGAGCATCCACTGCCCAAATACAAAATAAGAGTTTTGTTGGCCATTGTACATACTTGCATTCATAAATCACTTACCCTTAGGAACCCAAACAAATTTGGGTCCTTGGTTCCTGGTTAGCTTAACACCATTAGGAATATTAACATTTCGAGTGGTCTGTCTCACAATGTTAACTCGTGGAGTTGCATATTTAACTGGATAAAACTAACAATTTATGACAAAGTGACCAATCTTGCCACAACACCAATAGTCAAACATGTTCTACCTTCTTTTATATTCCTACTTTACCTTCTAAATGAGAGTTCTATAAGGGGCTATAGACTTGGAGGTGGAAGCCTCATGAGTGCAGTAAACACAAGGCTTCATTGTCTCCTTAGCCTTATGAACAGTAGTTTTGGCTTTGTGTGCTTTCTTGATTCTTGGTCCATGAACGTAGGGACCACACTCTTTAAGAGTTATCTCTTCATAAGATGCCTTGAAGCACTTGTACCAAAGTCTCGGGGACGGGTCCATCCTTGGTAGTTCTTTTTAGGCTCCACATAAGTTGGCCTAGCAATGTGATCATAGAACATCTCAAAATCATATTGATTTGTGGGAAATATTACCTTCTTAAAAGATGTTTGACTTTGAGGTGCCTTCCATTTACCTTTGGTAGTGGCTCTCTTAGCAGCCTTACCTTTCTCAGCTATATGTCATATACCACTACCCTTATTAGGGGCAGAAAATTCATCAATGAGTGGAAGAACAGTCTTCAGCTTGGAGTAGCTTTTAACAATTTTCCTCTCAACCAAAAGCTTTTCTTCTATTTCATATACGAACTTCTCCTTCTGAATTAGTAGCTCTCTAGAGCATTTTAATTCCTCTTTCAAGGAGTGAACTTCATCTCTGAGAGGAGTCAATTATACAATTTCCTCCCTTAGACTTGATTCCACTGCATTGGAGAAGCAATTTCTTTTGATTGCTTTTTGACCACCTTATGACATTTGTCAAATGCTTTCAAAAGAACTTGATACTGAGCCATCAAGTTAGAATCATCTTCCCTAGAAAAATAGTCTTCATGACCATTAGATGATATTTCTATTTCTGATAACATGGTGTGTGAGTTTACCTTCTCATTGTATTGAGAGTCGCCTACTTCCTCGTCTGAGTGAGCCATGAGCCCGAAGTAGGCTTCTTTATCATCTGAGCTTGACTCACTTGAGTCACTATCGCTAAGAGTCTTTGACTTCTTCATGACAAAGCTCTTTTCTTCCTTCCTCTTATACTTGAAGGATCTCTTCTCTTCTTTCTTGGATCCTTCTTTCTTTTTATAAGGACACTCCGCGATCATGTGTCCTAGCTTATTGCAATAGTAACAAATAATGTCAGAAGAAGAATGTTGTTGGGTTTAGATTTGTATCTGTCATCTCTGTTGTGGATTTTGTTAGAACGATCACCATCACAATGTGACCTTCTATAGTCAGAGGAGGAGGACTGGTTTTCCTTTACTTCCTTTTGTTAAGCATGCTTTTGAATTGCTTGGAGATCAGTGAGAACTCTCCATCAGATAATTCAGAGCCTAAGGTGCTTGGCTCAAAATCTTCTTGATCATCAGAAGCTTGTGTCCTTACCAGTGACACAACTTCATATTTCTTTGACCTTTCGGCCTTCAGTGATATAGACTTCTCTCTATTTGAAGTCTTACTATTTTGCTCCCCTTTCTTCCTTGTATTCATTTGTAGTTCATAAGATAAGAGCTTCTTGAATAGATTTTGAGGATTGGTCTCGGGCAACTTTCCAAATTCTCTAATGTATACGACCTTAGTGTCCTATTCTTTCATCATGCATCTTAAGAATTTATCATTCAGTTCACCATTAGTGAATGTCTGGCCATAGTTTCTCAGACCATTGACGATCTTGAAAAAATTTTCATAACTGTCAGCAATGGTATCCTTCGGGTCTTATTTGAAGGCCTTGTACTCCTTATTGAGTAGAGATCTTTGATCATCTTTAACTTCTTCAGTACCTTCTATCAGAACAATAAGAGAATTTCACATCTCCTTGGCAGATTTAAAGTGGGAAAATTTTTGCAACATTGAGTCATCTACTGCACTTGCAATTATGTTTTTAGCCTTCTTGTCCAATGAGATGAGAGCAGTCGCATCTTTTTTCAAGTCCATCATCTTTTTAGGAACCGACACGTTTGGATTTAAAATAGATGGTTGAGTAGGAACGTGAGGTCCTTCTTCTATAATTTGAAGGATTCTGGGATCAACAACTTTTATAAAGAATCAGACTCTTTCCTTCTACATAGGAAAATTCTCCTTGGTGCACACAGGAAGCTTCATGAAGACATGTCCTTGCTTCTGTCCATTGAAGAAATCATGTGCTCTGAAAACTAGACTGAGATCTTGTTTAAGGTATTAACCTTATAACAAACAATCTGGCTCTGATACTAATTGAAAGTATCTAGTTTCCTACCTAAATTACCTAAAGGGGTGGGGGGGGGGTGAATAGGTGAGTTCTGCATCTTATAGAGGATTAAAATTATTACAAATAAGCACACAATATAAACACAGCACAACACATGAATTTATAGTGGCTCCCTGATTTGGGTACCTCCACTTCCCCACGTCGCCTATCTACGACAAAGGGCTAGATTCAGCTACTTCACCTTTATCAGTTTTAAATAAATCTTACAACTCAGAGTCAACACTCCTACTTCTCAGAGAATAACCTCTCCTACACTCGGAGAACAAACTCTCCTACAACTCAATCCTTGCAATAAGATCTACACCTCAGAAGAGAAAACTTCCTATAATAATACAAAAGTAATTTTATACAACTCTTTAGATTAAAAATCAATTTACTTCTTCAGATCTGAAAATATCCCATCTTCTTCTTCGTTGGAATGAAAAATTAGAGGATCTTGTAGAAAGAGAAGACTTGGGATTAATCTTGAAAGCTTGATCTGAAAACATTGATCCGACGATACCCAAAGGCTTGGAAAAACTAAAACAAGATATGTCGAATCTATTCTTGAAGGAATCACTGATCGTGAGAAGCTAGGTCGACGGTTATTCGATTTCCGAAAGCTGTAAGTCCGACAGAGAAGAACAGTTGGTTCACGATTTCAAATGCGAATGAACGATTAGAGTTGAACTAATTAATCCCTAATATTTGTAGGATTCCTTCTTATAACGACTAGAAAATTCCTTCTTAAATGAACGGTCCACGTGCACTATACATGGCCGACGACTTGAATCAGAGACCCGTCAGAAAGAAACACAAAAAAATTATGCTAAGTCCATTCATCGAGTATCGTTGTATATCCATGAGTATACTCGGCAAATCGCTTCGATATCTGACGAATTTTAATTAGACAATTCCAAAAAAGTAGATTCGAGAACTAAGAGGCTTTACTAGTGAGACTCGACGAATTCGATGTGTATCGACTGGTATTTTCGACGAATTCGATAAGTGTCAATAGGTACACTCAACGAGTTCGACGAGTATACTTAAGGATACTCGACGAATCTTACTTAACTGATTTCCAAGATTATAGAAAAGATTTACAAAGTAAACACGAATAATTCGACGAGTCTGAATATGTATACATGACGAATTCGACGAGTATTCATAAGTATACTCGACGAATCCGACGATTATCCACTACTATACTTGATGAATTTTACTTAGGAAATTTTTTTGTTCCTTCTGAATATACCAACTTGTCCTCCCTTGATCCTTTTAATGTACTTGTAATAGAAGTACAATCCAATTGAGAGATTACACATAAGTCAACACTTTGGCCTACTAAATGAGGGATTACATTGTATAATCCTATGTTTCATGACCCACTGTAACCTGACATTGGTTTGTACTTTGCAATAAAACCCTACAAGCACATGACTAAAGAAACAACAACAAATACAAACTCAATTCATCTTAGTTCAAGAGATACTTCTTCAAATCAAGGTTATTGTGGATACAATACCCAACACATAATTAATTTCATACACCCAGCCGATTTATTTGAGTAAGATTGAGGCGTACTCCATTGGTATATATTCATGGCCATACCTTTAATTAGCTCTTGCGTGACAGTAAATGTTTTGTTGTTTAAAGTACCACAAGCGGTGGAGTCAATCATTTACCTAGTTTAAAAATTAAGCCCATTATAAAATGTTTGAATTTGTAACCAATCGAGTATTGCATACTTGAGACAATGACACAATAATTCTTTGAATCGCTCTTATTGGATCTTTAGGCGCCCTTAGAGGGGGGGGGGGAGTGAATACAAGATTTTTCAGAAATTTGAATCTTATTTAAAATATCAGAGTTATATTGATGATTAATTTTAAAGGAGACTAGATTTCAATATTCCTTCACTACCACCAGCGTTAGCACTACTGCTTGGCGCTCGTAACAAAAAGTGAAATCCATGCATATATTTTTAAAAGTAAATTTTAATATGTTTTCTTTTAATGTTTTGAGGGAAAAATATTATTTAAAACATTTCAGAACACAAAATAAAATCAATTTACTAAAATAATGAAAGACATGATTTTATTTCATAAGAAATTGATTACAAAATAATTGATTTCTATAATGCTAGAAATCGAGGCGAAATATGAAAAACTATTTTTCCTTTTATATACCGACCCTTATCCCCAAGGATCGGTTGGATCTAGCCCAACTCTCCCAAATAAAGGCTCGAACCACCCCTAGATCTACCCAAGACCTAGTCGCTACCACATGTGGTGAATTCATGGAGTCCTCCTAGGAAACCGACGTCTGCACCAGATGATTTTGTCCCCAAACTCTCACAAGATCTAGTCGCCCCTACCTGTGGCGAATTTCTCACAGGATCCTTCTCGGAATATGACGTTCTCCTCAAATGATTTCTTCACTCAAGTTATAAAAAGATAAAATAAAAATATTACAATAAAATAAAATAAGCAAGAGTAAAACTCTCCAAGGATTTCTAAAGGCGAAGACGAAGACGATGTTGATGTTGGCGTTCTTAGTGTGTTCTTCCTTCATGTTGAATAAGCATGACAATACTTCACCTTCAAAAACTTTTTTGATTTTTGTGTTCGCCTAAGAGAGTTCTCTTGATCTCTACAAATGAGCCTCACTCAACTGATGCAGAGTTGTGGCTTGGAGAGCAAAAGAATTGATCATCAAGGAAGGAGATGAGCTGTTTTTAAATAGACCTCGGATGCTACTGCCAACTGTAGCGCTACCGCCTGGTGGTAGCTACTTTAGGCAGCTTTCTTCTCTTTTTGGAAATCAGCAAGTCCGACAACCATTCATCACCATTTTAGAAAACTTTTCCATGTCATTTTAGGAAACTTTGAACTTTGGAAATCAGTATTTTTGGTACCTTTTCTTCCAAAAACAGACTTTCCAAAAACAACTACCGGGCAGTATCGGACTACCGTTGGTGTTAGCACTTGCAAAATCTGGCTCAACCCAACCTTCTTTTTTTGTCAAGTCAAAATTTCTTCTGTCGACGTTATTACTATCTGACAGTTTTTATTTCAAGAACAAATAATCACCTAGAGGTGGGGGGTGTGAATAGGTCCAATTCCAAAAACTTAAGCAACTAATCGATTAATATCACATCACAACAATCTCATCACAATTAAGACCAGCACAGCATAGTACACAAAAGTTTATAGTGGTTCCCCAATTGATGGGTACATCCACTTTTTCCCCTTCGCCTATCTAGCAGTATACTAGATTTGGCCAAACTTTATCTTATATTTCTCAGATCCTCAGATCTTATAACTCAGAGCCCAACCGGCTCCTACAACTCAGACACAAGTCTTACCTCTCAGATCACCAAGATCCTACAACTCAAGTTCTTCCCAAGAACTCTACCTCACAGTGACTCCACACTCCTACAGCTCAGGCAATCCTGCCCTACCTCAGTGTGAATCCACACACCTATAACTCAGGCAACTCCTTCCCTACCTCAGCCTTTATAACACAGGCTTACAACTCAGGCCTTAGCCTTACCACTCAGATTCAAAATGAATCTTACACAAAAATATTCAAGATAATGAATTACAGACTCCAGATAAAATTCTATGTGCCTGTCTACCTGGACTGAGCAAATATCAGCCCTAACTTCTTCACAGCAATAAGATGATACATAGATCTTGAAATGATGCCCGACTTGTTCTGGAATCAACAAGCAGATGAATCTGCTTCTTCTTCAGGAATATCTCCTGATCTGGACTGAGCAGATTTCAGCCCTTCCTTCTTCTTTGATCCAACAAATCGATCTTCAGATTCTGGCTTGACTTGGATCGGGAAGATAACTTCAGCTAGGGCATGCCTAGGCTGATTCGTCTCTCTTAGAGGATTACTCTGAACCAGCTGGAGTAGATGTTGATTGCACCAGCAAACTCAAAAGCCCTTCAGATTTGATCTTGAGGTTCTTGGCTTCTGCAATAATAGCGGATGAAGACAACGAACTCCTCTTCTCATTTTAATCAGAAAATTAATCCAATTTTTCCCGTGATCATCTTTTGCTATTTATAATCCTGTCACATTGGTGAGATGATCGACACGTGTCTCAATTTTAGCGGTGGTTAAAACCTTAGCTTTAATAACTTGAGATCCACTGTAGATTGACGGCGATGTTAATGTCGATTTGCATCGAATCTGAACTTTGTTGACTTATTGATTTTGCTGAGTCAGTATCATTCTGGACTTAGTGAAAATCTACTAACATTTCTGAAATCCTGTGTTCGACGAACTTCAAGTTTAGCTCGACAAAATCTGAACTCAGCTTGACGAAACAGTGAAGATGAGATCAATGAATTCTCTTAGCTCAGTTCTTTCTTCGGGTGTAGGCTGAGGTCGACGAACTTCGAGCTCAGCTCGACGAAATCTGAACTCAGCTTGACGAAATAGTGAAGCTGAGATTAACGAATTCTCTCAGCCCAGTTATTTCTTCAGGTGAAGGCTGAGTTCGATGAACTCTCTGAACTCTTGTCGATAAAATCTGAACTCCGGTCGACGATTCTGATAACTGAGTCCTTCTTATAGGTAAAAGCTGAGATCAACAAACTTTGAACTCCGTTTGATGAAAGCTAAGCTCAGCTCGACGAATGGTAGACTCAGTGATTCTGGACTTAGAAATTTCTGCTCTGCTATGCGTAGAGAGCGTTGTGTAACACCCCCTATCCGTCACATAGCATATAGCAGTAGGTTTGGTCGGGGCCCGATGCCATATACCACAGACAGACCGGAAGGTTACGCAATGGAAACCATCATGCCAATAACCAACGTCCTACACAGAGTACATTCTAGCGGAAGCAATTTAAAAGTTGCAAATAAAGAACCCAGCCAACAACATGAATGCCCACTACAAAAACCCAACAAGAATGAACGTACAAATACACAAGTATTTGGCCTTATGACCTTATAAGAGTTTACTCAAATAAAAGTGTCTTCCAAACCTCGGCACGTAGGCCGGTCACACATGAGAAACAAAGTAAACATTCAAATATTAGTCCTTCGAGGGCCGGCTCAACAACATGGGCTTCTGCTCGCTATTTGCCACTAGGCTCCGCAGCACCTGCAAACAACAATCCACTGAAGCGGTGGCAAACAAAAGCAATAGTCAGCTAAAGCTGACCAAATTATAACGACCCCGCCCCTAAACTCGGAGCGATGATGCTCCTTCCCTGCAGTGCATTAGTAAAACCAAGCAAGATAGTGAAAGTACAATTTAAGCACACTTCACCATAGGCGTAGCCACACACGGCCACACACCCCATGCCCTCAGGGCACTTATATGGTGAACTCGGTCCACCACCGCCCCTAGGACGGCAAACTCGTGAGCATTTGAGTCTTTTCGGTAATAGTCACGTCAATTGAAGACATCAACAGTCTCAGACCAGCCCTCTATGCCATCGGTAGGCCCCAAAAACCGAACCGCGTAGAGCGGGAACGGTCCCACTCAACCCGTTGCTCACCTCGCCATGACAATTTAAGTCATCGGTGCGGGTCAAGCTTCCCCGAAGCCCGAGTATCGAACACATAATATTACATAACTCAGTTATGTACAAGTTGGCTCCCAGGCCACCAAGATGGCAGAACCACGCTTCTGCCCAATTTTTCGGGTGCACCTTGAGGTTAGTCCCCAAGGCTCCCTATTGCAATCTACCGTGTAGAAAACCCGAAAAACAACCATCGGTGCGGAGTCTTCTCCGGCCATTCATGCAATGCAACATCATCGATCCAGACCAACTGTTGGGTACATTGGATTAAATGTACCAGATTTGAAGAAGCCTCACCCTACTCAATGATATACATCATGGTGTATTTGATGTGTTTTTGAGTTGATGTGTGTAGGTTAAGTAATTGTAGGGAAAGCTTAAAAGTTTCTAAGTCCATGTGTCGACACCTAGAAGAAAAGTGTCGACACTTAAGAAGACTTATGTCGACACCCAGAGAAGAAGTGTAGACACTTGGAGTAATTGTGTCGACACCAGGGATGCAGAGTCGACACCAGAAGGAAAGTGTCGACACATACAGGCTGTGTCAACACACAATGAAGAAAAGTCTAAAGAAACAGTGTCGACACTTAGAAGCTGTGTCGACACCCAGAGGAACTTTGTCAACATCAAAAGTGTCGACACTAGGAGGATGTGTCGACACTCAGCAAAACATCAACAAAGTTCAAGTAAAAGTGTCGACACTAGGAGGCTGTGTTGACACTCAACAAAACATCAACAAAGTTCAAGTACAAGTGTCAACACCAGGAGGCTATGTCGACACTCAGCAAACTTCAACAAAGTTTAAGTACAAGTGTTGACACAAAGGAGATGTGTCGACACTCAGCAAAAGTCTCAACACATGGAGAATGTGTCGAAACAAAGAAGATGTGTCGACACTCAGCAAAAGGTTCAACACAGAAGGCATGTGTCGACACAAAGAAGATGTGTCGACACTTAACAAGTTTCAACACAAGAAGATGTGTCGACACAAAGGAGTTGTGTTGACACTTTGCAGAAATCAACTAAGTATTGAAGAAGAAGGACTTGTGTCGACACACATGATCTGTGTCGACACATGTTGAAGAAGTAGTGTCGAGAAGCAGATTCTACAACACAAGGAGTTGTGTCGACACCATGAAGGCTAGTGTCGAAACTTAGTCTACTTGTGTCGACACTTAGTCTATCAGTGTCGACACTTAAAGACTGACTGTCTCGACACTTTCAGACAGTTACAGAAAATTCAAGAAGTGACTGGATGACTTGACAGCTGCCATTCCAGCCGGTCTACTGCAACTGTCAGAGCTGTCAGAAAGTTGTTAGAAACCGGAACAGCCGGTTACCTTGGAGAAAGTCTATATAAAGACCCTTCTCCTTCGATAGAATAAATTAGAATTGAAGATTGAGTATTGGATTCATTGAAGATCTAACAACACTAAAAGAAGAAGACCTTCAAGTGAAGATCTAAGAAGTTGGAGAGAGAGAGCTCCTTATAAGAAGACAGCTGTTGAACCATGCTGTGAAGAAAGTTTCAGATTGAGATCTGATTCTTAAGTCAGCAATGATTGAAGATCATATGCATAGAGTTTCAACCCTACTGTGTTCTAATTCAAGAAGCTTTGAAGAAAGCCAAGGGAGGTTGATCTCAGTAAAGTTCTTCCAAGAACTCATCAAGAAACCAGTCAACTCTTCTCTCTCATTCTGAGTTGTGGGTATATACTTTATAATTTTAATTTCTTGTTGGATCCTAAGGGATCTGAGTTGTAAGCCTGAAATTATAAAGGCTGAGTGGTAGGGCCTGTGTGCCTGAGTGTAAGAGATTCATTTCTCTGAGTGTAGGCCTTGTTGAGGGCTGAGTGTAGGCCTTGTTGAAGGCTGAGTGTAGGTCTTTGTGAAGATTGAGTGGTAGGGCTGTGTGCCTAAGTTGTAGGAGTGGGATCACTCTGAGTTGTAGGAACCTGTTTGGGGTTCTGAGCTGTAAGATCTGAGGATCTGAGGAGTAGTGGAGAAGTTTGGCCGAATCTAGTACACTACTAGATAGGCGAAGGGGGAAAGTGGATGTACCCAGACCTTGGAGAACCACTATAAAAACTGTGTGTACTCTGTGTGTGACTGATTCTGTGTTTGTTGTTTAAAGTTCTGTAAATTCTGTGATTAATTCTGCCTAAAAGTTTAAAAAGATTAAGGTCACCTATTCACCCTCCCTTTAGGTGATTAGGTACAATTTCTTTCAAGTGGTATCAGAGGGAGGTTGCTCAAAAAGGACATAACAGTCTAAGTAAAGATCTTGTTGGCAGATTCAGTATAATCAAGATTCAAGAAAATGGGTTCAACTTAGAATCACAAAGAGCTAGGATCCATGAAGTTGTCAATCTGTAGAAAGAAACTTTTTGGCATTTGGAAAGAAAGGGTTAGACTTTTTATGGAAGCCTCTGACCCTAGAATCTATATCACAGTCAAATAAGGGCCATATGTGCCAATGAAAGTATCTGTCCTGGATGCAAATCAGAGAACTCCTAAGGACTATTCAGAGATGACTAAAGATGAGATTATTCTGGCCACTTTGGACAAGAGGGCCCAGAATATTATAGTAAGTGCAATAGATGATGCAACATTTCAGAATTTGATTCACTGTAAAACTTCTAAAGAAATGTGGGATACACTGATAGTCTATATGGAGGGATCAGAAGAGGTAAGACAAGACATGAAGTCTTTATTGAATCAAGAGTATGAAAACTTCAGACAAGACTGGTCTGATAGCATAACTGAGTGCTACAAGAAATTCTATAGGATTGTCAATGAGTTGATGTCTTATGGAAGAGAATTCAGCAACTATGAATTGAATGATAAGTTCTTGAGATCCCTGACTAAGGACTGGGATACCAAGATTTGTGTCATAAGGGAAATAGCCAAATTAGCAGATATTCCTCCTCCAACATTGTTTGGAAAACTGTTATCATATGAGATGCAGTTAATGGTAAGAAAGGAGGAAGAGAAGACTACCAGAGTTGAGCACAAAGAAAGAGCCGTGGCTTTCAAGACAGAAGCCACTAGGAAATATAAAAGTAAGTCTCCATCGCCACCTCCAAAAGTTGCTGAGACTGAGACAGATGAGTCAGAAAGTAAGAATTCTGAAAGCAGTGAGAGTGATGAAGATTTCGCAGCTTTCACTAGACATTTTCAGAAGTTTCTTAAGAAGAAACAATGGAGGTCTAAGCCATCCACTTCACAGAAGTCATCAAAGAATGAAAGAAGGAAATCCAGGCAAAGTAACACTACATCCTCAAAGATAGTTTGCTATTGTTGTAACAGACAGGGACATGTTGTTGCTGACTATCCAGAGAAGAGGAAAGAGTCAACTGATAAGAAGAATACTCAAATCAAGGGAAAAAAGGAAAGGTCCTTTGTTGCTAAGAAGGACAAAAGTCTGTCTGATATGTCATCTTCAGAATCAGATTCAGAAGCTGAAGCTTATATTAGACTGTTTGCTGAAGAAGAGGAAGATGAGTTCATACAATTAATGAACTCAATATATGAGCATGAGGACAATCAGTGTCAGGGACTGATGGCCTTATCAGAAGGAGACAAAATCCAGGATCAGCCTGGACCAAGTCAGGTACAAAATTGTTCTGTTAGTTCAATTTCTAGTACTGAGTCAGATTCAGATACATCAGCATCAAGTGATGTTAGTGGATCTGAATCTGAAGGAGATATTCATCAGTTGATTGATGAATATAGAGTAGTATTGCAAGCTTTGAAGAAAAGCAAATCCTTGGCCAAGAGTCAGGCTAAGGAGATTGCCAGTCTTAAAGTTGCTGCAACAGATTTTGACAAGTTGCTTGATCAGAAATTAAATGAAATAGCCAGGCTGAAGCACATTACTGTTATTCAGATGGGGACTATAACATTTAAAAATGATCAGATCAGAAATCTAGAGATTAGTCTTCAGAAAGAGAGAGATATAGTAGTAAGTTTTTCTAAACCAAAGTCTGTTCTACTTTTGATAGATGAGTTTGCAACTCATAAGGGTAAAACTGGATTGGGGTTTACAAAACCTGCTTGGACAGTCAACTCCAAATCTAAGTGCAAAGCCCCAGTACTCAACAAGAAGCATGCTGTAGACAAAACAGCCAGGGTTGTACCTAAACAAAGGTACAACAGATTTGAGTGCTGGTGTTGTGGCAAGGTAGACCACTTTGCCATAGATTGTTGGCACAATTCCAGTGCCAAGATGGGTAGCAAACTACCTGCTAGAAAAGCTACAGGTAGTTTTGTCAAGAGTCAGACTAACTTGCACCAAGGACCCAAAAAGTTTTTGGGTTCTAAGGTTAAGTAATCTGTTTTGCAGGTGAGTCCAAGTGGCCATGCCTCAATATAGTACTTGGACAGTGGATGTTCCAGGCACATGACTGGAACTAGGGGATTGCTGAAGGACTATACACCAATCAAGGATGATCCTAAAGTCACCTTTGGTGGTTCTGAAACAGGAATCATCAAAGGCTTTGGTAACATTTCTAGCAACCTTATTACAATTACTCAGGTGGCTTATGTTAAAGGTTTGAAATACAACCTAATTAGTATAAGTCAGCTGAGTGATTTAGGATATGACATCTCATTTGTCAAAGATGGTTGTCATATTAGGAGGTCAAAAGATCAAAAGATCATTCTGACAGGTTATAGGAAGAGAAATGTCTATTGTCTAGACATTATGTGTGAGAACAATGTTTCTCCTGTTTGTCTTGTAGCTGATGAAAGAGTCTCACATTGTGTTAAATGACACAAGAGGCTGGCTTATCTTAACTACAAGACAATTGGCCAACTCTTTAGCAAAGAGTTAGTGAGGAATGGTCCTCAGGTTAAGTGTATAAAGGATGGGATATGCTCAGCCTGTCAAAAGGGCAAGCAGACCAAATCCACCTTTAATAGTATTGAGAACAAAGATGCTGTGAGGTGCCTATACCTCTTGCATATGGATCTCTTTGGTCCTATGCCAGTTCACAGCCTATGTAGGAAGGTCTACACATTTGTGGTTGTAGATGACTACTCAAGGTTTTCCTGGGTGTTCTTCCTTAGACAGAAATCTGAAACTCCAAGTATCTTATACGGCTTTGTTAAACAAATTCAGAATGAATTGGACAGTACAGTGGTCAAAATCAGAAGTGACCATGGTACTGAATTTCAGTCTGACAGTATGACAAAACTGTGTGAATAATTTGGAATTTTTCAGGAATTTTCTTCACCAAGAACACCTCAGCAAAATGGCATTGCTGAAAGGAAAAATAGAACCTTGATTGAGGCTGGTAGAACCCTATTAAGTGACACATCTCTCCCTGAATATTTCTGGGCTGAGGCAGTAAACACTACATATCATGTAATTAATAGGGCTACTTTCACCAAGAGTCACAATAATACCCCCTATGAGATTGTGAAAGACAGAAAACCAAATCTATCATATTTCAGGATCTTTGGTTGTAAATGTTATATACTTAACAATGGTAAGTCTTATTTAACTAAGTTTGCTGCCAAATCCCAAGAGGGGATCTTTGTTGCGTACAACAACAAGAGTAAGGCTTATAGGGTCTACAACTTGACTACTCAAGTTGTAGAAGAGTCTGTTCATGTAGTTTTTGATGAAGCCAAACTCATTAACAATGAATTGTCTAGAAGTATTTGCAGCTCCACAGGTGTGACTGAGAAGATGGACAAGCTTACTATTGAAGAAGGTTCTACTGTAAGTCAGCAAGTGGATGATAGTGGCTGTTGTCCAGGGGGAGTACTAGATACACCTGATGCAAAAGAAGACCAAGGGGTGCAGCAAGTTGAAGAGAATGAAGGTGTACAACCTGAAGACAGGCTGCCTCCAGCAAATAGACATCTAAAAGATCATCCAGCTAATCAAATTATTGGTGATCTCAGACAAGGGGTACAAACAAGGTGCATGAATCTAAGTTTAGTTCTCTACTCCAGCTTTCTATCCCAAGTAGAGCCAAAAAAATTTGAAGAAGCTATCCTAGACCCTCATTGGATTGAGGTAATGCAAGAGGAGCTGAACTAGTTCAAAAGATGCAATGTCTGGGAGCTAGTTCCTAAACCCAAGGACCACAACATTATAGGAATTAAGTGGATCTTTAGGAACAAGATGGATGAACATGGAGTTATTGTGAAGAACAAAGCTAGACTGGTTGCTATGGGATATAGGCAGGAAGAAGGTATTGACTTTGATCAAACCTTTGCTCCAGTAGCCAGACTGGAGGCCATAAGGATGTTTCTTACCTATGCAACCTATCAAGAGTTTAAAGTATACCAAATGGATGTTAAGTCAGCTTTTCTGATTGAAAATCTGAAGGAAGAAGTCTATGTAGAACAACCATCAGGTTTTGTTGATTCTATCAAACCTAATTATGTTTATAGACTTAGGAAGGCTTTGTATGGGTTAAAACAAGCCCCTAGGGCTTGGTATGAAACCCTGTCTAGTTTCCTCATTGAGAACAAATTCTCAAGGGGGAAAATAGACAAGACTCTATTCCTTAGGGAATCCAGAGGCAAGATTATCTTAGTCCAAATATATGTAGATGACATCATATTTAGGTCTACAGAAAGACGTCTTTGCAGAAAGTTTGCAAAACTTATGCAAGGACAATTTGAAATGAGCAGTATGGGGGAACTTAAGTTCTTCTTGGGTCTCCAAATTAGACAGACTGAGGATGGTTTATCCATATGCCAGTCTAAGTTCTCCCTAGAGTTGATAAGGAGGTATGGTATGGAATCATCCAGTACCATGAAAACTCCTATGGGGTCAAGCATGTCTCTAAGCAAAGATGATGCAGGGAAACCTGTAGATGAGACTTTGTATAGAGGGATAGTTGGCTCCCTATTGTATTTGACTGCTAGTAGACCAGATATCATGTATGCTACATGTGTCTGTGCTAGGTACCAAGCTTGCCCTAAAGAATCTCACTTGACAGCAGTCAAAAGATTTTTGAGATATCTTAAGGGCACTCCTTATATAGGCCTTTGGTACCCTAGGAATGGAGATTTTGAACTGACAGGTTATTCAGATGCAGATTTTGCAGGCTGCAAGGAAGATAGGAAAAGTACAACAGGTACCTGTCAATTCCTAGGTGGAAGGCTGATATCATGGAGTAGCAAGAAACAAACAAGTGTGGCTATCTCCACAGCAGAATCAGAGTATGTTGCTGTAGGAAGTTGTTGTGCTCAACTTCTATAGATTCAACATCAGCTAGAAGATTATGGTATTCAGGTAAGTATAACACCTTTATTTTGTGATTCTACAAGTGCTATTTCTATTGCAAATAATCTTGTCTCCCATAGTAGGACTAAGCACATAGAAATAAAATACCATTTTCTAAGAGAACATGTGGAAAAATGAGATATTTCACTAGAGTATATTAATACAGATAATCAGCTAGCTTCCATGTATACTAAGCCCTTAGATGAAACCAAATTCAATAAATTTAAAATTGAATTAGGGATGATAAACTTAGAATAAGTTTTCAAAATTGGCCAAGTAAAATGGTGTCGACACACAGAGTTGTCTGTGTCGACACATAGAAGTGGTGTCGACATTTCAGAGAAATGGTGTCAACACATCTAGGAAGTCTGTGTCGACACTTCAGAGAATTTGTGTCGACACATGCAGTGTAGGTGTCGACACATCCAAGGTGGTGTCGACACTTAGACTTTACACAGAATTAGTCTAGTAAAGTCTCGACTAAGTGTCGAGCTGAGTGGTGTCGACACATATACAAGTGTCGACACATATATTCTGTCGACTATACTTGTGTCGACACATAGTTGTCGAGAC
This sequence comes from Platanthera guangdongensis, assembly GCA_039583875.1. Lineage (NCBI taxonomy): Eukaryota > Viridiplantae > Streptophyta > Magnoliopsida > Asparagales > Orchidaceae > Platanthera > Platanthera guangdongensis. The sequence continues at coordinate 110,292,858 of CM077160.1, read as the reverse complement.
ATTATAAGTAAGTGTCGACACTTTTTAACAGTGTCGACAAAATTTAAGTATTTTGACGCGCCCTTTCATCTTCGTTTCTAGAAAGGTATAAATAGGTTTTCGCCATTGTTTGTCGACACGCTCACCAAAGTTTCGAGACCAAACTTGTGTGTAGACATCTCTCTTCTCTAAATTCAAATTTCTTCAAACCCTAATGGCTCCCAAGCTAGAAGAGAATGTTAATGAAGGATATGAACTCGTGCGTCATGCCTTTGATGACGCGGAACCTGAAATCAAAGGTGTGGTAACCCTAATAGAAGAGACTAGGTTAGAATTTCTTGTATCAGAACCGATCAAGATATGGAAGAAGGAAGTCCTCGAATTTCTAAATGGAGCAACTCTATGTGAATCAGGACTCAAGATTAAGTCCAGAGTTCATGGGGCAAAGGTGAAGGTCTCTCCTAAAAGTCTAAGAAAAGTTCTTCAACTACCAAGGACAAAGGAAGAGGAAGATGTGTCTGCTTCTAAGACAAGGGAGACAGTAAAATGGTGTGGATTTGATTCTAACCTGAAGATAGGATCTGTTTTCAATAGAAAAGGAATGAACATGCAGGGCAAGTTCTTATCTGAGATAGTGGGCAAGGTCATCCTGAGCAAGCCTGGAGGACATGACAGAATCTCAGCTTATATGTTCAGTTTGATGACAAGAATTATCTTCAAACTTACTACTGATTGGTCTGCAGTTGTGTTTGAGAAGATAAAAGAGAGTATGAAGAAGCCCAATTTGGGTAGAATACTGAGTCTATACCTAGCTGGAAGTATTCCTGAGGCAATGAATCAAGCAGCAGGTTCCAAGATTAACCACATGAGGAGAATGGATTTAAGAATCTTCTCTAGGTGGGATAGAGTGTTGACCAAGGAACTGCCATCTCCAGTAAAGGACACACCCCAGAAGAAGAAGAAGAAAACAGCCACTGTGACACAAGAATTCTCTAGTAGCTCTGAAGAGCAAGTAGTCTTCACTCCTGATGATGAAGAGACTGAAAATGCTGGTCAGTCTCCAGCAAGATATGAAGAAGCACAGAGGCAGGGGGAGCTACCCTCAGCTAGCTCAATTCACCTGGATTCACTCCAGGGGTAGCCTCTACTTGTGGAAGAGCCAACTCCACTAGAGAGTGAAAGGGCTACCCAAACCATACTTGAGGTAATCACTGAAATTAACCAATTAGATTTCATTATTGAGGAAGAAGTTTTGACTGATTTATTACCTGATATTCATCAACAAACACAGTTACCACCTCAAGCACAAGATGTTGTCATGGAGGACACATCTGTTGCAGATAATGTGATTGATGAGATCAGAGATTCTCCAGCCCTTCCTCAACAGGAATTTACTTTAGAAGAACTGTTCCCTGACCTTCTACAAACTGACTTTGAGAGAGAAAAAGCTGCTGCTGAGGGGGAGAAAGTAATTATTGAGGGGGAGCATGTGGAGATTGAAGAAGAAACTACAGGCAAAGCGACTGAGAAGCCCAAGGATGCTGAAGAACCACGAAGGACTGAGAAGGATTCACATCCTAATCCTAAGGATATAGTGGACATAGCCAGCACTTCTGCTTCCGAAGATGAAGAGGCTGTCAGAGCCAAGAAGAGGAAGTTCCAGGTCTTTAAAAGAAAAAGCCAGAACTATAAGAAAGCCCTACACACAGTTGCCCCACAACCTGCCATTACTACTGATTACAACTCACTGATGGTAGCATTACAGATTAAGCTGGATGAGCAAAGACAAGCTCTGGAAAAATATGTAGATGAAGGGCATAAGTCACTACAGTTTGATCTTGCACAAGACATCAAATCTATCAGATTTGAAGTGAATCTGAACAAAAAGGAAATGACTGATTGTTTCCATAAGAGAGGCAATGCAGTAGTCTATCTGGCCACACATCAAGAAAAAATAAAGACAAAACTTGATGAGCTAGAAATGAAGCAAGGCTATGTCCTGGAGAATCAGATAAGGATGAATGATAATCTCACTGCTTCACATAATGCTATTATAACTGAAATGAAGAATATATCTACTGGTCAGACTACAGCAAGTGCCACTGCCAAAGAAGAATTTGACAAACAATTGCAGGAGAGCCTAAGTGTTGTTAAAATTGCTATTGAAGACTCTCAGAAGGCAATTACTGACAAGCTCCAAAGATTAAAACCCTTCTATAAAGCTGGAGTAAACTATCTGAATGCACAGATAAGGTTTCAGAAAGATGATCTGAGAGATCACATTGAGAGAGAAGTCATAAAGGGGGAAAGGGTATTAGTCAAGGCAGGCTCTGATCATGCCAAGTGGATTTCAAATTCCATCAGAGCCACCCTTGGATATCCACCCTTATGTGATGATGACAATGTTGCAGAGTCTGGAATCAATCCTGCATATTTTGGAGGAGAACAAGCTGAAGTAGCTCAAGTGATATACCCTCCACCAGACTTTGACATGATACATCAAGACATACAATCAATATATAGTCCTCCTGAGGGAAATCAGAATGTCATCATAGAGAAAGTTGTTCAGCCTGTGTCAGAGGCAACACTGAAAGAACAAGAAGCCTTATTAAAGGAACAAGAGACTCAATTATCTAAGAAAAGATTCATAGAACAAGCTGAATTGAGACCTGATTTTGAACAATGGAGCCCCACCTCCAGGAATATCATTTTGACTGCTTGGAAGGCTGCTAAAGATAATATTCTGGATAGAGGCAAATGGTACTCTGAACAAGAGTGGAGGAAACATGAGAACAGGCAAGAGGCTATTGTTCAATATAGAAGAAAGGCTAAGATGGGAAAGCTACCTCCTACTGCATAGGAGCCTAGCAAGTACTTCCCAAAGCCTTATCATTATTTTGAAAGGCAGAAGATCAAGACTGAAGAGCAGAAAAAGATAAATCTTAAAGGGAAGAAGCCCGTTGATGACAAAGATGCTCAAGTTCAAGCAAAGATTCAATCTTGAAAGGGCATAGTTATCAAGGAGCCTGAGCTGCCTTAGGATAGAAATTTTTCTTAAGTTTACTATGTGTAATCAGTTGCATTCAACTTTCTGTAAACTTTTGAATAATGAAAATGTTGAAGTTGTTAGAACAATGTGAAATGTGTTAAATCTATTACATTATTGTTCTGAGATATTTGTGTATATATGTTTTGTTTATACATGTTTATGTACTTACCCTGTCATTTAATATTGTTTTACATCATACTGTGAATTTGTTATGTATGGTGTATATCATTGACTAAGGGTTATGACTTCTCCAAATAGGTGGAGATTGTTGGGTACATTGGATTAAATGTACCAGATTTGAAGAAGCCTCACCCTACTCAATGATATACATCATGATGTATTTGATGTGTTTTTGAGTTGATGTGTGCAGGTTAAGTAATTGTAGGGAAAGCTTAAAAGTTTCTAAGTCCATGTGTCGACACCTAGAAGAAAAGTGTCGACACTTAAGAAGACTTGTGTCGACACCCAGAGAAGCAGTGTCGACACTTGGAGTAATTGTGTCGACACCAGGGATGCAGAGTCGACACTAGAAGGAAAGTGTCGACACATACAGGCTGTGTCGACACACAATGAAGAAAAGTCTAAAGAAACAGTGTCGACACTTAGAAGCAGTGTCGACACCCAGAGGAACTTTGCCGACATCAAAAGTGTCGACACTAGGAGGCTGTGTCGACACTCAGCAAAACATCAACAAAGTTCAAGTAAAAGTGTCGACACTAGGAGGCTGTGTCGACACTTAGCAAAACATCAACAAAGTTCAAGTACAAGTGTCAACACCAGGAGACTATGTCGACACTCAGCAAACTTTAACAAAGTTTAAGTACAAGTGTCGACACAAAGAAGATGTGTCGACACTCAGCAAAAGTCTCAACACATGGAGAATGTGTCGACACAAAGAAGATGTGTCGACACTCAACAAAAGGTTCAACACAGAAGGCATGTGTCGACACAAAGAAGATGTGTCGACACTTAACAAGTTTCAACACAAGAAGATGTGTCGACACAAAGGAGTTGTGTTGACACTTTGCAGAAATCAACTAAGTATTGAAGAAGAAGGACTTGTGTCGACACACATGATCTGTGTCGACACATGTTGAAGAAGCAGTGTCGAGAAGCAGATTCTACAACACAAAGAGTTGTGTCGACACCATGAAGGCTAGTGTCGACACTTAGTCTACTTGTGTCGACACTTAGTCTATCAGTGTCGACACTTAAAGACTGACTGTCTCGACACTTTCAGACAGTTACAGAAAATTCAAGAAGTGACTGGATGACTTGACAGCTGCCATTCTAGCCGGTCTACTGCAACTGTCAGAGCTGTCAGAAAGTTGTTAGAAACCGGAACAGCCGGTTATCTTGGAGAAAGTCTATATAAAGACCCTTCTCCTTCGACAGAATAAATTAGAATTGAAGATTGAGTATTGGATTCATTGAAGATCTAACAACACTAAAAGAAGAAGACCTTCAAGTGAAGATCTAAGAAGTTGGAGAGAGAGAGCTCTTTTTAAGAAGACAGCTGTTGAACCAGGCTATGAAGAAAGTTTCAGATTGAGATCTGATCCTTAAGTCAGCAGTGATTAAAGATCATCTGCATAGAGTTCCAACCCTACTGTGTTCTAATTCAAGAAGCTTTGAAGAAAGTCAAGGGAGGTTGATCTCAGTAAAGTTCTTCCAAGAACTTATCAAGAAACCAGTCAACTCTTCTCTCTCATTCTGAGTTGTGGGTATATACTTTGTAATTTTAATTTCTTGTAGGATCCTAAGGGATCTGAGTTGTAATCCTGAAATTATAAAGGCTGAGTGGTAGGGCCTGTTGCCTGAGTGTAGGAGATTCATTTCTCTGAGTGTAGGCCTTGTTGAGGGCTGAGTGTAGGCCTTGTTGAAGGCTGAGTGTAGGTCTTTGTGAAGACTGAGTGGTAGGGCTGTGTGCCTGAGTTGTAGGACTGGGATCACTCTGAGTTATAGGAACCTGTTTGGGGTTCTGAGCTGTAAGATCTGAGGAGTAGTGGAGAAGTTTGGCCGAATCTAGTACAGTACTAGATAGGCGAAGGGGGAAAGTGGATGTACCCAGACCTTGGGGAACCACTATAAAAATTGTGTGTACTCTGTGTGTGACTGATTCTGTGTTTGCTGTTTAAAGTTCTGTGAATTCTGTGATTAATTCTGCCTAAAAGTTTAAAAAGATTAAGGTCACCTATTCACCCCCCCCCCCATCTAGGTGATTAGGTACAATTTCTTTCACCAACTTGTCCGGGTAGGCTTCACACATCATGCCTATGTCTGTTTCTCGATTTCGAACTCGACATGCAAAACAACGGGGACTATTCATATCTACCCGAAGGAACACCTCACACTCACCATATACTCGCGAGAGCGGGCTTCCTATGCAAGGGAAAAGAGGACTTCACATGTCCAAGATGAGAATCGTTACCCTAGCATTCCTCTTCGGCGCCATGAACATCTATGCGGATGAAAAGCACCACAATGTCCTTGCCTCCGTAGATCCGAACTCGGCCTGTGATTTGGGGCTCCGAAGCTCCACTGGTGGCTGAATCTCTCTTCCTTCTTCTTCCTTGCTCACCCCTCTCTCTAAAACTTTAGAAAGAGAAGGTTTGAAAGAAATGAAGGCATCCAAACCCTATTCCCGGGTATAACCCAGCAAGAACAGCCCTGAGCCGTTGGATCCCAAAATAAGGAAACAGACGACCACGATTTGCACTTAAAATCAGATTCCTGGGACAAACACGGCTTATGATACGCCCGTGTCCAAGGTCGTGTGCCCCATTCGATGCCGAAACCGTCGCATCCCGAAAAGTACACGGTCTCTCGACACGCCCGTGTCATCCAGTACACGCCTGTATAGATGTGCGTGTTCCTCCATTGACACAGGACCAACACCAACTCGAGGAGAACACGGGTATTCGACATGCCTGTGTCCCATTTTACACGCCCGTGTCAAACCCGAACACGCATGGGCTCCAGGCCGTGTTTCTCCCCCGACACAACTCGGCCAACAACCCGAGTAGGATATGGCCTGGGACACGCCCGTGTTTCAGGCCGTGTTCGATATCTCGAGTACCTTTCGTCGAACACTCGAGACGATCGTCGAACCCGAGCATGACACGGCCCTGGACACGCCCGTGTCTCATGCCGTGTTTGCTATCTCGAGTGTCTTTCGTCGACCACTCGAGTAGCTCGTCAAAACCGAACACGACACGGCCCTGGGACACGCCCGTGTCCCAGGTCGCGTGACCTCTACCAAGTCCGAAACATGGCTCAAAACACCACCCATCCCTCTTTTAAGTTTCAGGGCGTTACAGTTCTCTCCCTCTTAAAAGAATTCTGTCCTGAAATTATAGGAAGGAAAGATATAAACAAAATATAAACGGTACCTGAGTGGAATAACTCTGGGTACTCCTCAAGCATGGTCTGCTCTCGCTCCCATGAAAGCTCCTCCCGACCGCAGTTGTCCCAACGGACCTTGACCATCCTGATTTCCTTGTTACGCAAATGCTTGACTTCCGAGTCTTCAATACGAACGGGCTTGACCTTCGTCGTCAACCCAACATCAACCGGTACTTGATCGACCGCAATCACTTGCGATGGCTCTTGCACTGCCTTCCGTAGCACCGATATGTGGAATACGTCATGTAGACCACTTAGCTCCACTAATAGCTTCAATCGATAAGCTACTTCGCTAATCCGCGTCAGAACCTCAAACAGTCCAAGGTACCTCGGGCTTAGCTTCTTCAAGTATCGTACCCGCGAGACACCCTTGAACGGCTTAATCTTCAAGTACACCCAGTCTCCAACAGCGAACTCCACGTTCCTATATTTGACATTATAGTACTTAGCTTGTAGGTCCTGAGTGATTAGCAATCTCTCTCGAATGGTTCGTACCAACGAGGTTGAATCTTCCACCTCTTGCCGCTTGTATAGCTTCGACTCACCCGTTTCCAACCACGATAACGGCGTGAGAAATCTTCTACCATAAAGAGCCTCGAAGGGCGCCATTTGTATGCTTTCATGGTAGCTATTGTTGTAAGCGAATTCCACCAAGTACATGTGATCTTCCCACTGCTTCCTGAAATCCAGGACACACATGCGAAGCATGTCTTCCATCATCCTGTTGACTCTCTCAGTCTTACCATCCGTCTGCGGATAAAAGGCCGTGCTGAAACTCAGCTTTGTTCCCAACATCTATTGCACCAACCGCCAATCATTGGACTTGAACCGCCCATCTCGGTCACTCACGATGCTGCGGGGCACACCGTGAAGCCACACAATATTATCCACATACAACTTTTCCAATTTCTCCACAGAATCATCCTTCCTCTGTGGAATGAAGTGCGACACTTTCGTCAAACGATCTACGACCACCCAGTTGGCATCGTTTCCCTTCTGCAACCTTGGCAACCCATGAACAAAGTCCATAGTAATGTCATCGAACTTCCACTCCGGAATAGGCAAGGACTTCAAGAATCCTCCAGGATTCTGGCACTCCGCCTTCACTAAGGCGCATGTTTGATACTTCGCCACGTACAGTGTCACATCCTTCTTAAGTCCTGGCCACCAGAACAATTTCTTCATATCACGGTACATCTTCGTGCTCCCCGGGTGAATCGAGTAATTGGTATGATGAGCCTCGTACAACAATTCCGCCCGCAATTTGCCCACATTCGGGACACACAAACGACTGTCCTTCCATAACAATCCATCCACAACCTCAAATTGGGAATTTGACTCATCCAAAGACACAACCATGATTTGCTTCATGTGGCCATCCAAATCCAAAGCCTGTCGAATCCGATCAGCCAGGTCACACTGAACTTCAGTCCAGTTCAATAACGGTTCGACACTGGTATGCCTGTCAACACAAGAGATCTCCAACACCTCCAACTCCCGAACCAAACGCTCGTCATGAACCGACAACCAGTTGGCTTGAGCTGGGGCCCTGCGACTCAACGCATCCGCAACTGCATTGCCTTTCCCAGGCATAAAATGAATCTTGAATGTGTAGTCTCCCAAGAACTCCATCCATCTCCGCTGTCGCATGTTCAGATCCTTCTGATCCAACAAGTATTTCAGGCTCTTGTGTTAGGTATAGATATCGACCTTCACTCCATACAGGTAATGCCTCCACAGCTTCAGGGCAAATATCACGGCCGCTAACTCCAAGTCATGGACCGGATAATTCCTCTCATGCACCTTCAGCTGACGCGAGCCATACGCTATCACACTTCCATGCTATAGTAGGACACAACCCAATCCATTGACTGAAGCATCGCTGTAGACCTCAAAGCCTTCGGTCCCACTCGGCGAACTCAGCACAGGCGCCGTGGTCAACCGACTCTTCAACTCCTCAAAATCTCATGCGCACTCCGGCGTCCAAACAAACTTCTGCTCTTTCCTCATTAGAGTTGTGAGGGGTAACGCTATTCGTGAGAAGTTCTCCATGAAGCGCTTGTAATAGCCGACAAATCCCAGAAAACTCCGGACTTCCGTTATCATGGAAAACACAGGCCACTCTCGTATAGCAATAATATTTGCCGGATCCACCGCAATTCCCTCTCCACTGACTATGTGACCAAGGAATGCTACTGAGGACAACCAAAACTCGCATTTGGAGAACTTGGCGTACAGTTGATTCCTCCTCAGCGTCTCCAACACCAAATGCAGATGCTTAAAGTGATCCCCCTCACTCTATGAGTACACCAATATATTGTTGATGAAGACGATCACAAAGTGGTCCAGGTACTCTCTGAAAGTTCTGTTCATCAGATCCATGAACATTGATGGCGTATTAGTCAGCCTAAACGACATGACCCTAAACTCATAATGCTTGTATCTCGTGCTAAAAGCTGTATTGGGGATATCACTTTCCCTTATCCTCAGCTGATAATACCCAGACTTAAGATCCAATTTCAAGTACACCGATGACCCGACTAACTAATCGAACAGATCATCAATCCTTGGGATTGGGTACTTGTTCTTCTCCGTTAACTTGTTCAACTCTCAATAATCGATACAGAGACGCAAACTTCCGTCCTTCTTCTTCACAAAAAGGACCGGTGTGCTCCAAGGCGGCGAACTTGGACGTACATAACCCTGCTCCAACTGCTCTTAATGTTGAACCTTCAGTTCCGCCATCTCCCACTGAGGTGGGGCTCTAGGGAGATTGCTAGGGAATATGTCAGGGTACTCGGATACCACTGAGATGCTGTCCAAACCAGGCTTGGGCTTTGAACCTTTCACCAAAGTGAGAAACAGTTCTGCACCAGCACGAACCACCTTAACCACCTGGACAGCAGACATCAAAGTCTTGCTTGATCCCTTCAAGCCCGCAAAAGTCGTCTCACGATCAGTTCCCCATTTGACCTCCTTGCGGTTGCGACCAATGTATGCCGGCCACTCCGAGAGCCAACCCATACCAAAGATCACATCGAACTCTACTATTGGCAGTAGCGACGCTTGCAAGTCAAACTCTTGACTCCCAATCCATATCTAAACGCAACAAACTCTACCCGCGCGCATTGAGCACCCATTAGGCAACGACACATCCAATTTGTCCTTTGCCATCAAAGAAGGTGCTCCGATGCGCGATACAAATCCTTTGGGTAAAAGGGAGTGCGAAGCTCCCGAATCAAACGGTGCTCTCGCCGGATAATTGAAAAGAAAAACAAAGCCTAGCATAAATAGTCCTAAGCTAACACGCGCAAGGGCAACAAGTATTTAAAGCTAAACTGCTATAAATTTAACTCATACCTGTCACCACGTCTGCTCCAATAGTCTAGGGCAAAGTGTCCCGACTTTCCACAGTTATAGCATGCACCCGGGATTCAGCTTGTAGTTGCCACCGAAGCACCGGAAGAAGGGGCTGGACCCAAAGTCCTAGCCTTCTTATGGAACTTACGATACCCAGATTTTGAGGTAGTCGGCATTTTGAACACTGTTTTCTTTGCACTAGACTCCTCAACTGCTCCTGACATAGCTTTCTTTATCTTCTGAGCACCATCCCGGCAATCTCGGGCAAAATGCCCTTTCTTGCCACAAGTATGACAAGTGTAAGTAGCTTTGCTAGTCGATGTTCTAGTCCCCTTTTCAGCGTTCTGCGGAATGCAACTCTTATAGGGCTTGCAAAGTTCGATACCCTGCTCACTGGCATCTGGTGAGTCTTTCTCAAATCTACTTCCAAAGATCTAGCCGGCTCCACCAAGGCTCGGAATCCTAATAATTTTGGTCATAGCAGTAGAATTTGCAGCTCGCCACACAGACCATTATAAAATCTATCGACTATAGACTGCTCGTTCTCCAACTCAAAGCATGGGTAGCGACTTATCATAAGAAATGCTTGCAAATATTCGTCAACTGAGTGCGCTCCCTGCACTAAACGCATGTTCAACTGCTGACCCGATGGTCTACCAAATGTCATTTGCTCCATCAAGCCACCCGACGTTGAAGCCACATCAGGGGCAAAGTGTTGCACATTCCTTCCATGTTGTGCATTAGTCACAGCGAACACCGCTTCAACGACCCTTCTTATGGTTTCAAACGAAGGAGGGGTCTCGAGCACGTCGCTGGGTGCACTGTATTCCTCAGAAAGCGAGCGTTCTGACGGCTTTACACCACTCCTGGTCACCTATAGTCGTACAAAACGCCATTAAGTGACCGAACAAAAATGGAAAAAGCAATTATAGGAACACGCAGGTTCCTCAAACATGTGTATTTTCATTCCTAAGTGGACATTCATGAGTTCTTTTTGTGTTATAACGATGACACACACACATGTGCTCACCACCCCTTAAAAGAATTCGTCCACGAATTTATTTAAGTTGACCGAAACTAGTAGTCTGATACCAAATTGTAACACCCCCTATCCATCACATAGCATATAACAGTAGGTCCGGCCGGGGCCCGACGCCATATACCACAAACAGACTGGAAGGTTACGCAATGGAAACCATCCTACCTATAACCAACGTCCTACACATAGTACATTCTAGCAGAAGCAATTTAAAAGTTGCAAATAAAGAATGCAGCCAACAACATGAATGTCCACTACAAAAACCCAACAGGAATGAAAGTACAAATACACAAGTATTTGGCCTTATGGCCTTACAAGAGTTTACTCAAATAAAAGTGTCTTCCAAACCTCGGCACGCAGGCCGGTCACACATGAGAGACAAAGTAAACATTCAAATATTAGGCCTTCAAGGGCCGGCTCAACAACATGGGCCTTTGCCCGCTATTTGCCACTAGGCTCTGCAGCACCTGCAAGCAACAATCCATCGAAGCGGTGGCAAACAAAAGCAACGATCAGCTAAAGCTAACCAAATTAAAACGACTCCGCCCCTAAACTCGGGGCGGCGATGCTCCTTCCCTACAGTGCATTAGTAAAACCAAGCAAGATAGTGAAAGTACAATTTAAGCACACTTCACCACAGGCGTAGGCACACACGACCACACACCCCATGCTCTCAGGGCACTTATACGGTGAATTAGGTCCACCACCGCCCCTAGGACGGCAAACTCGTGAGCATTTGAGTCTTTCTGGCAAAAGTCACGTCAATTGAAGACATCGACAGCCTCAGACCCGCCCTCTATACCATCAGTAGGCCCCTAAAACCGAACCACATAGAGCGGGAATGGTTCCACTCAACCCGTTGCTCACCTCGCCACAACAATTTAAGTCATCGGCGCGAGTTAAGCTTCCCCGAAGCCCGAGTATCGAACACACAATATCATATAACCCAGTTATGTACAAGTTGGCTCCCAGGCCACCAAGATGGCAGAACCACGCTTCTGCCTAATTTTCCGAGTGCATCTTGAGGTTAGTCCCCAAGGCTCCCTGTTGCAATCTACCGCGTAGAAAACCTGAAAAACAACCATCGGCGCGGAGTCTTCTCCGTCCATTCATGCAATGCAACATCCTCGATCCAAACCAACTTGTCCGGGTAGGCTTCACACATCATGCCTATGTCAGTTTCTCGATTTTGGACTCTACATGCAAAACAACGGGGACTATTCATGTCTACCCGAAGGAACACCTCACACTCACTGCATACTCGCGAGAGAGGGCTTCCTATGAAAGGAAAAAGAGGGCTTCACATGTCCAAGATAAGAATCATTACCCTAGCATTCCTCTTCGGTGCCATGAAGATATATGCGGATGAAAAGCACCGTAATGTCCTCGCCTCCGTAGATCCAAACTCGGCTTGCGATTTGGGGCTCTGAAGCTCCACTGGTGGCCGGATCTCTTTTCCTTCTTCTTCCTTGCTCTTCCCTCTCTCTAGTACTTTAAAAAGAGAAGGTTTGAAAGAAATGAAGGCATCCAAACCCTATTACCGGGTATAACCCAGCAAGAACATCCCTGAGCCGTTGGATCCCAAAATAAGGAAACGGACGGCCACGATTCGCACTTAAAATCAGATTCCTGGGCCGAACACGGCTTGTAACACGCTTGTGTCCAAGGTCTTGTGCCCCATTCGACGCCAAAACTGTCGCATCCTGAAAAGTACACGGGCTCTCGACACGCCCGTTTCCGGATTGACACACCCATGACATTCAGTATACACCCGTATAGCTGGGCGTGTTCCTCCATCGACACAGGACCAACACCAACCTGAGGAGAACACTGGTATTCGACACGCCCGTGTCCCATTTGACATGCCCGTGTCAAACCCAAACACGCCTGGGCTCCAGGCTGTGTTTCTCCCCCGACACAACTCGTCCAACTACCCGAGCAGGACACGGCCTGGGACACGCCCGTGTCTTAAGCCGTGTTCGATATCTCGAGTACCTTTCGTCAAACACTCGAGACAATCGTCGAACCCGAGCATGACATGGCCCTGGACATGCCCGTGTCTCAGGCCATGTTCGTTGTCTCGAGTGTCTTTCGTCTTCCACTCGAGTAGCTCGTCAAAACCGAACATGACACGGCCCTGGGACACGCCCATGTCTCAGGCCGTGTGACCTCTGCCAAGTCCGAAACATGGCTCAAAACGTCACTCGTCCCTCTTTTGAGTTTCAGGGCGGTACACGTTTAGTGTATATCCCTCACTCAATGCTTTTTCCCTTAGCCATATTCTTCAGTTTTCTGCTTGATGGCGTTGAGAGCATTGAGTGTATAAGCTTCATTCAAAGCATCTAGACTTAGTCAATTTTTTGCAATCTTGCCTTCTTGCTGAAGTTTGGCGTTGACAGACTCAGCATGGTGTTGAGTGATGAAGCTTCAATCAACGCTTTTAGACTTAGTCGATTTTTTGTATTTTTCATAGTAATGCTATGGCAGGATAACCTTAACTCAACACTTTTAGATGTATGGCGTTAAGTGATTTGAGCTCACTCAACACTTCTAGACTTAACCCAATTTCTACCTTGTCTCAACGCTTCTAGTTGTATGACATTGAGTGAGTTGAGCTCATTTAACGCTTCTGGACTTAGTCAATTTTCTCAGGCTTTGTCACAGCGAACTCAATGCTTTCTTCTCAGGGGTCTCAGCTATCTCAGTGCTTTTTGCTGAATGGCATTGAGTGAGCTTGTCTCACTCAACACTTTTGGACTTAGGTAATTTTCTGAGTTTCCAGCTCCACCTTGAGTCCATCTTTCATTGTCTCTTGAACTAGCTGTCCAATGATTGTGACAAAGACTAACCTGTACGCATGAACTTAACCATACATTAAATACAACTATGTCTATCTCATTGACATGTTTGACATCATAAAATCAGGGTCATTGGGATCAATATACCCAACAATCTCCTCTTATTTGAAGATGTCAAAACCACTGATCAAACATGTCAAAACCACTGATCAGGCTTCTTTAGTCAATGAGATACACATTATACAGACAATAAAAGCATATTTATGTTAAATTCAGTGAAATAAATTTTACCTACTCCACCTGGATTTCTGCAGGATGAGTTACACCATATAGGATTACCTCTTAGCTTGATCTCCCCATGACTTTCTCCCCCTGTGTTTCTGTCATGAAGGAGATTGATCCTTTTTGATAGTCATCTTCTATCTCTCCCCCTCGAGCTTGAACAACCAAAGGTAAACATGACCTCCATCTCTCCCCCCTTTTGACCTCTTCAGATAGTCAGGAAGGAGCATTAGGTCTTTTTTCTCCCATTGTGTTCTCCCCCTAGCTGATGTAAATGAAGCTAGGATTGTAGCTACCAACATGCCCCTTATACAAGGCTAACTTGTATATCACTTGATACCACTTGACATCACTTGAAATTCAGTATCACTAGAAATTCTCTACATCACTAGAGAAGACTACTTGAAGGTCTCTTGTCCTGTAGCTGCTGATACCACTTGAGAAGAAGCATCTTCTCTCATCTTGCTTTCCACTAGGTTTGCAGCACCTGCAAAAAGAACAAACTTGTACCAAGCATAATACACTAGGGAGTACCTGAAGCTATTCTAAGTTCAACATACCCAACTTAATTTTGAAGGTGTTGAACTTGGCTTCATCTTGAGACTTAGTGAAGATTACTGCCACTTGCTTGTCAGTGGAGACAAACTTTAGGCAAATATCTTCTCTCTCAACATGCTCCCTAATAAAATGATACTTAATTTCTATATTCTTAGTCCTGCTATATGAAACAGGATTCCTAGCAATAGAAATTGCACTAGTAGAATCACAATATAGAGGAGTTCTACTTATCTTAACGCCATAGTCTTCAAGCTGATATTGTATCCACAGCAATTGAGCACAACAGCTACCTGTTGTAATATACTCTGACTCTATAGTGGAGATAACAACACTAGTATGTTTCTTGCTGCTCCATGACACCAATCTTACACATAGGAATTGACATGTACCCGTGGTACTTTTTCTGTCTTCCATGCAGCCTGCAAAATCTGCATCTGAAAATCCAGTTAGCTCAAAAGCTCTATTCTTAGGGTACCATAGACCAAGATCTGGTGTCCCCTTAAGATACCTTAAAATTTTCTTTGCAGTAAAATAATGAGATTCTTTAGGGCATACCTGATACCTAGCACAGACATATGTAGCATACATGATGTCAGATCTACTAGCAATCAAGTATAGAATGGAGCTAATTATCCCTCTATACAAAGACTCATCAATAGGTTTCCCTACCTCATCTTTGCCTACATGCATACTTGACCCCATTGGAGTTCTCATGGTGGAGGCATTCTCCATACCATATTTCTTAATTAACTCTCTTGTGAACTTAGACTGAGATATGGACAAGACATCATCAGTCTGTCTTACTTGGAGTCCCAAGAAGAATTTTAGCTCACTCATGCTGCTCATCTTAAACTTCCCTTGCATAAGTTTGACAAACTTCCTACAAAGGTTGTTTTCAGTAGATCCAAAGATAATGTCATTGACATATATCTGGAATAGGATGACATTGCCCTTAGATTCCCCAAGGAATAGGGTATTATCTATTTTCCCCCTTGAGAATTTATTCTCAATGAGGAAAGTAGACAATGTTTCATACCATGCTCTAGGGGATTGCTTCAACCCATATAGAGCTTTCTTAAGCTTATAAATATAATTAGAAAAATGAGGATCTACAAAACCTGGTGGCTGATCCACATATACTTCCTCTTTTAAGTCTCCATTCAGGAATGCTGACTTCACATCCATCTGGAAGACTTTGACTCCTTGATAGGCAACAAAAGCAAGGAATAACCTTATTGCTTCCAGCCTTGCTACTGGGGCAATGGTTTGGTCAAAATCTATTTCTTCTTCTTGCTTGTAGCCTTTTGCCACCAATCTGGCCTTATTTTTGACAATAATGCCATTCTCATCTAGCTTGTTCCTGTAGATCCATTTTGTTCCTATGACATTATGTCCCTTTAGTCTGGGAACCAGCTCCAATGCTCTACATCTTTTGAACTGATTCAGCTCTTCCTGCATAGCTTCAATCGAGTAAGAGTCTTTGATAGCCTCTTCAAGCTTCTTGGGCTCTATTTGTGATAGGAATCTTGAATATAGAGCTGTGTTGATGTTATTGCTCCTTGTCTGGACACCATGTCTTGCATCACCAATGATTTGGTGTGCTGTATGGTCCCTCAAATGCCTCAGAGCTGGAGGCATTATTTCTTCAGTTGGCTGTTCTGCATTATTATCAGCTGGCTGAACTTCATTGTCTTCAGCTGGTTGTACTGCATTATCTTCAGCTGACTGTTCTTTATCCTCAGCTTGTGATTCTTGAGCTCCCCGTAGACAACACCCATCTTCTTCCTTATCTTGTCCTACTGGATCCATTTCCCTGATGGTAAGCTTGTCCATCACAACCTTTAAACCTGCAGAACTTGAAGAGATGCTTGGTAGCTTACAGTTAATTAGGTTTGACTCATCAAAGACAACATGTAACGCCCCACCTGTCACATGACATATAACGGTGGGTCCGGCCGGGGCCCCACGCCATATAGCACAGACAAGCGAAGGAATCACGTGTGGAAATCAAAATCTATGCGTGTCCTTAACTCATTCCATTCTAGCGCAGCATTTTTCTTGTTAACATGAACTCAAACCAGAATGTCCTTGCTGCCCACATTTATAACATATACGTGTATCCACACGTCCTGACCCATACGTCGCCCCCGAAGAAACAGTCGACGGAGCTACGTCCACCGGTCTAAATCTTTTCTTCTCTTGTCGTCGAAACTCCGATTCCCTTGCCAGTCGCTTATTCTCCTGTACTCGCTTCATATCCTTCTCCATTCTAGCGCAGCATTTTTCTTGTTAACATGAACTCAAACCAGAATGTCCACCCATATATAAATACCACCTTTATCTATACAACACCAGGAATGTATACAACTCACACACCCTAGCCTTATGGCCTTACAAGTTCCTCTTTCACATCAATGGCTTCGTACATCGGCACGCAGGCCGGCCACACATGAAATCCAACCACGACTCTGCACATAGTCTTCAAGGACTAAGAACACCAAGCTAGCCAATCCACTTATTCTTTCCAAACCGCAGCACCTGCAATTCATCATCCAAACCAACACAGAAAACAAAGTAACGGTCAGCATTGCTGACCCATTATAACGACCCTACCCCCTACCCGGGGTAGGGTGGTTCCTTCCCTGTACACAGTGCTTCCTTGCTCATCAAGCATCAGCAAACATCACCAAATCACATAGCTAGATAGATCACTCTCTTTATGCCACTAACTAACAAACACATCACATCACAAACGCTGGAATCCACCAACGCTCCGTGCACTCAGGGCACCTTCTTGGCGTACCGGAATCCACCGTCGTACACCGCTGTCTCTCGAGGTTTTAACTTGTTGGTTGACCGGCCCTAGTCCACCAGCTCGCAGGCTGGCGACATCCCGCCCAAGCCACTCAGAGGTCCATCCTCACAGCATCACAAACAGAGCAGACCGACCCACACTCCGTGGTGTAGCAAGCCGGGTTTATCTAAGCTCCCCAGGCATTGTCTACCCATCGATCCCCCTCCTAATCCGATCGACCCACACCATGTGGTGCAGCAACCCGGGTTTAACTCGGCTCCCCTAGCATTGCCGCCCATCGATCCATTCCTTAACTAGATCAACCCACCCTAGTGGTGTAACAGGCTGGGTTTATCACGAGCTCCCTAGGCGTGCTACCAATTGATCATCTCATAACCAGGAGCTTCACCAAAGCCTCCTCACAATCATCACATCCATACATGCATCACAACAGAAATCCGTTTTGCACATCATCAAAGCCACGGAGTCTTCTCCGGTTTACCCATGAACAGCATCACCAATCCAGACTACCGGTCCAGATGGGCTTCACACAGTATGCCTACGCCGTACTCCATATTCCGGCTCTAAATGCAGACACAACAAAGAAATCACTTCCGCGATCCACCTCTTGGTGGAGGATTCCAAGCACATGTATAGAGAAAGGACTTCGATGTCCAAAAAGGAGATCGTTACCCTTGAAGATCGCTTCGGCGCCATGAAGTAGCCGGATGGAAATCACCGCCTCGGCTCTGCCTTCACGAATCCGCTCTCGGATCTTCGCTCCGCACTCCGCAGCTTCTACAGCAGCTGGAAGACTCCTCCCTTCTCTCTCCCTTAGGCCTTTCTTCTCTCTTTCTTGGAATGAAAATGAAGAAGAAGAAGATAAGAAAAGAGGGTTTTAAATCCCCTTTTCTCGGCCTTCCCAACACCTGGACAAAGCCCAGCCACTGGATCCAGGAAGAGGGAAACAAACGGCTCAGATCTGGCCAAAAAACCTGAACACGGCCTGACACGCCCTGTGACACGCCCGTGTCACAGGCCGTGTCCCCCTAAGCGGCAGACAACCGACTCAATCCAACCAGTACACGCCCGTGTGACACGCCCGTGTCACGGCCGTGTACCCGACATGCCCTCAGACACGCCCGTGTCTGAGGCCGTGTACCTCAACAGAAATAATCCCAAAACAACCCGAGACTTCACACGGCCTGGCACACGGCTTGGCACACGCCCGTGTTCATGGCCGTGTGCACCAGGACACACCCGTGTCCCACAAACACGCCCTAACTCGAGACGTCGAGCTGAATTTGACGCCCACTGACACGCCCTATGACACGCCCGTGTCACAGGCCGTGTCCTCACTGGAACTCGATACTCGACGATCGTCGACTAACACTCGTCGAGCATTCGACACGGCATCCGACACGGCCGTGTCCTGGGCCGTGTGCCCCTCTCGACGATGTCGAGCGAAAATCGTCGACACCAAGTCCAATCGTCGACACAACCTCGACACGCCCTGCGACACGCCCGTGTCGCAGGCCGTGTCAACTGACACGCCCTGGGACACGCCCGTGTCCCAGGCCGTGTCACCCATGCCTGAACCCGATTTTGCTCAAAATGATTCTCTTGACTTTGGGGTGTTACACAACATGTACTGATTCTTCTATAACTTGAGTAGTTAAGTTATAGATCATATATGCCCTACTATTGTTGTTGTACCCAACAAATATCCCTTCTTAGGACTTGACATCAAACTTAGTCACATAGGATTTTCCATTGTTTAGAACATAACACTTGCTACCAAAAATCCTGAAGTAGGATAAGTTTGGTTTTCTGCCTTTCAGAATCTCATAGGGAGTCTTCTTGTGGCTTTTGGTGATGGAAGCCATGTTAAGGACATGACATGTAGTGTTCACTGCCTCAGCCCAGAAATATTCTAGGAGAAATGTGTCACTTAACATGGTTCTACCAGCCTCTATGAGAGTTCTGTTTTTCCTCTCAGCAATCCTATTTTGCTGGGGTGTTCTAGGAGAGGAGAAATCTTGATAAATCCCAAGCCATTCACAAAATCTTGTCATGCATTCAGACTGAAACTCAGTCTCATGGTCACTTCTAATTTTGACCACAGTATTATTAAGTTCATTCTGAATTTGCCTAACAAATGTCTGGAAGACATCAGGGGTTTCAGATTTCTTCCTTAGAAAGAACACCCAGGCAAATCTGGAAAATTCATCAACAACCACAAGGGCGTAGACTTTCCTACCTAGACTATAAACTAGTATAGGACCAAATAGATCCATATGTAGGAGTTATAAACACCTCACTGAGTCTTTGGTATCAAGGCTCTGGAAGGAGGTCCTGCTCTGCTTGCCCTTTTGGCATACTGAGCAGATACCCTCCTTGATGCACTTCACCTTAGGACCATTTCTCACTAACTCTTCACTAAAAAGTTTACCTATGGTCTTGTAATTCAGATGAGCTAGCTGAAAGATATTGTACCTAAACACCTAGAGGGGGGGTGAATAGGTGACTTGAATCTTTTTAACGTTTTATGACAGCAATCAGTTTCTAACACAGATTTATATCTACTTTCGCACAGCAATCACACAGCAATCACAGCAAACCACAACACACAGTAGACACATAGTTTTATAGTGGTTCCCCAAGGTTTGGGTACATCCACTTTCCCCCTTCGCCTATCTAGCAGTGTACTAGATTCGGCCAAACTCCTCCACTATCTCAGAACCCAAAACTGGTTCCTACACCTCAGGCCCAATACCCTACAACTCAGCTTCTTCACAAAGCCTACACTCAGCCACAAAGGCCTACACTCAGCCACCAAGGCCTACACTCAGCCACCAAGGCCTACACTCAGAGATTTCAATCTCCTACACTCAGGCTCTCAAGCCCTACACTCAGCCTTTATAATTACAGGCTTACAAGACTCAGATCCCTAAGGATCCTACAAGATAAAATGAATACAATAATGTTAACTCAGCAACCCAGAGACAAGAGAGGGGAGTTGTGAGTTTCTTGATGAGTTCTTGGAAGAACTCAGCTGAAATCAATCTGACTTGGCTTTCTTCAAAGCTTCTTGAATGTAGAACTCAATAAGATTGACTCCTTCTGCAGTTGATCCTTGATCTCTGCTACTTAAGATTTAGAATAAATCTGAACCCTTCTTCTCAGCCTAGCTCCAACGGCTGATTTCTTGGATGGAGCTCTCTCTCTCCAACTTCTTAGATCTTCACTTGATAGCTAGATCTTCTTTGGATTACTTGATGTGTTGATCTTCTGATCAATCTCTTCAACCACTTCAACAACAGTTTCTGTAGACTGTATAAGCCTATTTATAGGCCTTCTTCATGGTAACCGACTGGTCCGGTTCATAACTGAATTCTGACAACTCTGACAGGTGCAGTAGACCGGCTGGAATGGCAGCTGTCAAGTCATCCAGTCAGTTCTTGAAAATTCTGTAACTGTCTTTAAGTGTCGAGACTGTCTGTATTTAAGTGTCGACACTTATAGACCAAGTGTCGACACAAGTTGTCTAAGTGTCGACACTAGCCTACAAGGTGTCGACACAACTCCTTATGTTGTAGATTTTATATCTCGACACTGCTTCTTCTTCATGTGTCGACACTGAAATTGAGTGTCGACACAAGTACTTGTACTTCAGTATCTTGCTGAATTCTTCTAAGTGTCGACACAACACCTTTGTGTCGACACATCTTCATGTGTTGAATCTGTTAAGTGTCGACACTTCTTCTTGGTGTCGACACATGTCTTCAGTATTGATACTTGCTGAGTGTCGACACAGCTCCTTGTGTCGACACATTCTTCTTCTGTCGAGACTCTGGCTGAGTGTCGACACATTCCTTTAGTGTCGACACTTGTACTTAGAATATTTTTGTTGAACTTTGCTGATCTTTACTAAGTGTCGACACAGCTCCTTGTGTCGACACTTTCTTCAAGTGTTGAGTCTTTAGCTGAGTGTCGACACATTGCTCTGGGTGTCGACACTTACTTTAAGTGTTGACTCTTCTGCTGAGTGTCGACACATTGTTCTGGGTGTCGACACTTGTACTTAGTTTCTGCAGACTTTTGCTGAGTGTCGACACAGCCTCCAAGTGTCGACACTTTCTAATGTAGACACAGTTTCACTGGGTGTCGACACAACTGCTATGTGTCGACACATCTTCACTGCACTCTTCTTCATTGAGTGTCGACACAGCTCCTTATGTCGACACTTTCTGTCTGGTATCGACTCAGCATCCCTGGTGTCGACACAATGACTCCAAGTGTCGACACTGCTTGCCTGGGTGTCGACACAAGTCTTCTTAAGTGTCGACACTTTCCCTCTGGGTGTCGACACATGGACTTAGAAACTTTTTCTTCTTTCCTGCAAATACTTAACCTGCACAAGTAAACTCAAAACACATCAAATACATTTTGATGTATATCATTGAGTTGGGTGAGGCTTCTTCAAATCAGGTACATTTGAACCAATGTACCCAACAATCTCCCCCTATTTGGAGAAGTCATAACCCTTAGTCAATGATATACACCATTCATAATAAAATTACAAAATGATGTAAAGCAGGATTATATATAGCAGGGCAATCATAAACATGTATCAATCACACATGTATACAAAGACATAATCTCAGAACAACAATGAAATAAATTTTTCACATAGCAAATTTATTACACAACACATTGTTCTAATACTTTGTCATATACATATTTCAAAAAGTTTACAGAATGTTTTTCACCAAAAGATTACATAGTAAACTTTAAGAAAATTGTAATTCTATTTCTGTTCAGCCTCCTTGATCACTATTCCTTTTCCAGCTTGTACTTTGGCTTGAACAGGAGCTTCAGCAACTTCAGCATCAGCAGGCTTCTTGCCTTTCAGATCTTTCTTCTTAAGTTCCTTCGCCTTAATCTTTTGCCTTTCAAAATAATGATAAGGCTTGGGAAAGTACTTGCCAGGCTCCTGGGCAGTAGGAGGTAGCTTTCCCATCTTGGCCTTTCTTCTGTATTGGACTATAGCCTCCTGTCTTGACTCATGCTTTCTCCATTCAGCCTCAGAAAACCACTTGTTCCTGTCATGCACATTATCTTTTGCAGCTTTCCAGGCAGTCAAAATAATGTTCCTAAAGGTGGGGCTCCACTGCTCAAAGTCAGGTCTTTGTTCAGCTTGCTCCCTGAACCTCTTCTTTGACAATCTTGTTTCTTCTTCTTTCTGCATAGCTTCTTGCATAGCTTCAGAGATTGGCTGGACTACCTTTTCTATGATGACATTATCCTTACCCGCAGGTGGGATATACATGGACTGTATGTCAGCATGAATCATGTCAAAATCTGGAGGAGGGTAGATGACTTGAGCCACTTTAGGTTGCTCCCCTCCTAGATATGCAGGATGACTTCTAGATTCTGCAACATTATCATCATCATAAAGAGGAGGATATCCAAGAGTTGCTCTGATAGAATTAGATATCCACTTAGCATGATCAGAGCTGGCTTTGACTAACACTCTCTCCCCCTTTATGACTTCTCTTTCTATGTGATCTCTCACATCATCTTTTTGAAATCTCACTTGATTATCCAAATAATTGACTCCATCTTTAAAGAAAGGTTTTAACCTTTGGAGTTTGTCAGTGATGATCTTCTGTGAGTCTTGGATGGCAGTCTTAACAGCAGTTATTTCTTCTTGAAATACTTTGTCAAATTCTGCTTTAGCAGTAGCAGTAGAAGTAGGCAGGCCAGCAGCTATGCTCTTCATCTCTGTAATAATTGCATTATGGGAAGCAGTGAGGTTATCATTCATTCTGAGCTGATTTTCCAGTACATACCCCTGCTTCAGTGCAATGTCATCTACTTGAGCCTTTATCTTTTCCTGATGTGTAGCCAAGTACACCACTGCATTCTCTCCCTTGTGGAAGCAGTCTGTCATCTCCTTCTTATTGAGATTCATCTCAAATCTTATTGACTTAATATCCTGGGCCAAATCAAATTGGAGAGATTTGTGCCCCTCATCCACATATGTCTCTATAGCTTTTCTATGCTCATCAAGCTTAACTTGCATTGCAACCATTAAAACACTATAATCAACAGTTGGAGCTGGCTGTGATATAGGCTGTGGAGCAACAGTTTGGAGAGCCTTTTTGTAACTCTGGCTCCTTCTTCTAAATACTTGAAATTTCTTTTTCTTTTCCCTTAAAGCTTCCTCATCTTCAGATCCAGATGTACTTGCTATTTCTACCCTCTCCTTAGGTAGCTCTTCAACAGCTTGGGGCTTTTCAGACTCTTGCCTTGTAGGCTCTTCAACATATACCACTTGCTCCCCCTCTACTGGAGCATTCTCCCCTTCAGCAGTAGTTTCTTTATCAAAATCAGTTTGATCCAGGTTAAGGAACAGATCTTCCATTGTGTATTCTTGTGGAGAATGGGCAGGAGAAATTCTTGGCTCATCAACCACTGGATCAGAACCAACTTGAGCTGTAACAGAAGTGTCTTCCATGACAACATCTGGAACATGACTATCAGTCTGTGGTTGCTGATAAACATCAGACAAATAAGTATCTTCTATAGGAAAAACTAAAGCATTAAGCTCAGTGATTACCTCAAGGATGATGTTTGTAGCTTGCTCACTCTCAAGAGGTGTTGGCTCTTCCACAACTAGTGGCTCCCCCTGGACTTGATCTTCGTGTAAGGGGATAGTTGGTGGTAGCTCCCCCTGCCTTTCAGCAACTACTTGTTGAGCTGGAGTCTTCTTAACAGTCCCTTCTTCATGCTCATCAGGTGTGAAGACAACTTGCTCTTCACTTCCAGAGCTGCTGGTTGACTCTTGAGCCACTGGGGCTATTTTCCTCTTCTTCTTTTGAGGTGATACTTTCTCAGGAATTATCTTCTCAGGGGTTGGCATCTCCTTAGACAACACCCTGTCCCATCTGGAGAAGATCCTCATGTCCATCTTTCTCATATGGTTGATTTTGCTGCCAGCAACTTGACTCATTACCTCTGGAATACTTCTAGCAAGGTATAGACTTAAGATCCTGCCCAAGTTGGGCTTCTTCAGGCTTTCCTTGATCTTCTCAAAGATCACTATGGACCAGTCAGTTTTTAGATTGAAGATTATCCTGGTCATAAGGCTGAACATATGGGCAGATACCCTATCATGCCCTCCAGGTTTGCTCAATATCACTTTCCCAACAATTTCTGACAGGAACTTCCCTTGGCTGTTCATGCCCTTCCTATTAAAGACTGAACCAAATTTCATCTTAGCATCCAATCCACACCATGCCAATGCATCTCTGGTCCTGGAAGCTGTAACCTCTTCTTCTTCCTTAGTTCTTGGCAACTGAAGGACTTTCCTCAAACCTTTTGGTGAAATCTTAACCATTGCACCATGAACCCTAGATTTGATCTTGTATCCAGATTCGTCCACTTCAGCTCCATTTAGAAATTCTAGAACTTCCTTTTTCCAGATTTTAGTTGGCTCAGAAACAAGATATTCTAACCCTGAGTCAGCAACTAGGGTTACTACAGTCTTGATCTCCAGGTCTGCATCATCAAAAGCATTGCGCACCAGCTCATAGCCTTCGTTGACGTTCTCCTCAAGCTTTGGTGCCATTAGGGTTTGAAGAATTTGACTGGAGAGAAGAGAGGTGTCGACACACAAGTTTTGGTCTCGAAACTTTTGAAAGCGTGTCGACAGACTAAGGCAAAATCCTATTTATACCTTTCTATGTTTGAAGATGAAAAGGCGGGCAGCTAACTTAGATTGTGTCGACACTGTCGATAAGTGTCGACACTGACTTATAATGTCTCGACACATATGTGTCGACACAAGTTTAGTCAACAGATAATATATGTCGACACTTGTTTATGTGTCGACACCACTTAACTCGACATTTAGTCGAGACTTTACTTAGACAATTCTGAGTAAAACTTAAGTGTCGACACCACCTTGGATGTGTCGACACCTTTTTACTTAGCCATTTCCAATGCTATAAACTTACTCTAAGTTTATCATTCCTAGTTCAATTTTAAACCTATTGAACTTAGTTTCTTCTAGGGGCTTAGTATACATGTCAGCTAGTTGATTATCTGTCTTAACATATTCTAGTAAAATATCTTCTTTCTCTACATGCTCCCTAAAAAATGATATTTTATCTCAATATGTTTAGTTCTACTATGGGAAACAGGATTATGTGCAATTGATATAGCACTAGTAGAATCACAGAAGAGTGGAGTTCTACTTACCTGAAATCCATAGTCCTCAAGCTGATGTTGTATCCACAGAAGTTGAGCACAACAACTTCCTGCAGCCACATATTCTGATTCTGTAGTGGAGATAGCCACACTTGTCTGCTTTTTGCTACTCCAAGAAATTAGTCTTCCACCTAGGAATTGACAGGTTCCAGTTGTGCTTTTTCTGTCTTCTTTGCATCCTGCAAAGTCTGCATCTGAATAACCTGTTAGTTCAAAATCCTCATTCCTAGGGTACCAGAGGCGTAGATAAGGAGTGCCCTTTAGATATCTCAATATTCTTTTGACAGCTGTCAAATGAGACTCTTTAGGGCAGGCTTGATACCTTGCACAGACACATGTAGCATACATGATATCTGGTCTACTTGCAGTCAAATATAATAGGGAGCCAACTATCCCTCTATACAAGGTTTCATCCACAGGTTTCCCTGCATCATCCTTGCTAAGAGACATACTTGACCCCATAGGAGTCTTCATGGTGCTGGATGAATCCATACCATACTTCCTTATGAGTTGTAAGGTGAACTTAGACTGGCATATGGATAAACCATTCTCAGTCTGTCTTACTTGGAGACCCAAGAAGAACTTAAGCTCTCCCATACTACTCATCTCAAATTGACCTTGCAAAAGTTTTGCAAACTTTTTGCAAAGGCTACTTTCAGTAGACCCAAATATAATGTCATCTACATATATTTGGACTAGTATTACTTTGCCTCTAGATTCCCTAAGGAATAGAGTCTTGTCTATTTTCCCCCTTGTGAACTTATTCTCAATGAGGAACCTAGACAGGGTTTCATACCAAGCCCTAGGGGCTTGCTTTAACCCATATAAAGCTTTCCTAAGTCTATAGACATGATTAGGTAGAGTTGAATCAACAAAACCTGAGGGTTGTTCCACATAGACTTCCTCTTTAAGATTACCATTCAGAAATGCTGACTTGATATCCATTTGGTAAACTTTAAATCCTTGAAAGGTTGCATAGGCCAGGAACATCCTTATGGCTTCCAGTCTGGCTACTGGAGCAAAGGTTTGATCAAAGTCAATACCTTCTTCCTGCCTATATCCTTTAGCAACCAATCTTGCTTTGTTCTTAATGATGACTCCTTGCTCATCCATTTTGTTCCTAAAGATCAACTTGGTTCCAATTATATTATGGTCTTTTGGTTTAGGAACAAGCTCCCAGACCTTGCACCTCTTGAACTGATTGAGTTCTTCTTGCATTGCCTCAATCCAATGAGGGCCTAGGATGGCTTCTTTAAACTTCTTAGGTTCAACTTGGGATAGGAAACTGGAGTAGATTGCTGCATTCAGATTTCTGCTCCTTGTTTGTACCCCTTGTCTTGGATCACCAATGATTTGTTCTACTGGATGATCTCTTAGATGCCTATTGGTTGGAGGCATCCTGACTTTAGGTTGAACTTCTTCAACATCTTCATCATGTTGTACTCCTTGAACTTCATCAGCATTAGGTACATGTAATACTCCCCCTGGACAACAGCCAATGTCTTCTATTTACTGTCTTGCAGTAGGTTCTTCTTCTATAGTGAGCTTGTCCATCTTCTTTGTTAAACCTGTGGGGCTGCATACACTACTAGACAACTCACTGTTAATAAGTCTAGTTTCATCAAATACTACATGTACAGTCTCTTCTACAACTTGAGTAGACAAGTTGTAGACTCTATAAGCCTTACTATTGTTGTTGTACCCAACAAAAATTCCCTCTTGGGACTTGGCAGCAAACTTAGTCAAGTAAGACTTTCCATTGTTAAGTATAAAGCACTTACAACCAAAGATCCTGAAGTAGGATAGGTTTGGTTTCCTGCCTTTCACAACCTCATAGGGGATCTTGTTGAGGCTTTTAGTTATGGTAGCCCTATTAATAACATGACATGCGGTATTGAATGCTTCAGCCCAGAAGTATTCTGGTAGTGATGTATCACTTAATAGGGTCCTATCAGCCTCAATCAAGGTTCTATTCTTCCTCTCAGCAATGTCATTTTGCTGAGGTGTTCTTGGTGAAGAAAACTCTTGAAATATCCCAAATTCTTCACATAGTTTTGTCATGCTATCAGACTGAAACTCAGTACCATGGTCAATTCTTATTTTGACCATTGTACTATTTAGTTCATTCTGAATTTGTCTAACAAAGCTATAGAAGACATTGGGTGTTTCAGATTTCTGTCTAAGAAAGAACACCCAGGAAAACCTTGAGTAGTCATCTACAACTACAAAGGTATAGACCTTCCTACCTAGGCTGTGAACAGGCATTGGACCAAAGAGATCTATATGCAAGAGGTATAAGCACCTCACAGCATCTTTGTTTTCAATGCTTCTAAAGGTGGATCTAGTCTGCTTATCCTTTTGATAAGCTGAGCAAATACCATCTTTAATACACTTAACTTGAGGACCATTCCTCACTAACTCTTTGCTAAAAAGTTTGTCAATTGTCTTGTAGTTTAGATGGGCTAGCCTCTTGTGCCATTTGACACAATGAGAGATTTTCTCATCAGCTACAAGACACACTTGAGAACCATTGGTCTCACACATAATGTCTAGGCAGTAGACATTTCTCTTTCTATAACCTGTCAAAATGATCTCTTGATCATTTGATCTCTTGATATGACAACCATCCTTAACAAATGAGATGTCATATCCTACATCACTTAATTGACTTATACTAATTAGGTTGTGTTTCAAACCTTTAACATAAGCCACTTGAGTAATGGTAACTAAGTTACTAGAAATGTTACCAAACCCTTTGATGATTCCTTTTTCAGAACCACCAAAGGCGACTTTTGGACCATCCTTTATTGGTGTGTAGTCCTTTAATAATTCCCTTGTTCCAGTCATATGTCTGGAACATCCACTGTCCAAGTACCATATAGGGGCATGGCCACTTGGACTCACCTGCAAAACAGATTAGTGAACCTTAGAACCCAAAGAATTCTTGGGTCCTTGGTACTGGTTAGTTTGCATCCTAACAAATCTACTTGCAGGCTTTCCCACAGGCAGTTTGCTACTCACTTTGGCACTAGCATTGTGCTAACATTTCATTGCAAAGTGGCCTACCTTGCCACAGCACCAACACTCAAACTTATTATACCTTTGCTTAGGTACAGTCTTTGCTGTTTTATCTACAGCAGACTTGTTGAGAGTTGGGGCTTTGCCTTTGGACTTGGATTTGGACTAAACAGTCCTTGCAGGTCTAGTAAATCCCAGTCCAGCTTTGCCTTTGTGATGAACAAATTCATCAATTAAGGGTAGAACTGACTTAGGTTTAGAAAACCTAGCAACTAAGTCTTTCTCCTTCTGAAGATTAATCTCCAGACTCTTGATTTGATCATTCTTAAATGATATAGTTCTCATCTGAATCACAGTTATGTGCTTCAGTCTGGCTATCTCATTTAGCTTTTGATCAAACATCTTCTCATAATCAGTTGCAGCAGCCTTAAGCTTAGTAATTTCCTTTGCCTGACTTTTGGCTAGGGTCTTACTCTTCTTATAAGCTTGCAACAGAACTTTATATTCATTTATTAACTTATGAATATCCTCTTCAGACTCAGATGCACTCTCATCATTTGATGATGATGAATCTGATTCTGTACTGACACAAGAAATTGAACTTAAAGTTGAACTTTGTACCTTACTAGGTCCTGGCTGCTCCAGGATTTTGTCACGTTCTGTCAATGCCATTAGTCCTTGACATTGACTGTCCTCTTGTTCATATATAGAATTCATAATCTGCATGAACTCTTCTTCTTCTTCCTCAGCAAACAGTCATATATATGCTTCTGCATCTGACTCAGTTTCTGATGAAGATAAATCTGACAGGCTCTTGTCCTTTTTGGCAACAAAAGACTTCTCCTTCTTGCCCTTGTATTGAGTCTTTTTCTTGTCATTAGACTCCTTTCTTTTCTCTGGACAATCTGCTATCACATATCCTTTTCTATTACAGCAATAACAAACTATTTTTGAAAGAGTTGCTTTGCTGGACTTAGTCTTTTTCCTGTCTTTCTTTGAAGACTTTTTATCCTGATAATAGTCTTCTTTTCTCTGTGAAGTTGAAGGCCTTGTCCTCCACTGTTTTTTCTTTAAGAATTTCTGAAAATGTCTTGTAAAGGCAGCAAAGTCCTCATCACTTTCACTGCTTTCAGATTTTCTGCTTTCTGAATCTTCTGACTCAGTTTCAGTAACCTTTGGAGGTGGAGTTGGTGACTTACTCCTGTACTTTCTGGGGGCTTCTGTTTTGAAGGCCACTGTTCTTTCTTTGTGTTCACTTCTTGTTGATTTCTCCTCTTCTTTCCTCACCATTAACTGCATTTCATAGGACAGCAGTTTGCCAAATAGTGTTGGTGGAGGAATTTCTCCCAACTTTGTCATTTCCCTAATGGCACAAATCTTTGGGACAACACCCAGTTTTATAGTGGTTCCCCAAGGTTTGGGTACATCCACTTTCCCCCTTCGCCTATCTAGCAGTGTACTAGATTCGGCCAAACTCCTCCACTATCTCAGAACCCAAAACTGGTTCCTACACCTCAGGCCCAAGGCCCTACAACTCAGCTTCTTCACAAAGCCTACACTCAGCCATAAAGGCCTACACTCAGCCACCAAGGCCTACACTCAGCCACCAAGGCCTACACTCAGAGATTTCAATCTCCTACACTCAGGCTCTCAAGCCCTACACTCAGCCTTTATAATTACAGGCTTACAAGACTCAGATCCCTAAGGATCCTACAGGATAAAATGAATACAATAATGTTAACTCAGCAACCCAGAGACAAGAGAGGGGAGTTGTGAGTTTCTTGATGAGTTCTTGGAAGAACTCAGCTGAAATCAATCTGACTTGGCTTTCTTCAAAGCTTCTTGAATGTAGAACTCAATAAGATTGACTCCTTCTGCAGTTGATCCTTGATCTCTGCTACTTAAGATTCAGAATAAATCTGAACCCTTCTTCTCAGCCTAGTTCCAACGGCTGATTTCTTGGATGGAGCTCTCTCTCTCCAACTTCTTAGATCTTCACTTGATAGCTAGATCTTCTTTGGATTACTTGATGTGTTGATCTTCTGATCAATCTCTTCAACAACTTCAACAACAGTTTCTGTAGACTGTATAAGCCTATTTATAGGCCTTCTTCATGGTAACCGACTGGTCCGGTTCATAACTGAATTCTGACAACTCTGACAGGTGTAGTAGACCGGCTGGAATGGCAGCTGTCAAGTCATCCAGTCAGTTCTTGAAAATTCTGTAACTGTCTTTAAGTGTCGAGACTGTCTGTCTTTAAGTGTCGACACTTATAGACCAAGTGTCGACACAAGTTGTCTAAGTGTCGACACTAGCCTACAAGGTGTCGACACAACTCCTTGTGTTGTAGATTTTATATCTCGACACTGCTTCTTCTTCATGTGTCGACACTGAAATTGAGTGTCGACACAAGTACTTGTACTTCAGTATCTTGCTGAATTCTTCTAAGTGTCGACACAACACCTTTGTGTCGACACATCTTCATGTGTTGAATCTGTTAAGTGTCTACACTTCTTCTTGGTGTCGACACATGTCTTCAGTGTTGATACTTGCTGAGTGTCGACACAGCTCCTTGTGTCGACACATTCTTCTTCTGTCGAGACTCTGGCTGAGTGTCGACACATTCCTTTAGTGTCGACACTTGTACTTAGAATATTTTTGTTGAATTTTGCTGATCTTTACTAAGTGTCGACACAGCTCCTTGTGTCGACACTTTCTTCAAGTGTTGAGTCTTTAGCTGAGTGTCGACACATTGCTCTGGGTGTCGACACTTACTTCAAGTGTTGACTCTTCTGCTGAGTGTCGACACATTGTTCTGGGTGTCGACACTTGTACTTAGTTTCTGCAGACTTTTGTTGAGTGTCGACACAACCTCCAAGTGTCGACATTTTCTGATGTAGACACAGTTTCACTGGGTGTCGACACAACTGCTATGTGTCGACACATCTTCACTGCACTCTTCTTCATTGAGTGTCGACACAGCTCCTTGTGTCGACACTTTCTGTCTGGTGTCGACTCAGCATCCCTGGTGTCGACACAATGACTCCAAGTGTCGACACTGCTTGCCTGGGTGTCGACACAAGTCTTCTTAAGTGTCGACACTTTCCCTCTGGGTGTCGACACATGGACTTAGAAACTTTTTCTTCTTTCCTGCAAATACTTAACCTGCACAAGTAAACTCAAAACACATCAAATACATTTTGATGTTTATCATTGAGTTGGGTGAGGCTTCTTCAAATCAGGTACATTTGAACCAATGTACCCAACACTAGCCACTTGTGCTATTGAACATAATGTGAAGCTTTCTCATCTGCAACTAGGCATATAGGAGAATCCTTACTCTCACAAACAAAATTTAGACAATAGACATTTCCTCTCCTAGTGTCTGTCAAGATGACCCCTTGGTCACTTGACATCCTAATTTGGCACTCATACTTGAGGAAACTAATGGCATAGCCAAGATCACAAAGTTGGCTTATACTTATTAGGTTATGTTGCAAACCTTTCACATAAGCTACTTGTATGATAGTGATTATACCATTAGATATCTTACCAAACCCTTTGATTATTCCACTTTCTAAACCACCAAAGATGACTTTGGGTCCATTTTCAACTAGAGTGTACTCCTTCAGCACGCTCCTTGTTCCAGTCATGTGTCTGGAACATCCACTGTCCAAGTACCATATAGGGGTATGTCCACTTGGACTCACTTGCAAAAATAGAAAATCTTTCCTTAGGACACCAATTCTTATTGGGTCCTAGGTGCAGGTTAGACTGAAATTGAACATGCCTACCGGCAGCTCTTCTGACAGGTAAACTGACATTATTTCTCTAAACACTCTTATTGTGCCAGAAATCAATAGCATATTGGCCCACTTTGCCACAACACCAGGACTCATAAATATTATACCTTCTTTTGAGGGCTGGCTTTACAACATAGCAGTCTGCAACTCTCATTCCAGCAGGTACAACAACTTTTTTCTTAAGTCTTCCAGCCACAACCTAATTTGGGATTTGTCTGGCAGTATAGGTACTATGGATATCTTGGACTCTATCAGTAGCTGCTTTCTTTTCAGAGTGCAAGCTCCTGATAGCTTAAGATATACCAAAGTCTGGTATGCTGACAGACTTTCCTTTAGTCTGATTTTGGACTGGCAGACTTTGAGAATGAGTTGCAGCCTTATTTTTGATTGTTGGGGCTGGTACACCAAGCACAAATGATCCAAGATGGGCCATTTGGATTTCTTCATAGGCTGCCTTATAGGCACTAGCACCCTTGCCATTCCTAACACCATACTCCCAGTGAACATGAATGTTGTCATGGTCATACCTGTTAGATGGTAACACCACTTTCCTGAAAGGAATTGAAGGCTTGGAGGCTAGTGACTGCACTGGAGCATTGCCCTTCCTTTTGGAATAGGCAGCTCTAGTTCTCCCTTTGAAGCCTAACCTCTTCTTACCCTTTTGGGAGGAGAAGGAATCAATCAAAGGCAATACTGAACATGGCTTTGAGAACTTAGAAACTAACTCCTCCTTTTGGAGTTTACCGTCAAGATTCCTAATGTGGTTATTTTAGAAGGTGATTACTCCCATTTGAATAACAATGATATTTTTCAGCTTGTTGACTTCTTGTATCTTCAGGTTCAACATGTTTGCTGAGTCTGAAACAACTAGCTTCAGAGAGGCAGTCTCCTCAGCCTGTTTTTTGGCTAGAAGCTTGCTTCTCTCAGTGCTTGCAGGAGTTCACCATAATTATCAATCAATTGATTGATATCTCCCTTAGATTCAGAGCCATCTTCATCTCTTGATGCAGATGCTTCTGATTCTGGACTAGTTACATAATCTGACACAGAAGGTGTAGAACGTACCTTACTAGGGCCAAACTGCTCCTGGATGGGTCCTTCCTCAGTCAAAGCCATCAGCCCAAGGCAATGGCTGACTTCTTCTCCTTCTTTAGATCTGGCAGCATTATCAAATTCTCTAGTGATTGCATCCAGCATCTCTAAGAAGTATACTTCTACAGATTCTT
The DNA here is from genome assembly GCA_039583875.1 of Platanthera guangdongensis. Classification (NCBI taxonomy): domain Eukaryota; kingdom Viridiplantae; phylum Streptophyta; class Magnoliopsida; order Asparagales; family Orchidaceae; genus Platanthera; species Platanthera guangdongensis. The sequence continues at coordinate 110,259,270 of CM077160.1, read as the reverse complement.
CTTTAGCAGTAAATAACCCAATGAGGGCTTCAGCTTCATCTTCCTCTTCTAACTTTGATGATGAGTAGTCAGTCCAACTCCTTTACTTCTTGGCAATAAAGGACTTCTCCTTCTTGCCCTTCTGCTGATGTTCCTTCTTTCCACAGGCATCCTTTCTTTTGATAGGGCAGTCGGCTATTACATACACTGGCTTGCTGTAATAATAACACACCACTTTAGAAGAAGTATGTTTACTAGGATTAGAGTCATACTTGTCCTCTTTAGAGAATTTCTTTTTGCCCTTATAGTAATCTTCCTTGGGATGAGAAGAAGAGGATGGCCTGCTTCTCCAGTGCTTCTTCTTCATAAATTTCTGAAATTGCCTAGAAAAGGCAGCAAAGTCTTCATTAGAAATATGACAGTCTGATGTGTTGGTATCTGAGCTTTTTGACTCAGAATCAACAACTCTCCTTGGTGGAGAAGGAATTTTTCTCCTGCTCTTCATTGTGGCTTCAGCTTTGAATGCCACTGACTTATCTTTGACTATCGGCTTGCTGATTTTCTCCTGCTCCTTTCTAGTAGTCTGCTGCATTTTATAAGACAACAACTTTCCAAACAGGGTTGGTGGTGGAGTGTCTGCAAGTCTGGCCACTTCTCTGATGACACAAATTTTTATGTCCCAGTCTTTAGTTAAAGACCTGAGGAACTTGTCATTCAATTTATAAGTGCTGAAGACTTTGCCATATGTCTTCAGCTCATTCACAATTTTGAAAAACTTCTCATAACACTCAACAATGCCATCTAACTTGTCTTGCCTGAAGCTTTCATACTCTTAATTGAGCATGACTTGTCCTCCCTCACTTCTTCAGACCCCTCCATGTAGACAACTTGTGTGTCCACATCTCATTAGCTGTCTTACAGTGGACTAGGTTATAGAAGGTTGAGTCATCTATGACACTAACAATAATGTTTTGTGTCCTCTTATCTATTGTAGCTAGATGATTTCATCTTTAGTCATCTCAGAATACTGCTTTAAAGTCTTCAGATTTGCATCAAGAACTGATGTCTTCATTGGGATGAAGGGTCCTTCCTGTACTATGATGTAAATCCTAGGATCAGATGCTTCCATGAAAAGTCTGACCCTTTCCTTCCAGATGCCAAAGGTCTCCATCCTGCAAAAGGAAGTTTCATGGATCCAAGTTCTTTATGATTCTCACATGAACCCATCTTGGCCTTCTGATAGCTGCCCCTGGAGATCAATTCAGACTATTAAGTCTATCTTAAGCAACTTCTCTCTGATACCACTTGATAGTTTTGATTTTAAGAACAACTAATCACCTAGAGGGGGGGGGGGGTGAATAGGTCCAATTCCAAAAACTTAAGCAACTAATTGATTAATATCACACCACAATAATCTCGTCACAATCAAGACCAACACAGCACAGTACACAGAAGTTTATAGTGGTTCCCCAATTAATGGGAACATCTACTTTCCCCCTTCGCCTATCTAGCAGTATACTAGATTTAGTCAAACTTCCTTCTATCTTTCTCATATCAGAGCCCAACCAGCTCCTACAACTCAGGCACAAGCCCTACCTCTCAGATCACCAAGATCCTACAACTCAAGTTCTTCCCAAGAACTCTACGTCATAGTGACTCCACACTCTTATATCTCAAGCAATCATGCCCTACCTCAATGTGAATCCACACACCTACAACTCGGGCAACTCCTGCCCTACCTCATCCTTTATAACACAGGCTTACAAATCAGGCCATAACTTTACCACTCAGATTCAAAATGAATCTTACACAGAAATATTCAAGATAATGGATTACAAACACTAGAGAAAATTCTCTGTGCCTGTCTACCTGGACTGAGCATATATCAACACTAACTTCTTCTTCACAACAACAAGATGATACAGAGATCTTGAAATGATGTCCGGCTTGTTCTGGAATCAACTAGCAGATGAATCTGCTTCTTCTTCAGGAACATCTCCTGATTTGGACTGAGCAGGTTTTAGCCCTTCCTTCTTCTTTGATCCAGCGAATTGATCTTCAGATTTTGGCTCGGCTTGGATCGGGAAGATAACTTCAGCTAGGGCACGCCTAGGCTTATTCGTCTCTCTCAGAGGATTACTCTGAACCTGCTGGAGTAGATGTTGATTGCACTAGCAAACTCAGAAGCTCTTCAGATTTTATCTTGAGGTTCTTGGCTTCTGCAACAATGGCAGATGAAGACGACGAACTCCGCTTCTCGTTTTAATCAGAAAATTAATCCAATTAATCCCTTGATCATCTTTTGCTATTTATAATCCCGTCACATTTGCGAGATGATCAACACGTGTCTCAGTTTTAATGGTGGTTAAAATCTCAGCTTTAATAACTTGAGATCCACTATAGACTGACGATGACGTTAATGTCGATTTGCATCGAATCTGAACTTTGTTGACTTGTTTATTTTGCTGAGTCAACATCATTCTGGACTTAGCCAAAATAACCTAACTTTTCTGAAATCCTACATTCGATGAACTTCAAGCTTAGCTCGACGAAATCTAAACTCAGCTTGACGAAACAGTGAAGCTGAGATCGACGAATTCTCTTAGCTTAGTTCTTTCTTTAGGTGAAGTCTGAGGTCGACGAACTATTGGAGCATGCATTCCACGCTTATTTGGTTAGTTAATAACAAATCTCGTTTTTATTTGATCTATGAGTGTTTATGATATGCAAATATCACAGGTCTAGCTCTAATGGATTTTGGGTGATACACTAGTAGAAAATAGACTTTTAGCCACGACAGATTGTCGTGGATAAAAGTCCAAAACCGTGGCTAAAACATTTTAGCCACGGCTTACCCACGGCAAATGGGCGTGGGCAATGCGAGCGTGGCTAATAGTATTAGACACGCTGAATCCGTGGCAAAATGAGTTTTAGCCACGACTTTTAGCCACGATTTAGAATCGTGGCTAAATGGTCTCTTTTCAACAATTATTAGCCACGGTCCCATTGCCGTGGCTAAAGCTCCTTATTTTCCACGGTTGAATTTCCGTGGCTAAAGGGGCTGTAACAAATGAAAAAGATTCCGCCATCCGCCGCCCGCCGTCCGCCGCCCGCCGCCCACCGCCCGCCGCCCGCCCGCGAGCCTAGCTAATTCAAACATTCATTACGGAATGAGATATATAAACCCAAAATTTATGTTGAAATTGGCGGTGTGGGACTAAAAATGCCACGACTTTTTGCCACGGTTCAGGCTTCCGTGACTAATACTAGCTTATTAGCCACAAAATAGGCAAATCGTGGTAAAAAGTGTTTTTTTGCCACGGTTCAATCATCCGTGGCCAATACTAACTTATTTGTCACGGTGTAGATACTGTGGCTAATACTTCATTATTAGCCACGGTTTTCTTCCGTGGCAAAAAAAACCGTGGCTAAAGATCATTTTTCTAGTAGTGATATTTCGGGTCAGCACAGATGAGCAGTGAAGATATCGCCAGGCGATATTGAGTATCGCTCACATACGTCAGTGGCGCTTGACGATCGACGATCGCCGTTCGACAAATCTGCGCTCGACGATCGACAATCGACGTTTTCCGTTCGACGAATCTTCATTCGAGCTTAGAAGATCTCGCCAGGCGATATTGAGTATCTCCCACAGACGACAGTGGTGCTCAACGATCGCCGATTGACGTTCGACGAATCTTCGATCAACGATCAACGGTCGACGATTTCCGTTCGATGAATCGGCAGTTATCTCTATCGCTAGTTGGCGATACCCAGTGTCGCCAGGTGACAGTCCACGTTCGACGGTCGATGAATCTGCGATGTGAAAATGAGGCGTTCGTGGGACATGTGGCATCAGTTACCGATATCGCCAGGTGGCGATACCCAGTGTCGTCGGGCGATATCGCCAATGTATAAAAGTCATTCAATTTTCTGAGGAGATCACGAATATTTTCTGAGGAGATCACGAATTTGATTACCTGGAGTGCATCTTCCTGATAAGACAAACCAAAGAGCTCCAGATTCCAGATTTTACTCCATATTCTCAAGAAGGTCGAAGCGCACAAGTTTGACAGCACGCACACAGCATTCAAAGCAACCCTGGCTAGGATTCGTCGTCATTATCAACACTTTGTTTGAATGGAGTTTTTATTCAGAAGTTTTGAATTTGTCTTGTTTTTATTCCTATTATAAACCTATTGTAATCGAGAGGATAAATCGCCGCCTTGTGAGTGACGTCTAAGTCCTTGCGTGGCTTAGGGGAAATCACCGCCTTGTGCGTGACGTCTAAGTCCTTGTGTGACTTAGGGAAAATCGCCGCCTTGTGCGCGGCGTCAAGTCCTTGTGTGGCTTAGGGAGAAATCGTGGTCTTGTGTGCAGCGTCTAGGTCGAGGTAGATCTAGGGGAGGCTAGTAGCAAGATGTAGGAAGAGATATGCTTTAACATGCCGATTCTTGGTAGAAGGACCAGCGAAAATAAAAGTATATTGTATTTTTCATAAGCCTTGTTCTCTAGCTCTATAGAGACACCTTGTATCCACTTTAGTATTTTTGAAATAAATTATTATATTTTAGCTTTTCTATATTTTAAAGAGTTTTAGTTTGCTTATGAAAAATTAGTCTTCATTCCATAATTTCTACTAGTATTGTTTGATTCACCAAGTAAAGTTTGTTTAGCGTAAGAAAAATTAATTATCCCTTATTCACCCCCCTCTAAGAGCGCCGTAAGATCCAACACAAACTTTGAGCTCAGCTCGACGAAATCTGAGCTCAGCTTGACGAAACATTGAAGCTGAGATCGACGAATTCTCTCAGCCCAATTCTTTCTTCAGGTGAAGGCTGAGTTTGACGAATTTTCTGAACTCTGGTCGACGAAATCTGAACTTCGGTCGACGATTTTGATTGATGAGTCCTTCTTATAAGTAAAAGCTGAGATCGATGAACTTTGAACTCCGTTCGACGAAAGCTAAGCTCTGCTCGACGAATGGTAGGCTCAACGATTCTGGACTTAGAAATTTCTGCTCTGCTAGGCGTAGAGAGTGTTGAGTGTATATCACTCACTCAACGCTTTTCCTTTAGCCATATTGTTTAGCTTTCTGCCTGATGACATTGAGAGCGTTGAGTGTATAAGCTTCACTCAACGTATCTGGACTAAGTCGATTTTTTGCAATCTTGCCTTCTTGCTGAAGTTCGGCGTTGACAGACTCAGCATGACGTTGAGTGACGAAGCTTCATTCAATGCTTCTGGACTTACTCGATTTTCTGGATTCTTCACAGTAAGGCTATGACAGGATAACCATGACTCAACACTTCTAGTTGTATGGCGTTGAGTGAGTTGAACTCACTCAACGCTTCTGGACTTAGCCCAATTTCTGCCTTGTCTCAGCTCTTCTAGCTGTATGGCGTTGAGTGAGTTGAGCTCACTCAACGCTTCTGAAGTTAGCCAATTTTCTCAGGCTTTGTCACAACGATCTCAACACTTTCTTCTTAGCGATCTCAGCTGTCTCAGTGCTTTTTCCTGAATGGCGTTGAGTGAGCTTGCATCACTCAACGCTTTTGGACTTAGGTAATTTTTTGAGTTTTCAGCTCCCCCTTGAGTCCACCTGTCATTGTCTCTTGAACTAGCTGTCCAATCATTGTGACAAAGACTAACCTGTATGCACGAACTTAACCATACATTAAATACAATTATGTCTATCTCATTGACATATTTGACATCATCAAATCAGGGCCATTGAAATCAATGGATCCAACACTATCGCCGGAGTTAGTTACAACCGTCGGCGTTAGTGAAACTTTTTCCATCATGTAGATACCGTCGTTCTCTTTTCAGAATGGGGTGGCACGTCCCATAACTCTTCTTGGATTGAAAGTTATGACATTTTAGTATTCAACTGTCAATGCTCATCTTTTTACTGATTATTAAGTGTACACACCAATGACAAAGGGCTTGTCTCCTCATTTAATCTTTGCTTGTACTTGTATGACCTGCATACTATAAACACACAAAAGAATAGATCAAATATATCACAATATTTGTTATTTTCAAACTAAGAAATGCGAAACACATGCTCCAACAACTCTCAAGTATCATAAATAATTTCAGATTCAATTTGGGAGTAAGATGAAATATCCTTACAAAATTTTATTGATTTAGCAAGCAAAAAGTATTTTGTAAGATATTGTCGGGTCATTTGAGCTCATATAGTGATGATTCCCTAGGAAGAGAATTCAATCACTTCTTGGCCTTAACACGTAATGTAAATGGAAATAATTGAAGCTAAATTGCATCATCGGAGACTCCGTTGATTTTAAACGTGTCACATATTTCTAAAAAACTAGAAATATGTAAAATGAGAATTTCGTATTGCAAATGAACAAATTTAACAAATTATTGTACCATTTGAATAATACTTGATTTTAATTCAAAAATATTGTTTGCAATTGTTAGGCGAACAATAAATGATTCCGCACCGTCCAAGTTTGGCTGATCATAATGGTGCATTGTCCTTTGTTTGGCCACATTCGGATTGGGATCACCCATGTTTTCAAAATCAGTTTCTCCCATGAATTCTTCAATTATTGATCTAGAATTTTCCCCAAAAGTTCTAAGACGTTGTTGGAAGATGCACTCGATTTAAGGGTCCGTTCGTTTGCACGAAATTTAAATTCAATATTGAAATTGAATATTGGTGAATATCATGGAATTAAATATTGGTGACTAATTCCAATTTCATCGTGCGCCTAATAAAAAATATTGTTGATTATTGTGTAATTGATCAATTCTTTTGTTCGTTTGTTAAATAAAATTAACTATAAAAATTGAAAATATTATGAAAAACTAATATAAACAAATGTGCGTTATGACCGCGACTTTTTCGCATAAAAACGTTGTTTTACTCGTGCACGAGTTTTTTTGTCCCGGGCAAGATTTTTTTTGCCCCGATGCGATTTTTTCGAACGAGCGAGATTTTTTTTGTCCGGGCGTGATTTATTCTCACGGGCGAGTTTTTTTCACGTGCCCGCATTTTTTTGCCCGATTGCATTTTTTTTGCATGGGCGCGATTTTGTCGCTCGAGTCTGCTTTTGTCCCTCGGGCGTGATTTTTTTCGCTCGGGGGAAAATCGCTCCCGGAAGAAAAAATCTCGCATGGGCGAAAAAAATCTCGTGTGGGCAAAAAAAATTCACCAGAGCGAAAAATTACGTCCGGGAGAAAAAATCGCCCCCGGGCGGAAAAATAGTGCACGGGCGAAAAAAACGCGGTCGTGCGAAAAATTTCGCGGCTCGGCGAAAAAATCGCTGCAGAACGAAAAAATCGTGCCCTGGAGAAAAAATCGCGGCAGGGCTAAAAAATCCCGACAGGGTGAAAAAAATTGCGGCAAGGCGAAAAAATTGCGGCCGGGGGAAAAAAATTTTCCCGGGCGAAAAATCGCGTTTGGACGAAAAAACGCACCCGGGCAAAAAAATTGCACCCGAGCGAAAAATATCACGCTCATGCGAAAAAAACGCGACCGGAAAAAAAATCGCGGCTGGGCGAAAAAATCGCACCCGGGCGAAAATGCGGGCTGGGTGAAAAATTATCGCCTGCGCAAAAAAACGCGCCCGGTCGAAAAAAGCGCGGTTGGGCTAAATAATCGTCGAGCCCGGGCGAAAAAATCGCGTTCTGGAGAAAATATCGCGTTCAGGCGAAAAAACGCGCGCCAGGGCAAAACACGCCACCCTGACAAAAAATGCACGCATCAGCGAAAATTCGCGCTTGGGCGAAAAAATTGCGCTCGGGCGAAAAAATCGCGCCCGGGCGAAAAAAGCGCCGCCGGGCGAAAAATTCGTGGCAGTGCAAAAAATTCGCGCCTGTGCAAAAAAATCGCACCCGGTCGAAAAAAACACGGTGTGGCAAATAAATTTGGCCAGGACAAAAAAATCGCGGATGGGCGAAAAAATCACGCCTGTGCGAAAAAATTGCATCGTACGAAAATATCGCGCCCGGGTGATAAAACCCGCGCCGGGGCAAAAAACGACACCATGACGAAAAATGCATGCCTCAGCGAAAATTCGTGCCCAAGCGAAAAATTCGCGCCCCGACGAAAAATCACGCTCGGGAGAAAAACCGATCCCGGTCGAAAAAAAATGCGTTCGGGCGAAAAAAAATCGCGCTCGGGTGAAAAAACGCACGCCCGGGCGAAATACGCCGCCCGGACAAAAAATGTGAGCTTCAGCGAAAAACACCCTCACAGGCGAAAAACGCGCGACCATGCGTGAGCATGCGCTCCCGGACAAAAAAATTGCGTTTAGCTTAAAAATGTGTCTCGGTCGGAATTGTCAAATTTTTATATAAATTGTAAAGAATTGTGTTTAGTTCAAAATGAATTCTACGGAATTCATTAAAATTCAAATATTAATGTCAAACGTGCAAACGAACAACGGAATTGGAATTAGACCTTCAATTCCAATTCCAGTTGCTCAATTACGTGCAAACAAACGGACCCTAAAAGAACTCATTCAAATCATTTACTAGAGAAACCATGGAAAAAGAGGAAATAAAATGACAAATAAAAGAAAATAAAAAAAATTAAAAGATCTTCGTTTTCCCAATATTAACAAAAAGATAATCACCAACAACATTAACAAAAATATTTTGCAAAAATCCAACCACAAATTGACTAGGCAGTAGGCAAGTGTACATATCTTTTTATATTATATGATGTTATAATTAATACCAACTGCCGTAATTTTTCATGTTTGTGGAGAATTATTATTCACAGAGATTACCATTATTTTATCGACAAAATTTTAGATTTGGTTTGAGAAAGTGCAAAAAGTAACGATTTGACGGGAAAAATTTGACGAATAATGAGATTAGCACTTAGAATCCCTTTGTAATAAAATAAAAGACATAAAAAAGTGATATACAAGATTCCAATTAAAAAACATCGACCGTCGAGTTTCCTATAATATGATAACACATCGCTAGAGAAATACTACCATCTAACTTTAGGTTAATCGATTAAGATCTCTCATTCAATTAAAACTCCTAAGCTTGTTTTAAGCGATGAACTCCGCTATTGAATTTGACTCAAATCTAAAAGATTTATATTATACTCTCATAAGAGGTGCATGCAACACCTTTTACCCTTGAATGATCACTTCGTTTGCACGGACCTCTCGGCCAAGTATAATACAAATCATATATTGAGAATATATTTCGATGATATGTACCAAAGCAAAAGAAAAACTAAAAGATAAATTAAACTTTATTATAATGAAAGCTTGCAAATTAAAGAGAATCAAGCCATTATTACTTTATTATGAAGTTTATCATGATTAAATACTAAATAAAATTTAACTGCTCATGATTTAATTACAATAAGAAATAAAAAAGACATGCTTAAAAAGCAAGTTAAATAAAAGTGAATATGACATGAAATAAAATGCTATAAAGAGGAAATCTTACAACTTTAAGGAAAAAAGATCTACTAAATCATAGAAAATATAGTAAAAAGTGGTAGACTAAAGCTTAAAATTCCTTCACGGTCTTCTGGAATTGTTTGTAATTGAAAATTTCTGAGTTACATGTAGGGGCGGATCCAGGAATTTTAGTTAGGGGGGGTCAGTCACCAAGCGAAGGCAAATAAATTTTAAAATAAAATTTTAAATCGACAAAATATAACATATATATATTCAATAAGCCAAAAAAGATACAAATAATCATATACATGTCACTTCAATTGTGCTCGACGTTTTTTCACTTCATAGAATTCATCTATGATACAATTTTTGTCAATTTTCTCCGCTATTTCTCGCTCAATATATAAAGTCATGCAATTTGCAATAAATTCATCTTCCATCTTGTTACGAAGTCTCGTTTTAACAAGTTTCATAGCAAAAAACGACCTTTCTGTGGTTGTTGTTGAGACCGGAAGAGTCAAAATGAGACGAATCAATTTATCAATAAGGTAGTAGGTATTTATTTTTTTTATTTCCACTAATTTCTCATACAACTTGAAAATTGTAGATAAATTTTTAAAGTCCTTATGAGAAGAAACATCGAGTTGATAATGCTGCAATTGAGTATTTAACACATAAATTTCTTGTTCACTGAAATCTTGATGATAGAAATTCTTTGCAAGGACACATATATCATCAATCTTGAAAGACTTGTATTCATCACCTGGATCTAATGTCATACTTAGACGAAGAAGTTCCATAGAATTTTCACTGAATCTAGAATTTAGCTTCTGCAACACACAATCTATGGAGGCATTGAAAATATCTACTTGAAAATGATGTTTGACTGTAATGATATTACACGGACTTCGAAACCGACGATCACTATATCGAGCATTCATGTCAGGAACTTTAACTTCATTTTTCTCACAGAATATGTTCACATCTTGTAAGAACTTTTCCCAGCCAGATTCTCGCAACTTCTTAATGAGAGTTTTGTTGTTGAAACTAAATTAATGGCATTCAGTATATCCTGAGATTGATGTTGCAATGCTTTGCATAAAACGTCACTGATTCCCAAAATTTCTTTCATCAAATGCAAAAGGAAAACAAATTCAAATACTCTCATTTTTCTAAATGCTGCTTCAGCATCCCCTCGTTGAGTAGATGTTACTCCATTATCACTAATATCATGCAACACAGAGCATGTAGCATTATACATATTTATAACACTGTAAACAGAGTTCAGATGTGACGACCTCGAAATGCAATTGCGATTTGCTGAAATGCAGTTGCGACCTTGAAATGCGCAATATCGCAATGCATCAATTAAAGTTCCAACCCGTAACTGATTCATTGCAATTTGCTGAGATGTTTGTCTTTCCATCACTATATCTATATGTTGAGTTTGTGCAATTAAATCCGCACATTTTTGACTGCAATGCTGTGTGGAGAACAATGATCCTTCCCTATATGAGTCAAAAAGACACAATTCTTTTTATTGACTTTCTTCCAGTTACGAAATCCTTCCGTCGTGAATGAGTTTGTACATGAATCTACAGATTTGGTCATTTTCATTCACCAAATTTAACAATGTAAATGACATTATGCATTTATACATTTGATAATTTTTGATCCACTGCTTCTGTCTACACTCTACAGATCTCAGTTGCCTCTGCTGGTGATTCCAAAGCCCAATGGAGAGGAGGCAGAGCCGCAGAGCTAAATGACACAGAGTTTGAAAGAAGATTACTTTGACACAATTTATTGACTTGCAGCAAGAGTGCAATCATGTAGCGAGACTCTTAGCATACAGTTTTAGTATACAATTTTAGCATACATCACAGTAATCAGTTGAATCAGTAATGATCTAAAGAAAAACTGAACTCAAAAACTGAACTCAAAAATAGTTTTAGCATACAGTTGAAGCAGTAATGATCTAAAGAAAAAAGAGGTAAAACTGAACTAAATAAAACAACATCTAGGCGAGCTTTGCAAGAAGAACTGAAGAAGGAATGGGCTTACCAGAAGCGCGGTTTGCAGCCGACTGAGGCGGGCAGAGAGGAGGAGATCGCCTGCCTGCTGGATATATGCAGGCGAGGAGCTGAGGAGTGAGGCCCGCCTGCTGGATATATGCTGGCGGGACAGCGGGAGGAGTTGAGACCTTGAGGGGAGAACTGGAGTCTGGAGAAGAGGACGGATTGGGGAGAAGACGACTGAATGGGGAGAAAACTTGCTGGACAGTGCTTGCGTCGAATGGGAAGAAATGCACTTTCGGCGTGGGTGGCAGTCGAGGAGCTGAGGAGAGCCTGCTGGCGGGAGGAGTTGAGGGGAAATGAGAGGATATATCGTATAAACGCAGGACAAAGGCAGGATTTTGCGCTGGAAAACCTGCTGGAGAAGAAAACAATGCCTTAGTCGCTGGATTATAACCTACTGATAAATGCTGCCATGCTGGATGCCTGGATAACGTGCTGGATAAAAGCAAGGATTTGCCAAAATGATGAAAATGCATGGGGGAGCGGGATAGATGAGGTGGCCGGATGGGAGTGCTGTGTAAAAAAGTCAAGCCTACATCATATTTTAATAAGGCTTTTTGGCATGAGCTGGCAGCAAGACTAAAATAGCCCCAAAACTTATATCCATAAACTTGTTTTAAAAATTGGGGGGGGGGGGGGGGGGGGGGGGGGCCCCCATGGGCCCCCCCTTGGATCCGCCCCTGGTTACATGGACCACGACATTTTATGGGGGCTTGCACTTGGTGGAAAACTAACAACATAAAACCAGAAAGCATTTTGGAGAAAATCGTCAAATTTGTCATAAAAGTGGCTTACCCACCCTTAGGTCATGACTTAGACCCAGGGCATGTAATTTGGGAATCAGAAACAGCCGGCTCAAGGCACGACGTCTTGAATTTGGTTGTTTCTGGGTCGGTCATGCCCTCAGGTCACGTCTTGACTGTAGGACACGTAATTTTAAAGCATGAATAGAAGGGTCACGATAGGGACATGGGCTCCCGGGATGTGACATGGTTACACGCGCTCGGGCCATGCCTTGGCCCGAAGGCATGTAATCTTGAAAATTTCAAAACTTCTCCACATTTTGTCCTTGCTAGTCTTTTGCTCGAAATTGAAATTAGATCATTATAGAGACCTGAAATAACAAAACAAAATAAGTCAGACTCAAAATTAAATAAAATTATAAAACACAAATTATGTTAAATAAATAACATAATTTAACAAATTATGTTAAATAAATAACACGAAGAGAAAGTGTGGGAGAGTAGTTGTAGACTGCCTGAACTGAAGGGGGGGGGGGGGGGGGGAGGAGATCTGGCGTAGGGCTATGCAAAAATGAGAGAGAGGGGGGAGACAACAAAATAATTTTATAACCTATTTGAAATGCAAATTTTATACACTTTATATCAGTATATTCTTTATTAATTAAAGTAAATTTGTTTGTCTTCGTATATTTTTAAGCATTATTGACATATTTCTTTAATTTCAAGTTAATTGATCGGGTTCGGGAAGAGTAAAGTACAGCGAATGCATTGCACGGTAAAGTGCGGGCGATCCGACGGCCGCGAGCCCATCTTAGCTCGCCCGGAGATGTGTGCACATCTCAGCGCACACATCTCAAAGCGTGCACACATCTTCGCATGCTTGCATCCGTCGGATCGATAAAGTGCAGCAGCTCGCATCCATCGGATCGCGCTGCACTTTACCCTCCCCCTTCCCTCTGAGGTCTAGGTCAGGGGTCACATAAGGCCATGCCTTAAGGTTTGGGTGATGGCGCTGACCCGCCACCGTTGGAAGACACGACGCCCGCACACAATCTTCACCCCAACACAAGGAAGTCCTACCGCAACATGCTCTGATACAAACATTGAGTTATCTACTATTCTTAATAAACATACATTGCTAGTTCTTATTTGTGATTGCGAGTCCGATTGACAAAAATATTAGGCGGTCACACACATTTGATTTCTCTTTTATTCCTTGCATTTATTTTGAGTTTAAAACACTTGAGTGGCTAGGATAAAATCTAGGAAAGGTGTGGTTTAGGAGTGCTCTTTGTTGCGAGTATAAATACTCCTTATTGTTGATGGTTGCCCTAATAAAGAAAAGAAATAAATTTGATTGACTGGGTTTTCCCGATCCCGCAGGTGCGACACCTCCGTTCGGCAAAATCCGCCTCCGGCGCGACACCGGCGACCCTATCACCGGCGTGACACCGGTAGCCCCCCTCTCCGGCGATACACCGGCCGCCTGCTCCTCATTTGCCCGCCAGCAGTCCACCTTGCACCAGCGCCGACGACGGATTACTTCCCCAGATCTATTCCAGTTGGGTGCGACACCTTTGTTCGGCGAAACCCGCCACCAGCTCGAAACCGGCGACTCCTGGCGTGAAGCTGGCTCCGTCAATCACTTCCCCTCCGGCGTACAGTCGTCCATTCCCGTTCACCCCCTCTCTTGGGCTTCCGTCTTGCGATACCGAGAACTCTCTTGGTTGTGTAACGATTCCTCTACCCTCACTCCGCGTGTGATTGTCTCATTTTTTGTGTTCTTGTTGTTGTGATTGAATTGTGTGTGATCGGAAACAATGAACGAATTGGAACGTTGTGAGTGCGTCGCTCGTCTCCAATCAATTGATCGGAGAGGGGTCATCGCTCGGTGTCTTGGCGCTTGTTGGTGTTACAACTCACCGGTTGGAAATCTCCGCTCCGAAATTGCGCTTCCGCTGGTCCATCGTGTAGGATTTGAGTGTGCATGTTTTACAATCAATTTCGTACTAATCGGAGGCGGTGGTTTTTAGTTCGCTTGCCAAGTGTTTGAGCATTTGTCTAAATTAGCGCGCGCGTTGGTTAATTGTGCGTAATTGTCAGCTTGGTGTTTGTCGTTGGTCCTACGTAATTTTTCTAACGATCGATAAAAGGTTTGGTGACCTTAGTTTTCTTTGTTGGAAGAGTCCATCCTCATTCGAACCCTTTATTTTGGGTGCATCTCTTGTGGTACAACATCACTCGTTCGGATCGTGTTGGTCCTTTTCACTTGATTGAACATTGACTTCATAGCCTTTGGGAGATCCAAAGAGGCTTAGCGAACCTTCGTTTGGGCAAGTGCTTCTCTCTTGTCAGTTCATTCGTTGCGTTGATGTGTGAGTTTTATCTACACATATGGGGTCGACGGTATTAATTGTGCGCAAACCGGTGTTTGCTACATCAATTTGGTATCAGACTTCGTCACAAAGATTTCTTAATCTTTGCCGGTCCTCCCGCGTCTCTTTCCTTATTTTATGCACACACGCTCGGGGAACGAGTATCCCACGCACTCATCCACGTCCAATAATATGGGCGACAATCTGGATAATCGTAAGGTTACGCAAGCGCAACTAGCGGCCGTTCAACGTGATTTAACCGATCAAATCATTCAACTCACTGCGGCCTTCACCACCTTAACCCAAACGATCCAAAATAGCTTTCCACCGCAATACAAACCTCATAACCCTCCATGTAATCCTCCACCACGCCCACAACGTCCACACAATGACCTTGGCGACGACGACCACAATGGTACTTGACACAATTATTAGGTTTATTTATTAATATGTCTGCACGTGTCGAGACCGACTCGAATAGGTTAACGGGTTTCGTGTCATTCTAGGGTTTGGACCTAAGCTGGAAGTACTATATATATCATATTCCATACTTAGATAGAGTATGGTAGAATATTTTGAGTGGCTCTAACCCTATCATTCTCAAAGTATCCTTCCGCTCTGCTAGGGTTTTGTCGCTCTCGGGCTATTTCGCGAATCCGCCGCTCCGCTGCTCCTCGATTCTCCGATCCCGTCATAGTTCATCGATCGGGAAGAACAGATTTGGAAAAGGGTTTCTTCCATCCGGGATCACAAGGTAGATCGCGGGTTTTTCTTCGCTCAGATCTGCTGGCAACAGAAGCGATTGTTCATCTCTGTTTGTCTTCAAGGAAGGAGATCGTCGTCGGCCATCAAGGCTCGGGACTCGGGAGAATCCGGCTGTACATTTGAAGCTTTAGGGAGACTGTCGCATGTTCACCTCTCTCCAAGAGGTATCTCGATCTCGCCGACGCTCCAAGAGGTATCGCGATCTCGTCGGTGTTCCTCTCCCTTCGGTGCTCACGGTGCCATTCTTCTTTGCGATTTCGCGATTTCTGCCATCGCAGTGCTCCCAATTTCGGGGCTTCCGCTCACGTCGCCGGGAAGGATAAGATCGAGTATCCTGTAGTTGTTTCGCTGATCGGGAAGAGGAACGTCTTCCACTGCCTTCTTCCACTTGCGATTTTGTTGCTACTGAAGCTGATCAGAGGAGATGAGCTCTTCCCTGTGTGTAGCAACCTTGCAGATTTTCCGGCAACCGTAGCAGCGTTTCGCCGCTGGATCTTGGTCTCTGGATCTGTGTATTTTATCAGATCTACATCTGAGAAGATCCAGTTGTTGAAAGATCTCAAGAGGAAAGCTTTCTCTATTGTGCTTTATTGCCAGATCTGGATTTGGATCAGAGACTCTGCTTATCTGCCAAGGTTTTGTGAGTCGTCAGATTTCTGAAAGCAGACCAAGCCTGCTTCTCTGATTATCCTTTTGGATTTGGGAGGAGAGCTTGGCAGCCTCCATCTTGCTCAACCGAAAAGGAGGGGGAGTAAACACTGCATTTTTCTGGATTGGATCTGAAGACACTGGGTCGTCTCCGCGCGGATCAGGTGACTTCTTTCTTGTTTTTCTGTTCAAGTTTAGCAAGATGTCGAAGGTATCCTCCTAAGACATTGTCAAGCTACAGTCGTTTGATCTCTCTGACTTCCACGTTTGGAAGCTGCACGTCCAACTTGGTATGAAGAAACGTGAGATTTTCTACACGGTCCTGAGTGACTTTGCCACTACCGAAGAGGATGTGAACGAACTTCAGTGGAGAAAAGAAGAAGATTCCTACAGGGACTACCTCTTAAATTCACTGAACCCTAGACTCTCCCTGACCTACAGCAGTCATAAGACTGCAAAGGAGATTTGGGATCGCTTGAATGCGCACTTCCAGAAGGAAGAGGGATTGTCGAGGACTCTCCTTGGGGAGAGACTCTTCACATCAAAATTCAATTTAAACTCGTCAATCACCTCTCAAATAATTTAACTGGAGAGTCTGCGTCTCAAGTTGGCGGACGATAAGTCCGACATCTCTGATAATCTCTTTGTGTGTCTGATACTTAGCAAGCTACCTCCTGAGTGGTTGACCTTCAAGACTGAAATACACAGACTGAAGGAAAAGATCGCATTGGATGAACTCAAAAGATTCATTCATATCGAGGATCAAAACATCGCTGGTAAGAGCTTGGAACAAGTTAGTCAGTCCTCACGGGATGTTAACTTTGATTATCGACCCAGCAAGCCTCGAAGGAAGCCACCAGCACCTAAAGGTGAAGCCTCTGCACAGTTGGCACCTAAAAGGCCCTCTTTCAAAAAAGAAGAGGGGCAAGTGCCACAACTGCGGCAAGTGGGGACACTGGGCGGCTGAGTGCAAGGCTCCTAAGAAGAAAAAGGAGGATGCCTCACAAAATGTGCCGAACATGCTGGCTGATGCCTCAGATTCCAAGTCCTTCGTGGCTATGATCGGGAGCAGTCACCGCAGTTCGTCCTCTGAGTGGTGGCTTGATAGCGGTGCTACCTGTCATGTGACGAATGACAGAGGGTTACTTGCTGAGGTCAAGGCGGTCAAGGAGAAGGTGGAGAACTGCAATGGAGGAGAGGCCGAGGTGACCCATGCTGGGACATCCGAGCTGGTCCTCTCATCAGGTAAAACTTTGTTTCTGCATAATGTTAAAGTAGTGTCATCTTTAACTAAAAATTTGATTTCTATGAGTCTGTTAGATAAGGCTGGGATGTCCTTCACAACTCAAAATGGTAGAATGACCTTAACGGTAAATTCACATTATTTTGGGTGTGCGTACCTGATCAACGAAATATATAGACTTAGCTTAAACAACGATAGCATTAACCAAATAAGTTCGAATCTTATTGATCCTAAGTTGTTATATAACAGACTTGGACACGTGAACTATAGGAAAATGCTAGATCTAGCGAAGAGTCATAATATTCCCTTAGATCTGTCGATTTGATTTGGCAAGTGCGAGGTGTGTGCTCAAACTAAAATCACAAGAAAACCATTCAAATCGGTTTCTAGGAGCACAAAACTTCTTGAGTTGATACATTCAGACCTCTGTGATTTTCGTAGCCACGTCACTAGAGGGGGAAGGAAGTATCTAATTACATTCATAGACGATTTTTCAAGATATTGTCATGTGTATCTGTTAAAATCGAAAGACGAAGATTTTGAGACATTTAAGACCTTTAAATCTCGTATAGAAAATCAGTTGAACCTGAAAATTAAGATATTTAGAAGTGATTGAGGAGGAGAATATACTGTTACTGGGTTCAAGGAATTCTGTGCCTCTGAGGGAATAATCCTTGAAACTACAGCTCCTAACTCACCCAGTCTAATGGTGTTGCCGAGCGTAAGAATAGAACTTTAATAGAAATGTTGAACTATGCTCTTAACAGCTGGCATGCCTAATTCCTTTTGGGGAGAAGCAGTTCGTGCTATAAATCACATTCTGAATAGAGTGCCTCATTCTCAGCTCACCACTACCCCGTATGAGCTGTGACACGGTCATCCTTATAGATACGATACTCTAAAGACTTGGGGCTGTATTGCTTATGCGCGTATACAAGACCTTAAGAGGCCTAAGGTGGGACCTAGGACGACAACATGCGTCTATCTAGGTAGTGCAGAAGATAGTGCAGCCGACAGATTTCTCGATCTATCCACGAATATTGTGATAGAGTCTAGAGATGTCATATTCTTTGAAGATAAATTTGTCAAGGATCATGATTTGTCTGTTTCCGGGTCTAATGATATGATTTCAGAATCTATCGTAGAATCTGTAACTGGCCCTTCTGACACTGCTCCCCAACCTATAGAGGTGGAAACTGTTCCACTTAGAGCATCTACAAGAGAGAGAATCCCTAAGAACTTTGGTGAGAATTTCGTCACCTACCACTTAGAGGATGATCCATTCTCCTACAAGGAGGCAATGAGATCTAGAGATTCGTTGATGTGGGCAGAAGCCATTGATGATGAGATGGACTCGCTGTTATATAACAATACTTGGCATCTAGTCGACTTGCCGAAATGCGCTAAAGTCATAGGATGTAAGTGGGTGTTGAAGAAGAAACTATATAGTGATGGGTCTATAGCCAGGTATAAAGCGCGTCTCGTAGCTAAAGGTTATAAACAATAGGGGGAATAGACTACTTTGATGTTTATTCACATGTGTGTCACCTATCGACTATCAGGATTCTTCTAGCCTTAGCATTAATCGAGAATTTTATAGTTCATCAGATGGATGTGAAAACAGTCTTCTTAAATGGAGAGCTTGATGAAGAGATCTACATGACACAACCTAAAGGTTATGTGCAGAAAGATCTAAAAGATAAAGTGTGCAAACTGGATAAATTAATTTATGGGCTTAAACAAGCGCCTAAGATGTGGCACATGAAATTTGACCAGGTGGTAAAGAGCCTCAGATTTCAGTCCAGTCTCTCAGATAAATGCCTTTATCACCGCTCATTATCGAATCAGACAGTCATCATATGCTTATATATAGATGACATGTTGATTTTGGGGTCTAATCTTGCTGCAGTTAGGGATACTAAATCCACTCTGGCAGAAGTTTTTGACATGAAGGACCTTGGTCCTGTGGATACCCTGTTAGGTATGAAGGTTAGAGTTGACAAGGGTCGAGTTACTCTTAGTCAGGCTCATTATATTGAGCAACATCTTTCTACCTGGGGATATGATAACTGTAGGCCGATTGAGACGCCATTTGATCATAATGTTAAGTTGAGTCCTAACGTAGAGACCAATATTGATCAAGTTAAATATTCCAAAATAATTGGTAGTCTCATGTATGCCACAGGTTGTACTAGACCATACATTGCTTTTTTGGTTAGCATGTTGAGTCGTTTTACCAGTAATCCAGGCAAAGAGCATTGGGAAGCCCTAGATAGGCTGTTGAGGTACCTGAAAGGTACTAAAGATCATGCTCTGTGCTACACTGGTTACCCACTTTCTGTGGAGGGACATTCTGATGCGTCATGGTGTTCAGAAGTCAGGAACAGTAAGTCCATCAGTGGATATATATTCACTTTGGGTGGAGCTGCTATTACTTGGAAATCCAAAAGACAGACCTATATAGCATTGTCGTCTATGGAAGCCGAGTTGTTTTCCTTAGCCTTGGCCGGTGAAGAGGCAGATTGGATCAGGAACTTGATTTTAGACATTCCCTTGTCTAAGTTACAAGTCAACTGTTCAAGTCGTTAAGAATACCCTCTATAATACTAAGAGGAGACATGTACGACTAAGACATGCCTTGTTGAATTATCTGAAAGAACAAAGAATTATCACTTTGATCGATGTACGTTCAAAGGATAACATGGCTGATCCATTGACGAAAGGAATGCCAAAAGACCGTCTAATCAAAACTGTGGGGGAAATGGGACTAAAGGCGATTTAGTTCGGCCTTAGTTCAGCAATAGGTGATTCAGTTCAGCCTTTGTCCGAAAGTTTTGATTATTCTGATTTCCTTTGTCAAGCAAGCATGTTGTGTTCCGTTGATGCTCTTGGTTGCTGAGCTCGGATATGGTAAGTTGTTTCATTCGAAACTTAATGCTAACAACTTCACCTGGATTCGGCTTTTGCCTTGGAGGAGAGTGTTATTCCAAACTTGATAACACAATCTAACTTGGTTTTGTCTCTTCTTCTGGGGATTGGTTCCATTCCAAACTTGATGAGTTCCAATTAACTTTAGAAGGGCTGTAACCATGAAATTCCATATAGGATCACATATATAGCTGCGGTGTCCAAAAGTCCGAAATCGTTTCAGTTGAAATAGATATCAGGTTTTGAGGTAAAACTATAATACTCTGTGAACATGTCCTCCCAGCCAAATTAAAATATTTAATACTAAGTTCTTTTTGTAAGAACTAGATATTTGCAAATTTGCAAAGGATAGAACTCATTCTGAAATGAAATTCTCTGTTGAAATTACAGGGGTTGCTGGGATAGGAGGAGCACTGGTTGACTGGGATCCAGATCAGGATGATCTTCTGGATGATGAGTTTTAGAGTATTTTTTAGTTTATCTTTTGCTACTTCTGTTCAGAGCATTGTTTTAGCTCTTCTTTTATGCACTGTTTGATTGGACTATTAGTCTCTGTTTGTTTGGGACACTAGGTGTTTGGGCCTGTGTCTTGCTGTACCTGAGACTATGCTGTGTTGCAGCTAAGTATCATTTTACTTATGCGTGCTTACTATTCTATGCTCAAGTCTAATTTTGTTTGGAACAGGTGTTGGACACGGTTGTGTATGATTCACAGTTGGTTGAACTTTACACAAACCACCATCTATTCGAAGTCTGGGTTCACGACGGACATAGGAGGAGATTGTTAGGTTTATTTAATAATATGTCCGCACGTGTCGAGACAGACTCGAATAGCTTAATGAGTTTCGTGTCATTCTAGGGTTTGGCCCTAAGCTGGAAGTACTATATATACCCTATTCCATACTTAGATAGGGTATGGTAGAATACTTTGAGCGGCTCTAACCCTATCAATAATAACCTCACCCGCAAAATAAAAATCGATGCCCCAACGTTTGACGGTTACGACGAACCCACCAAATTTAATGATTGGCTCATGAAAATCGAATGCTATTTTGAGTGGCATAACTTGGATGACCACCAAAAGGCAATTGTCCCTCGTATGAAATTAGAAGGGCGTGCTCAAGTATTTTGGCTCAATGAAGAGCGTCATGTTGGTGGGATCCCTAACACATGACCACAAATGCGTAACATCCTCACTAATCACTTTATCCCCGCGTACTACGGAACAAATATGTTTGACGCATTCACCTCGTTACGCCAAGGCACTAAATCAGTGAGTGAATACATGGCCGAATTAAATGAATTAATGATCCGTTGTGATATTCAAGAGATGCCCGAGCTTACGATCTCACGCTTCCATAAGGGCATTCGCCCGGAGATCCAAAATCAAATTCGGCGATATGATCACCATGATCTAGACTCCGCCATGAATGTCGCCCTTGACATTGAAAAACATATTTCAATGACCACCACTCCGTAGGCGACTTCCTCCAAAGGATTTTTCCAATCAAAATCAACCTCTACGCACTATAGTAACTCCAAGGGAAAAAATATCTCCCAAGACAATCCCAAATCCGTTATCATCACCGCTAAAAAAGCTAATGACACTTCGGGCGAGCGCATCCCCATAGGCAAAACTAGCAAAGCACACATCACTTGTTACGCATGTAATCAACTAGGCCACTATGCAGTTGAATGCCCTACTCGCTGCAAGTTAGTCACCTTGATCGAACCCACGACCGATGACGACGATCTCGTCTATGAGGAACATAGTGACGTTGAAGAGTCCGACATTCCTAGTGACATGGAAGAGGAGTTTGCCACACACAACCTCTCGGTCATTCATCGTATCTTGACTACCCCATGTAGTAGCCATGATTGGAAGCGCTCAAGCATCTTTTCCTTATACTTTAAAAGCGGTGAGAAATCATGCAAACTCATCATCGATAGTGGGAGTTGCATGAACGTAGTTTCCAAAGCTGCTATTCTCCGCATGAAGTTATCTACCGAGCCACACACCACTCCTTACCAAGTCACTTGAGTCAATAAGACCTCTATTCTGGTCAACAAACGTTGCCTTGTTCCCCTAGTTATCAAGGAGTATGTCGACCAAGTCTGGTGTGACGTTATTTCCATGGATGCGTGTCATGTCCTCCTTGGCCGCCCTTGGCTTTACGATTACAATGTCACCCACTTTGGTCACGCAAATACGTATGAATTTAAATTCAAAGATCAAAAAATTACCTTACGCCCGACCGCACCTAGGGACCTCAAGACCACAGGCACCTCCCTCCCCGCGGTCAAACAAACCTTAAGCTTAATCAACCACAAAGAATTCGAGCATGATAGCTTTTCCGGTGGTATGTTATATGCGTTAGTCTTGCTTCAGTCTCATGGTGCACTCCCCCTACCACATCCTTGCCCACCGAAATTTTGACGCTACTTGATGAATTTAAGGACATTCACCCCGATGAACTTCCCTCAGAATTGCCTCCCCTTCGGGCTATCCAACATGCTATCGATCTCATTCCGGGCTCTACTCTTCCAAACCTTCCCCACTATCGTCTTAATCATAGTGCGCATGCGGAACTCCAACCCAAATTTCGGATCTACTCTCCAAAGGTCTCATTCGACACAGTTTAAGTCCATGTGCGGTTCCGGCACTTCTCGCCCCTAAGAAAGATGGATCATGGCGAATGTGCATCGATAGTAGGGCCATCAATAAAATCACTATTAAGTACCGCTTTCCAATTCCACGTTTGGATGACTTGTTGGACATGCTTAGTGGTGCCACAAGTATTTCTTCAGCCAGCTGTGAGGAGGATTTTGAACCCACTCCTCAGGGCGCGGGATCCTCACTTCCAAATCGGCAGGAAGCCCGTATTTCTTCCTCCAAATATCCACACCATCTTCAGTCAAAGAGGAACACAAACGCATCGGGCCGGAGGAGAGCTTCAAGACCTGCACAAGACAAAAATCAAAAGTTCAGAATCACCTGTAAAACGTGACCAAGCGGCCCAAGTAGCACGCGAAAGAGGACACCCGTGCAAGCATAGCAAGGGGGTGGCACCTTCAAGCCGCAAACCGCGCGCAACCAGCGTGTGTGCCTGCTGCCCGCGCGCGCGCCCTGCCCGCGCGCGCGCCCGCGCGCGCGCGCCCTGCCCGCGCGCGCGCCCTGCCCGCGCGCGCGCCCTGCCCGCGCGCGCGCCCTGCCCGCGCGCGCGCCCTGCCCGCGCGCGCGCCCTGCCCGCGCGCGCGCCCTGCCCGCGCCCGCGCGCGCGCCCTGCCCGCGCGCGCGCCCTGCCCGCGCGCGCGCCCCCCGCGCGCGCGCCCTGCCCCGCGCGCGCGCCCTGCGCCCGCGCGCCCGCGCGCGCGCCCGGCCCGCGCGCCCTGCCCGCGCGCGCGGCCGCGCGCGCGCCCGGCCCGCGCGCGCGCCGGCCCCGCGCGCGCCCGCCCGCGCGCGCGCCCGGCCCGCGCGCGCGCCCGGCCCGCGCGCGGCCGGCCCGCGCGCGCGGCCGGCGCGGGCGGCCCGCTCGCGCGCGCGGCCCGCTCGCGCGCGCGGCCGGCCGCGCGCGCGGCCGGCGCGCGCGGCCCGCTCGCGCGCGCGGCCAGCTCGCGCGCGCGGCCAGCTCGCGCGCGCGGCCCGCTCGCGCGCGCGGCCCGCTCGCGCCGGCGGCCAGAGCCGTGCACGGCCAGGTCCGCACACAACATGTGGGCGCGGCCAGCGCGCGAGGCCGGCCTGTGCGGGCACACACCGTCGGCGCACACAGCCTTCATACGCAGCCTGCGCGCGCAAGCAGCATGGACGCCCCAGCCTTCGCATCGGTGCGTCGTCATCATTCGTCGGACCTCCCTCCGAATACCTTGGAAGCACTGGCCACCGCTGCCCCCTCAGCCTTCTCACTGGAAGCCGTCAATTCAGCAGGAAGAAAGGTAAATCTCTCCTCTCCTGCTCACTTTGCACTCGGATAGCAGAGATTTGGGGGGCAATTGATGAGTTTTCCCCATCATTTCATAGGAAGAGAAAGCCCCCCACATGATCTCCTCCCAAAATGGATCATGGCTGGGCCATTCCCCCCCCCCCCCCATGATCTATTTCCAAAGTGGATCATGGGGGGGGCATTTCCCCCCGATGAATTCTCATGATGAGAGAATTATGGGGGGGGGGGGAACCACTCCCTCTCCCCATGGAGGAGGCGGCGGCCACCGGGAAGACCCCCGCCGTCGGGCGGCCTGACCACTGCCGACGGCCGGACCCATCCCGGGCCATGCCACGACCGAACCACCGGCCTCGCCGGCAGGGTGGCCACTACAAGTCTCCGGCCTCGCCGGCAAGCCGGCCTCAGCAGGCCGCCGGCCTGGCTACGGGCGGCCAAGACCGGCCTAGCCGCGGCCGACCACGACCAACCTAGCCGCGGCCGGCTTGGCCGCGGCTAGCCATGGCCAGGCCTAGCCGCGGCAGGCCACCAGGCCGCCAGCGGCCCGGCCATGGCAGGTCACCGGCCATGCCGCGGCAAGCCGCCGGCCTCGCCACGGCGGGCCACCGGCGGGCCGCCGCCGCAGGCCACCAGGCCGCCCGCCCTCGCCGCAAGCCACCAGGCCGGCCACCCTCGCCACCGGCCACCAGGCCGGCCGCGCCCGCTGCCGGCCGCCCGGCCGGCCACCACCGCCGCCGTGGCGGCCTGTCGCCATGGGCAACCTCCCCATCGTCCGATCAAGGGGAGGCTCTCCTCGCCGTCCAATCAAGAGGGTAACCACCCACTAACCCACTACTTTAGTGGTGGGGCCCGCCATGATCCTCCCCTGGAGGCTATAAAAGAGACCCCAGGGGCTCTTAATTCTACACCTTTTCTCTTCTCCGGGTTGCCTTCTTCTTCCTCAGGAGAGATCTCTCCTGCCTCCTCCCCCGAGTCGGCCTCCTGTCGTCGTGAACCACCGGCGGTCACCAGCGGCCACCAGCGCTCCACCAACACGCCACCAGCAGGAAAACACCCAAGTCCCCAAAAAGCAAAAGGAAGAAGGCAACCGTCTCCAGCAAGTATACCCGACCGCAAGCGCCAGAGCATCAGATCATCCCACGCATTTCAACACCCAAGTGACTCCCGCGGCGCAGTCTGTTGCCCGTCGGGAGTCGTAGTCTCTCTCTCTCCCCCAAGTTGTAACGGGAGCAGCCTGTCTCCCCGATTCTCCAACACACTGTAATCACCGAAATTTAGTGGAATTTGATCGGCGCAGACCCGATCACGTGGTTTTTTACCCATTTAAGGGGTTTTTCACATCATCACATCATGTGTCAACTCTCTACTTTCATTGACTATGTGCGCGCTCGACTGCCTCGTGAGCTTACACGGTTCAAACAAATCCGGTCCGACCAGGGCATCGAGTTAGTCCGCAACACTCTTTTTTTCTTTTCTATACCGACCCTTATCCCAAAAGACCGGTTGGTTCTATCTTATCTCTCCCAAATAAGGCCTCAAACCACCACTAGATCTACCCAAGACCTAGTCGCCACACACACGGCGAATTCACGGAATCCTCCTAAGAAATCGACGCCTGCACCATATGATTTTGTCCCCAAAGACTCGCAAGAACTAGTCACCCCTACCTACGACAAATTTCCTATGGAATCCTTCTCGAAATCCGTCGTTCTCCTGTAATGATTTCTCCACTCATGTTACAAAAAGATATAATAAAATATTAGAAGATAATAAAATAAGCAAGAGAAAAACTCCCCAAGAATTTCTGAAGGAAAAGACAAATGCGATGTTGATGTTGGCGTTCTTAGTGTGTTCTTCCTCCATGTTGAATAAAAATGATAGTACTTCCCCTTCAAAAACTCTTTTCAATTTTTGTGTTTGTTTAAGGGGGTTCTCTTGATCTCTACAGACGAGCCTCTCTCAACAAATATAGAGTTGTGGCTTGGAGAGCAAAGTAATTGATCATCAAGAAAGGAGATGAGCTACTTCTTAAATAGAGCTCAGATGCTACCACCCACTATAACGCTACCGCTTGGTGGTAACTACTTTAGGCAGCTTTCTTCTCTTTTTGGAAATCAACAAATCTGGCAACCTTCCATCACCATTTTAGAAAACTTTTCCATGTCATTTTAAGAAACTTTTGAACTTTGGAAATCAGTATTTTTGGTACCCTTTTCTTCCAAAAACAGACTTTCCAAAAACTACTATCGGGCAGTATCAGACTACCGCTGGCGTTAGCACTTGCTAAATTTGGCTCAGCCCAACCTTCCTTTTATGTCAAGTCAAAATTTCTACCGCCGGCGTTCGTGCTATTGCCGGAGTTATTTACAACCGCCAGTGTTAGTGAAACCTTTTCCAGCATGTAGATATCGTTGTTCTCTTTTCGGAATGGGGTGGAACGTCCTGTAACTCTTCTCAGATTGAAACTTATGGACATTTTAGTATTCAACTGTCAATGCTCATCTTTTTGCTGATTATTAAGTATACACACCCATGATGGATGGCTTGTCTCCTCATTTAATCTTTGCTTGTACTTGTATGACCTGCATACTATAAACACATAAAAGAGTAGATCAAATACATCACAGTATTTGTTATTCTCAAACTAAAAGATGCAGAACACATACTCCAACAACTCTCAAGTAACTTAAGTAATTTCATATTCAATTTGGGAGTAAGATGAAACATCCTTACGTAATTTTGTCGGTTTTGTAGGAAAAAAGTATTTTGTAAGATATTGTTGGGTCATGTGGGCCCATATAGTGATGGATCCTCTAGAAAAAGTGTTGGGTCCATTGATCATAATGTCACAGATTTAAAGAAAGTCAATAAGATAATGGTATACACGGGATTATATTTGATGCATACCCTAAGTTCTATATATGCAGGTTGCTCTTTGTTCACTGTTTAAACAGGTTGTCTGAGCAACAATGATAGGTGGACACAAGACATTATGCTGAGAGGGCAAAAATCTGTCTAAGTCCAGATACGTTGAGTGAAGGCAGTTCACTAAACACTAGATGACTTTAAGCATTGAGTAAAGCCTAGGCAATCAAAGCCTCAGCATTGTCAAAGTAGAAATCTAGTTAAGTCCAGAAGCGTTGAATGAATGCAGATCACTCAAAGCCTAAAGCCAGAAGCGCTGAGTAAAGCTCAAACATTCAAAGCCAGAGAGAAGCTAACAATAATTCTGGCTAAAGACCAGAAGCATTGAGTGAAGGCAGTTCACTCAACGCCCATAAGGGAAAGCATTATCAGAACACAGTTCAGTTAGAGTCGCAGTGTTGTTTGTCTTGGAAATCTGTCTAAGGACAGATGTGTTGAGTGAAGATAACTCACTCAATGCCTATTTAACAAAAAATTTGCCTAAGGACAAGAGCGTTGAGTGAATTCAGTTCACTCAACGCCTATTCAATAAAACAGGCAAAGGAAGAAAAGCATTGAGTGATGACAACTCACTCAACGCCTTAATACCGAGAAAATCGATCAAGTCAAGATGCGTTGAGTGATCAAGGTTCTCTCAATGCCTAATTAGTTTGACTTCAGTTGTCAATATTCATTGAGTGATGAATGATCACTCAATGCCTAGTGGTGCAGAATTCTGCCCAAGTGTTTTAGCATTGAGTGACAAGTTTTCACTCAACGCCTATGCAGAATTGTCTGAATTTGGCTAAGTCCACATGTGCTGAGTCATGATGATGTCAGCAAAAATTCAAATGTTGCGGGAACGGAACAGTAAACGACAAATGACGTCGCTTGCCTGTTGTACAACAATTAATGCTAAAGAAAAGTTGCAGCTACCAACTCCAGGTGATCCCACTACTCAAAGAGGCATTGGGCGGCGGGATACAAAAGTAGCATTCCAAGTAAGAAGAAATTAACTTTTGGAGATTGATAGCTTCATCTTCTTCCTCTGAGCAAAGTTGCAGAGCTTGAAGAAATCACTTGTGCTGCTGATCTGAAAGTTCAAGAAAGATAGCTATCGTCATTCTCACCTTCAACAACAAGTTCAGGGAGTCATCTCTCTGATGTAAAAGAAGGAACAGAGCAACCTCTAGCTACAGTCACTCCACATCTTGAGCTGAACATTCTTGAAGATCCATCCTTAGAGCTGTGTAGGGCCTTTGTGTCAGAATTGTAGGATTCTAGTTGAGAATCTGAGTTGCAGGAGAGTTTCTCTCTGAGGTAGGATCTAGTGGTGGATCTGAGTGTAAGGATTTGAGTTAAAGTCTGAGGTAGGTATTCTGGAGCAGATCACTGAGTGTAGGAGAATATTTCTCTGAGTGTAGGGTCTTGGGCCTGAAGTATGACTTTGAAGAGTCTGAGAGATCCTGAAGGATCTGAGTTGTAAGCTCATTGAGTCGAGTTTGGTGAAGTTAACCTTGTCTAACACACTGTTAGAAAGGTGAGAGGGACAATGGATGTACACAGACCTTGGGGAACCACTATAAATACCTTTTGTTCTAATTGTGTGATCTTGAAAGCTAATCTAAATCTAAATCACAACTCACTTAAGTAAAAGATTGTCCAAAAAGACATAAAAATCTATTCACCCCCTCTAGGTGTTTAACTACTCTTAAAAACAAAGTCTTTCAAAGAGAATTCAACAACTACTTGGCCTTAATGCGTAATGTAAATGGAAATAACTGAAGCCAAATTGCATCATCGGAGACTCCGTTGATTTTAAATGTGTCACATATTTCTAAAAAAACTAGAAAGATGTAAAATGAGAACACATTGCAAATAATCAAATTGAACAAATTATTGGACCATTTGAATAATACTTGATTTTAATTCGAAATAATTGTTAGCAATTGTTGGGCGAACAATACATGATTCTGTATAGTCCAAGTTTGGCTGATCATAATGGGGCATTGTCCTTTGTTTGGCCACATTCGGATTGGGATCACCCATGTTTTCAAAATTAGTTTCTCTTATGAATTCTTCAATTAGCGATCTAGAATTTTCCCAAGTTCTAAGGCGTTGACGAAAGGTGCACTCGATTTCGAGGTCAAAAATATGATCAAAATTATTAAAAGAACTCATTCAGATCATTCACTGGAGAAAGAATGGAAAAAGAGGAAATAAAAAGACAAAAAAAAAGAAAATAAAAAATTAATAGATCTTCGTTTTCACAATATTAACGAAAAGATAATCACCAGCAACGACGCCAAAAACGCGTTGAGTATTTTGCACAAATCCAACAATAAACCGACTAGGCAAGTGTACATATCTATTATATTATATAATATTATAAGAAATACCAACTGTCCTAATTTTCCAGATTTGTGGAGAATTATTACACACATAGATTACTATTATTTTATGGGAGAATTTTTAGATTTGGTTTGAGAAAGTGCAAAAATTAATGATTTGACTATGGAAAAATTCCACCAATAACGAGATTAGCACTTGTAGAATCCCTTCGTAATAAAATAAAATACATAAAAAAGTGATTTACAAGATTCCAATTAAAAACATCGACCGTCAGTTTCCTATAATATGATAACACATCGCTAGAGAAATACCACCACCTAACTTTAGGTTAATCGATTAAGATCTTCCGTCCAATTAAAACTCCTAAGCTTGCTTTAAGCGATGAACCCTACTATTGAATTTGACTCAAATCTAAAAGATTTATGTCATCCTCTCTTAAGAGGTGCATGCAACACTTTTTGCCCTTAAATGATCTCTACGTTTGCACGGACCTCTCGGCCAAGTATAATACAGATCATATATTGAGAATATATATCGATGATATGTACCAAAACAAAAGAAAAACTAAAAGATAAATTAAACTTTATTATACGTAAAGCTTGCAAATTAAAGAGAATCAAGCCATTATTGCTTTATTATGAAGTTCATCATGATCAAATACTAAATAAAATTTAAATGCTCATGATTTATAAATTACAATAAAAAATAAAAAAGACATGCTTAAAAAGCAAGTTAAATAAAAGTGATTATGACATGAAATAAAATGCTATAAAGAGGAAAGCTTAAAACTTTAAGGAAAAAAGATCAACTAAATCATAGAAAATATAGTAAAAAGTGGTAAACTAAAGCTTAAAATTTCTTCACGGTATTCTGGAATTGTCTGTAATTGCAAATTTCTGAGTTACATGGACCACCACATTTCATGGGGGCTTGCACTTGGTGGAAAACTAACAACATAAAACCAAAAAGCATTTTGGAGAAAATCGCCAAATTTGTTATAAAAGTGGCTTACCCACCCTTAGGTCATGACTTAGACCTAGGGCATGTAATTTGGGAATCAGAAACGGCCGGCTCAGGGCGCGACGTCTTGAATTTGGTTGTTCCTGGGGAATAGGATTTCTATACACACATGTGTATAACTTTTTCTATACACATCCTTTTCGGATGCTAACATATGCCGGATCCACTCTAAATCCACCATATATATTTATAAATTGTATATCACCATATATATTTACTAGCATCTTCGAACGGGCTCCGCCCGTTCTCGATGCGTCGCTGCGGGCTTCGCCCGCAATCAAGCGGGCTTCGCCCGCTTGACCCCCCGGCGGGCTTCGCCCGCTCCCCGCATCTTCGAACGGGCTCCGCCCATTCTCGATGCCTCGCTGCGGGCTACGCCCGCAATCAAGCCTGCCCGCTTGGCATTTAAGCGGGCTTCGCCCGCATACCTCCCGGCGGGCTTCGCCCGCCCCCCCAGCTTTTAATAAAAATTTTTATATAAATTTTAATAAAAATGTAATAATTTTATAAAAAATACTTATTATAATTTCAAAATAATTAATTAATTAATTATATAATTAATAAAAAAATGAAAAAAAAAAACGGAAATCCCCCTCCCCCGCCTCGGCCTGCTCACGGGGCCGCCGGCGGCGGGTTCGCCGGAGGCCGGCGAACTCGCCGGGGGGCGCCGGGCAGGCAGCCGGCGGCGGAGCCGGCGGCGGCGGGGGTGAGACCGTGAGGGGGCGGGAATTGAAAATCGGTATCAGGATTTTCGGGCCTGTGAACAGTGCTGCAAGAGGTGTTTTGGTTATTGGCAGGCCTTGTGCTTTGAATCCAACGGCCCGTATTTGATGTAGCTTGATCGGACGGTCCAGATGAGTTTCATGGTGTGATCCAAATATGCATATTGTATTATATAATAAAGATAAGATGTATATATAAATGAGTGTGCATAATTAGTTTAGATCCCAACCGTTGAAAAGGGTGTATTGTAGATCTCAACCGTCAAAAAGGATGTGTATAACTTTTTCTATACACACTTGTGTATAGAATCCGCATTCTTTTTGGGCCGGTCATGCCCTCAGATCACGTCCTGACTGGAGGACGCGTAATTTTAAAGCATGAATAGAAGGGTCACGACAGTGACACGGGCTCCTGGGATGTGACATGGTTACACGCGCTCAGGCCATGCCTTGGCCCGAAGCCATGTAATCTTGAAAATTTCAAAACTTCTCCACATTTTGTCCGTGCAAGTCTTTTGCTCGAAATTGAAATTAGATGATTATAGAGACCTGAAATCACAAAACAAAATAAGTCAGACTCAAAATTAAATAAAATTAGCAATAATGTATTAAACATAAAACACAAATTATGTTAAATAAATAACATAATTTAACAAATTATGTTAAATAAATAAATAACACGAAGAGAAAGTGTGGGAGGAGACTTGCAGACTGCCTGAACTGAAAGGCGGGAGATCTGGCGTAGGGCTATGCAAAAATGAGAGACAGGGGGGAGACAACAAAATAATTTTATAACCTATTTGAAATGCAAATTCTATACACTTTATATTAGTATATTCTTTATTAAATTAAAGTAAATTTGTTTGTCTTCATATATTTTTAAGCATTATTGACATATTTCTTTAATTTCAAGTTAATTGGTCGAGTTCGGGAAGTGTAAAGTACAATGAATGCATTGTACGATAAAGTGTGGGCGATCCGACGGCCGTGAGCCCATCTTAACTCGCCCGGAGATGTGTGCACATCTCAACGCACACATCTCAAAGCGTGCACGCATCTCCGCGTGCTTGCATTTGTCGGATCGGTAAAGTGTAGCAGCTCGCATCCGTCGGATCGCGCTGCACTTTACCCTCCCCTTCCCTCTGAGGTCTAGGTCAGGGGTCACGTACATAAGGCCATGCCTTGAGGTTTGGGTGTTGGCGCCGACCGGCCACCGTTGGAAGACACGACGCCCGCGCACAATCTTCACCCCAACACAAGGAAGTCCTACCGCGACATGCTCTGCGACAAACATTGAGTTATCTACTATTCTTAATAAACATACATTGATAGTTCTTATTTGTGATTGCGAGTCCGATTGACCAAAATGTTAGGCGGTCACAGACATTTGATTTCTCTTTTATTACTTGCATTTATTTTTAGTTAAAAATACTTGAGTGGCTAGGATAAGATCTTGGAAATGTGTGGTTTAGGAGTGCTCTTTGTTGCGAGTATAAATACTTCTTATTGTTGATGGTTGCCCTAATGAAGAAAAGAAAGAAATTTGATTGACTGCGTTTTCCCGATCCCGCAGGTGCGACGCCTCCGTTCGGCAAAATCCGTCTCCGGCGCGACACCGACGGCCCTATCACCAGCGTGACACCGGTAGCCCCCCTCTCCGACGAGACACCGGCCGCCTACTCCTCATTCGCCCGCCAGCAGTCCACCTTACACCAGCGACGACGACAGATTACTTCCCCAGATCTATTCCGGTTGGGTGTGACACCTTAGTTCGGCAAAACCCGCCACCAGCGCGACACCGACGACTCCTGGCGTGAAGCTGGCTCCGTCAATTACTTCCCCTCCGGCGTACAGTCGTCCATTCCCGTTCACCACCTCTCTTGGGCTTCCATCTTGCGATACCGAGAAATCTCTCGGTTGTGTAACGATTCCTATACCCCCACTCCGCGTGTGATTCGTCTCATTTTTTGTGTTCTTGTGGTTGTGATCGAATTGTGTGTGACCGGAAATAATGAACGAATTAAAACGTTGTGAGTGCGTCGCTCGTCTCCAATCAATTGATCGGAGAGGGGTCATCGCTCGGTAGCTTGGCGCTTGTTGGAGTAACTACTCACCGGTTGGAAATCTCCGCTCCGAAATTGCGCTTCCGCTAGTCCATCGTGTAGGATTGGAGTGTGCATGTTTTACAATCAATTTCGTACTAATCGGAGGCGGTGGTTTTTAGTTCGCTCGCCAAGTGTTTGAGCATTTGTCTAAATTAGCGCGCACGTTGGTTAATTGTGTGCAAGCGACAGCTTGGTGTTTGTCGTTGGTCCTACGTAATTTTTCTAACGATCGATAAAAGGTTTGGTGACCTTAGTTTTCTTTGTTGGAAGAGTCCATCCCCTTTCGAACCCTTTATTTTGGGTGCATCTCTTGTGGTACATCACTCGTTCGGATCGTGTTGGTCCTTTTCACTTGATCGAACATTGACTTCATAGCCCTTGGGAGATCCAAAGAGACTTAGCGAACCTTCGTTTGGGCAAGTGTTTCTCACTTGTCAGTTCATTCGTTGTGTTGATGCGTGAGTTTTATCTACGCATATAGGGTCGACGGTATTAATTGTGCGCAAACCGGTGTTTGCTACATCAATTTGGTATCAAACTTCGTCGCAAAGATTTCTTAATCTTTGTCGATCCTCCCGTGTCTCTTTCCTTATTTTATGTACACACGCTCGGAGAACGAGTATCCCCAGCACTCACCACGTCCAATAATATGGGCGACAATCCGGATAATCGTAAGGTTACACAAGCGCAATTAGCGGCCGTTCAGCGTGATTTAACCGATCAAATCGCTCAACTCACTGCGGCCTTCACCACCTTAACCCAAACGATCCAAAATAGTTTTCCACCGCAATACCAACCTCATAACCCTCCATGTAATCCTCCACCACGCCCACAATGTCCACACAATGACCTTGGCGACGACGACAACAATGGTGCTTGGCACAATGACCTCACCCGCAAAATAAAAATCGATGCCCCAAACGTTTGACGGTTATGACAACCCCACCAAATTTAACAATTGGCTCATGAAAATCGAATGCTATTTTGAGTGGCATAACTTGGATGACCACCAAAAGACAATTATCGCCTGTATGAAATTATAAGGGCGTGCCCAAGTATTTTGACTCAATGAAGAGCGTCATGTTGGTGGGATCCCTCACACATGGCCGCAAATGTGTAACATCCTCACTAATCACTTTATCCACGCATACTACCGAACAACTATGTTTGACGCATTCACCTCGTTACGCCAAGACACTAAATCGGTGAGTGAATACATGGACGAATTAAATGAATTAATGATTCGTTGTTATATTCAAGAGATGCCCGAGCTTACGATCTCACACTTCCATAAGGGCCTTCGCCAATATGATCACCATGATCTAGACTCCGTCATGAATGTCGCCCTTGACATTGAAAAACATATTTCAATGACCACCACTCCATGGGCGACTTCCTCCAAATGATTTTTCCAATCAAAATCAACCTCTACGCACTATAGTAACTCCAAGGGAAAAAATATCTCCCAAGACAATCCCAAATCCGTTATCATCACCGCTAGAAAAGCTAATGACACTTCGGGCGAGCGCATCCCCATAGGCAAAACTAACAAAGCACACATCACTTGTTACGTGTGTAATCAACTAGGCCACTATGCAGTTGAATGCCCCACTCGCCGCAAGTTAGTCACCTTGATCGAACCCACGGCCGATGACGACGATCTCGTCTATGAGGAACATAGTGACGTTGAAGAGTCCGACATTCCTAGTGACATGGAAGAGGAGTTTGCCACCCACAACCTCTCGGTCATGCGTCGTATCTTGACTACCCATGTAGTAGTCATGATTGGAAGCGCTCAAGCATCTTTTCCTTATACTTTAAAAGCAGTGAGAAATCATGCAAACTCATCATCGATAGTGAGAGTTGCATGAACGTAGTTTCCGAAGCCGCTATTCTCCGCATGAAGTTATCTACCGAGCCACACACCACTCCTTACCAAGTCGCTTGGGTCAATAAGACCTCTATCCCGGTCACCAAACTCTGCCTTGTTCCCCTAGTTATCAAGGAGTATGTCGACCAAGTCTGGTGCGACGTTATTTCCATGGATGCGTGTCATATCCTCCTTGGCCGCCCTTGGCTTTACGATTACAACGTCACCCACCTTGGTCGCGCAAATACGTATGAATTTAAATTCAAAGATAAAAAAATTACCTTACGCCCAACCACACCTAGGGACCTCAAGACCACATACACCTCCCTCCCCGCGGTCAAACAAACCTTAAGCTTAATCAACCACAACGAATTCGAGCATGATAGCTTTTCCGGTGGTCTGTTATATGTGTTAGTCTTGCTTCAATCTCATGGCGCACCCCCCTACCACATCCTTGCCCACCGAAATTTTGACGCTACTTGATGAATTTAAGGACATTCACCCCGATGAACTTCCCTCAGAATTGCCTCCCCTTCGGGCTATCCAACATGCTATCTATCTCATTCCGGGCTCTACTCTTCCAAACCTTCCCCACTATCGTCTTAATCGTAGTGCGCATGCGGAACTCCAAGTCCAAATTTCGAATATACTCTCCAAAGGTCTCATCCGACACAGTTTAAGTCCCTGTGCGGTTCCGACACTTCTCGCCCCTAAGAAAGATGGATCATGGCGAATGTGCGTCGATAGTAGGGCTATCAATAAAATCGCTATTAAGTACCGCTTTCCAATTCCCTGTTTGGATGACTTGTTGGACATGCTTAGTGGTGTCATAATTTTCTCAAAAATTGATCTTAGAAGCGAGTACCATCAAATTCGGATTAGAGAAGGGGATGAGTGAAAAACAGTGTTAAATCTAAAGATGGCTTGTACGAGTGGCTTGTCATGCCATTTGAGCTCTCCAATGCCCCAAACACATTCTCCTGTATGATGACTCAACTCTTTCAAGCCTTTATGAGAAACTTTTTTGTGATTTATTTTGATGATTTATTGGTATATAGCGTATCCCCACATGATCACACCCACCATTTAAGACAAATCTTTGAAGTTCTCCGAAAGGAAAAACTTTTCATCAATCTCAAAAAGTGTCATTTTATGGACTCCTCCGTCTCTTTCTTAGGCTATATTGTCAGTGCGGACGACATTAAAGTTGATCCCGCCAAGGTTCAAGCAATTCTAGATTGGTCGGAAACCCAGTTGATTCGGGATGTTAGAAGTTTTCATGGTTTGGATACCTTTTATCGACGTTTTATTCGTGATTTTAGCACAATAATGGTGCCCATAACGGAATGCATGAAACTAGGTGACTTTAACCGGTCTAAATCCGCAACTTTTGCTTTTACGAGAATAAAATAATTAATTACCGAGGCACTGGTTCTCCAGTTACCCAATTTTGTCAAGATTTTTGAGGTCTCTTGCGACGCCTCGGGTGCGGGTATAGGTGACGTTTTAAGCCAAGTGGGTCATCCGATTGGATTTTTTGGTGAAAAATTAAGTGACCCTAAACTAAATTACTCAAATTATGAACGAGAGTTTTATGCTCTTATACAAAGCCTACGCCATTGGCGCCACTACCTCTTACCAAAAGAATTCATCCTTCTATCGGAACACGACGCCTTACGCTATATCAATTCTCAACACAAGCTTAGCCCGCGATAAGCCAAATGAGTCTCTTTCCTACAAGAGTACACGTTTGTAATCAAACATTGCAAGAGAAAGCATAACCGTGTCGCCGATGCTCTAAGCCGCGTTACCTTATCTCCACTCTTGACGTTAAGGTCATAGGATTCGAACGAGTGAAACACGAGTATGCGGAATGCAAGGATTTTAAGCACATTTTCTTGCCCTCCAAGAGAACTCCCCTCACACTATTTCGGAATACTATATCCGTGATGAGTATTTATTTAAGGGATCTAAGTTGTGCAGTCCGGGCTCCTCCCTTCGCCTATTCATTATTTGGGAAATGCACGGGGGCGGGTTGGGTGGTCATTTTGGGCGCGATAAAACTATCACGTTGGTAGACGACAAGTTCTTTTGGCCCGGTCTAAAAAAATGGTTAACCAAGTTGTGCATAGTTGTCGAACATGCCAACTCGCTAAGGGCAACAAACACAACACGAGTTTATATACACCACTCCCCATTCCCTCGACACCATGGGACGACGTTAGTATGAACTTTATTTTAGGCCTTCCACTCACACAACGCAAAAACGATTCTATACTAGTAGTCGTCGATCGTTTCTCAAAATGGCGTATTTTATATCTTGCAATCGCACAAATGACGCTTCTCACATTGCAAAATTTTATTTTAAAGAAGTCGTTAGTCATCGAGGGCTACCCAAGACTATTGTCTCGGATAGAGATGTTAAATTCACTTCTTATTTTTGGAAAACATTATGGTTGTTGGTTGGAACCAAACTCCTATTCTCCGCGGCATACCACCCCCAAATGGATGGGCAAACCAAGGTGGTCAACCGGAGTTTGAGCAATTTACTACGCTGTTTAGTGAGCGATCACAAGGGAACTTGGGATCTCCTCCTTCCCCAATCCCAACTGGCTTATAATAATTCAAAAAATCGCTGCACGGGTCTATTGCCGAATGAAATTGTGCACGGTTACACCGCAAGTGTGCCTATTGATTTGATTCTGCTACCTCCGGCGTATAAATCAAGTCAATTTGCCACCGACTTTGCTCACCATTTACATGCGTTGCACAACGAGATCTGCCACCGATTAACTACTACATATGATGCTTACCAATCTCATGCGAATGTGCACAAGCGGGCTCACACTTTTGCTGTTGAAGATTTAGTTCTTGTGAAATTAATTCCTGAACGGTTACCTACGAGTTCCATAAAGAAACTAGCCAACCGGCGTGCCGACCCTTTTAAGATTTTAAGGGAGTTGGGTGACAATGCGTACGTACTTGATTTACCTATCGATTGGGGCATACATCCCGTGTTTAATGTTTCCGACCTTACACATTTTCATGACACACCACAAGAATTACTTCGCTCCTCTTCTTCTTCTCCTCACGACCATTCTCTTGGGTTCGGGAGTGAAACCACATCCCCACATATTTCAACCTTGGATCTACCATCCTCACCTCCTAGTGAGACGCCCGATGATATTATGCCTGTTACTAATGCTTTCTCCAAGTTTCCGAAGGTTTTTTTTGTTCCAGATCAGATTTTAGATGACGAAGTCATTGCTTCCTCTGATGGAGGCGTGCACCGATACTTGGTTAGTTGGAAGGACCGCCCAGTTTGTGGCGCCACTTGGGTGACCGCCGAAGAGATGGAGCGTCTTGACGAGGACTTGCTACACCATTACCGCTTGGACCACTCACCGGTGACGTGTGGTTTTGAGCGGGGGAGGATTGATGGCGCCGACCCGCCACCGTTGGAAGACACGACACCCGCGCACAATCTACGCCCCAACACAAGGAAGTTCTACCGCGACATGCTCCGCTACAAACATTTAGTTATCTACTATTCTTAATAAACATACATTGCTAGTTATTATTTGTGATTGCGAGTCCGATCAACAAAAATATTAGGCGGTCATGGACATTTGATTTCTCTTTTATTCCTTGCATTTATTTTGAGTTAAAAACACTTGAGTGGCTAGGATAAGATCTAGAAAATGTGTGGTTTAGGAGTGCTCTTTGTTGCGAGTATAAATACTCCTTATTGTTGATGGTTGCCCTAATGAAGAAAAGAAGGAAATTTGATTGACTGCGTTTTCCCAATCCTGCAGGTGCGACACCTCCATTCGACAAAATCTGCCTCCGCCGCGACACCGGCGGCCCTATCACCGGCGTGACACCGGTACCCCCCTCTCCGGCGAGACATCGGCCGCCTGCTCCTCATTCGCCCGCCAGCAGTCCACCTTGCACCAGCGCCGGCGACAGATTACTTCCCCCGATCTATTCCGGTTGGGTGCGACACCTTCGTTCGGCGAAACCCGCCACCAGCGCGACACCGGCGACTCCTGGCGTGAAGCCGGCTCAGTCCATCACTTCCCCTCCGGCGTACAATCGTCCATTCCCGTTCACCCCTTATCTCGGGCTTCGGCCGTGCGATACCGAGAACTCTCTCGGTTGGGTAACGATTCCTCTACCCCCACTCTGCGTGTGATTCGTCTCATTTTTTTGTGTTCTTGTGGTTGTGATCGAATTGTGTGTGATCGGAAACAACGAACGAATTGGAATGTTGTGAGTGCGTCGCTCATCTCCAATCAATTGATCGGAGAGGGGTCATCGCTCGGTGGCTTGACGCTTGTTGGAGTTACTACTCACCGGTTGGAAATCTCTGCTGCGAAATTGCGCTTCCGCTAGTCCATCGTGTAGGATTGGTGTGTGCATGTTTTACATGCGCAAGCGTCAGCTTGGTGTTTGTCGTTGGTCCTACGTAATTTTTCTAACGATCGATAAAAGGTTTGGTGGCCTTAGTTTTCTTTGTTGGAAGAGTCCATCCCCTTTCGAACCCTTTATTTTGGGTGGATCTCTATTGGTACAACATCACTCGTTCGGATCGTGTTGGTCCTTTTCGCTTGATCGAACATTGACTTCATAGCCCTTGGGAGATCCAAAGAGGCTTAGTGAACCTTCGTTTGAGCAAGTGTTTCTCTCTTGTCAGTTTATTCATCGCGTTGATGTGTGAGTTTTATCTACGCATATAGGATCGACAGTATTAATTGTGCGCAAACCGTTGTTTTCTATCATTGGGTCATGACATGACCTAATGGCCAGATGTCAGACCATGAATTAAGGTATAAGTCAGGGTGTGACCTGAGGCCATGATTTGAGGTTTGGGTCAGGACAAGACTTAATGACCAGATGTCAGATCATGACATGAGGGCTAGTTCAGGGCAAGATAGCTAGATGTCAGGGCATGACCTGAGGCTAGTTCACGCCCTATCCATTCTAGAGAGTCATGATAGCTTCTAGCTCATGTAAATTTAAACGCCTTCAGGTTATGGCATGACCTGAAGGCATGACCGTTTTAGGCTCATTTGGGGGGATTTATTTTTACCAGTCAAGCTGTTACAATCGCATGAATTAGATCTTAATTCAAGATCCG
Organism: Platanthera guangdongensis; assembly: GCA_039583875.1. NCBI lineage: Eukaryota > Viridiplantae > Streptophyta > Magnoliopsida > Asparagales > Orchidaceae > Platanthera > Platanthera guangdongensis. The sequence continues at coordinate 110,219,056 of CM077160.1, read as the reverse complement.
ATTCATGCGGTCGTAACCGCTTGACCGGTAAAAATAAGTCCCCCAAACAGAGCCTTAGTAACATCAGAATGCCCATAAATCACACCATGATGGAAGGTGTTTCCACTCGAACAGATCAAAACGACGAGTTCAATCAATAGTGAACAAAAGAACGCCTTCACTTCCTGCTTTTCCTGTTTTTAAATTTTAGCGGTTTTCTCTAGCTACACGCCCTTGGTTCGGGGCATAGACACAGGGCGTGAACACCAAAAATTTCACCCATAAATTCAGGAGTATGCTAGGAGTAGTGATCCATTTTTTTTACTTTAGAATTCTAATTTTTTTGTTTGTGTTCCTATTTTATTGTATTTTATAGAAAAAGAGAGCTTTTCATGGAATATTGGTCATGTTTACTCTTGAGAATTGTAAATTCGGTTTGATCATGTTTTCTTTTAATTTCTTGTATCATTTTCTTCATCAGGACGAGTAGCTAAAATTATATAACATTTAAATAGTAATATATTGCTTATTTTGTTTTCATAAGCTCTTATTTAGAAATTTAAGATTTACCTTTAATTTATTGTGTTGATATCATATTTCCAGTATATGTTAATCAAACCAGATTTGTATCCTAGTTGGTCGAGAGATCCATGAATACAAGCAACTCACTTTTTGGTAAAAAGAGTTGCATGTACTCCTAGAAAGAGGATTGCATAAATTTTGCAGATTTGTCTCAAATTCAATAGAGAGGTTCACCTCAAAAAGTGAGCCTAGAGGTTTCGATTATAGAATGTGAATTCAGTCGATCAACCTAATATTATATCGTAGTATTCCTTTAGCAGCGTGCTATAATAATTTAGGAACCTTCACGGTCAAGATAATTTGAGTTTATTTTATTTCTTTTGAGAAATCTTAGATCAAATGCTAATTTATTCTTATTTATCTCTCAATTAATGTTTTCTATTTTCTTTTATTTTAAAATTATTAAATCATAGTCCGTGGATAAAATAATAGTAAATTTGTGAGTAGTAGTAATACTACGATATAATATGACACTTGATATTTTATTTTAAAACATCATATACTATAATACGATATGTACACTTGTCATACAAGATTATATTTTCGGAAATAATTTTTACGTATTTAGTTTTTGACGTCATTGCTAGAGAACATTTTGAAAACACATGCACTATTAATTTCATCAATTTCTTTTTTATTTTCTTTATTTACAACCCCTTATTTCATTTTTCTTTTATTATTATTTTTTAAATTTCATTCTTATAAGTAAGTTGTTGTTCATAAAAATGCTATCACAATTACAAGCTCAACTTGAAAATTTGAATGTTGCATCTCGTCTTGTAAATTTATGTAATATTCGTGGACTAAATGATCATCATAGTGAGGAATGACATTTGTGTATTCTACTAGTTTTTCTAATAATCAAAATTTTTCTAGAGAATATACTTATGATGAATTTATGTCATATACTAATTCACTGTGGCAAGATCACCAAGATAATTATCCACATTTACTAGCATAAAATCTTCTAGCAATTATCGTTTTAACGATTTTCATTCTTGCTCCAATATTGATTATTCATGGTGGCAAGATTGTCCAGATAATTCATGATGCCAAGATAAAAATTCATTTAATAAAATTCCTCCATTTAGATCACAAAGCTCCACATCTAATTTGGAAAAGCTCACATAATATGTTTCTTCTATTTCTTCACTTTATTTTCCGCATATTTATCTTGTCAATTTTTTATCCTCCTCCTATATTTTCTTGTAACTTTTATGATAGACTTTCTTTCCTTTGTAGTTTTCCTTCATTCAATTCTTTTCATATTATTTTTTCATTTCCTTCTGTACATTATTTCTTTCTCTTTGTTCTTTTCATCATTCTTTCACTTTGTTTTTCCTTATTTCTTTTCATCATTTCTTTCATTTTCATTTTTGGGCAATGTTTAAAATAAATTTCATCATTAATTCATCATGTGCTTCTTATTTAGCACACTCACATTTTTTTTAGATTCAGGGCTATCCTCTAGCAATTCTGTCCAACCAGGACTCCTAATTCGAAGAACATTCATAATGGTAGGATTCACACCCCACCTCCACGAGTTGGGTCCACCTTAACATGTCTCATTGCATCTATGCATATTTAATATTTTACCATCATTTATTCATATTTATACTTATTCATCATTCACTTAAAATGCTCCTTCATTATTATTATTATTATGCATTTTCATACCATAATTTGTAATTATAAATATTTAATTGCAACATTTATTCATTAATCGTGCCAAGATTATGATTTACAATCATGTTTTGACATTACAAACATTCAATTTCAAATTTATTTCCTCACTATTGTACATATTCAAATAGTCAAACTACAACTGAAGTTTGCAAACATCTTTTTTTTATCATGTAATCACGCTAAAACTATCATGTACACGCATTTGGAGAATTTTTTTTATCATCATTCATCATCATATCCGTTTGCAGACCTATGTAGGGACACACTCGTGCATGTGCCCGAGTGTGATTTCATGAAAATTTCACCATGGCCTACTAAATGAGAGTTTACAGTCTTTTTTGCAGCTGTAACCAACTCGTGAATCCCTTTCCTTCTCAGCGCAACTCACCTCCTTCGCCAATATGCGATATCTTTGCAGTCCCAAGGCCTAGCCACGCCGTTAATTCCATTTTCGTCTCCTTCGCCAATATGTGATATCCTTGGTAGTTTCTGCTTACTATCCATGCCCTAACCACAACTCTTGTGATTGGTGAGTACTCTATGTTCCTTCTCCTTCAATTGTGTCCTACAAAAAAAATTATTGGATACATGTTCTCTATTTCCATTTCCTAATTTATTCTTAGTTCTCTATTTCCAGTCCAGGAAGGTAACTTATTAGTTATTGTTGTTGTGCAAATTTTTTGTTGTAATGTTGTTGTGCGCCTGTGTTGCTACGCATTAGCGTTTTTTTTTATCAATTTTTCTAATTTCTTTGTACAAATCTTGTTAGGAAGGTAACTTAATCTTTCTTTGAGTGCTCTGTTATTGTTTGTTTGATGCTATGTTAATGTTTTCATTTTAATGTATAGATGATTGATTAAGAATTTCATTTTATATTTGTATGAGGCTACGTCAATGTTTTCATTTTAATGTTTGTTAAATGATTGATTGGGGTTTCATTGTATGTTTGTATGAAGCTATGCTGATGTTTTCATTGTAATGTTTGTTAGATGATTGGTTAGGGGTTTCGTTATATGAGGTTATGTTAATGTTTTTTCATTGTATCAAGGCTAGCTTTTTTGGTTATTGAATTATTTGGTTTTAAAACAAGAGATGCCAAGTGATTGAGGGTTTGTGCTCTAGGTTTTTGATTAGGTTTTATTTCAATTGTTGATTCCGAATCAAGACATCATTTAATTGTTAGTTTTTTTTAATTGTTTGTTGTGAAGTTCAGTGAAGAAGTTTCTTTCAAAAGTAGGATTACATCAGTCTTCTCAAGACATTATTGAGGCAACTTATATGTTCATATGATATAAATCTTCAAGACATTCATAGAAAAAAAATATTTGCAGAATGGTCATATTCAACATTTCCTAGTAAACTTTCAATTGCCCTAAAGTGTAGTGTTTTTTGGTTAATAAAAATTTATTTATATTTATACTTTCACAATTGAATTCAAGTATTGTGTTTATTTTCCTAGTTGCGCCCTTGATCATATATATAAGTACGCATCATTGTAACTACATAAAAAGAAATCATAGAAATAAAAGAAATAAGAACTCACCATAGTTTTTTTTATTCCTCCTTGGATTAGTGTATTTCTTATCACATCATTTCCTACACAGTTTATCATTATTTAGCTTTCGTAATATATATGGTTTCCACATAAATTTCCATTTATTTAAATTTAATTCAAGCATTATGTGGTTTTCATTTACGAGGAAAAAGTGCCCTAATGTCATTAGTGGAAGATAAATACCCATGAATGGTACTCATCATAATATGATCTTTCTCACCCTAAGCGTCAAAAGATATCATGTAAGGAAGGCGACATTAAAAACCAAAGTAAAAGATCATAGATTCATCTAGGGTTTGAGATTTCTTTGCAAGAAAATGCACATAAATGCTCTAAACCCTCCATGAAATTAGAGAAGTGAAGAAATTTTAGAAAATAAAAACATTTACACATATTTAGAGTTTTCGGATCTCACAAATTCTCCTCAAGCATGCCACAAATCCACATAAGAATCAAAAGGAGCCAAAATAGGAGGCTTACGGTGGATTTCCAAAGAGGGTCCTTGAGAAATTTGCAGCTGTTGGCATCGAGCAGGAGGCATGCCGAGCAGGAGTCCTCAAGCTTCAACTGCCGGCTAGAAATGAAAAAACATGGTTCTTTGTTTCCCTCTTAATGTGACCCAACCTCTTATTGCAATCATAGCACACACACGTAACTCTCACATGAGTTATTAGACCAATGTCAACCTCTCCTCTTAACAAACATCGTCGGCCTCGTTAACAATCCAACCCTCCCCTCTTTTAGTGTTGTATTTGTTAACTTAATGAATACTTAAAAAACTTAACATTAACCAAATAAGCACAATCACATATAAACTAAGCACCAAATGGTACGCCGTCGCCTTTTAACATCCCAATGTGCGTATAATAAACTTTTATTTTATTATTTTGTCAGCAAAAAAATCAATTTACATCATCACATACTTAAAATAATTACAATTTACATAAAATTTAAAATCTGATGTCGATACATTGGTGGGAAATTTAAAATGCAAGAACACATACCTTATCATCTATTAAACTTGGCGTCACAAGTAGTTTGTCAAATGAGTAGGAAGCGATTTCTAATAAGACTGCGATCAATTCATTCAGTTGCTGAATGACATGGAGTGCTTCATATTATGATTATTCGCGTCTTGTGTAATGAAATTTCTGAGCATCCTCCAAACAACTTTCTGATCAGCATCAAAGATTCTCCAAACAGTCCACAACTAAACCAATTGATTACTATTTTTGTTGTGAAGTGGAAGTGAATCATTAAACCCATCATACACTAATATGGAGCATTAAAACCTACACATCCAACTAAAAAACCCCTAATCATCCAACTCAAAACTAATTAACTGCAAAATATCACTTAGGCTCCGTTTGGGCAGACTTATTTTCACCGGTCAAGCGGTTACTTAGGTCTGATTCATGCGGTCGTAACCGCTTGACCGGTGAAAATAAGTCCTCCCAAACGGAGCCTTAATTTTCCTACAAGAGATTATCTCCACAACATAGACGTTATAATGATATAACTATTTTGAACTATTAATTACCTAAACCTCTATTAGGAAATCATAATTACAAATTGAATGGACCCTTTGAATCCATTAAATTACACAAACAATTTTGATAACACATCAGCCAACTCGGGAAATAAATGACATACTACAAAAGATGCATATAAATTGGAAAAAAAAAACAGATACAACATAACATGATAGAAAGAACTAATGAGAATTTCAACCATTTATTAAAAGTTTTGAATACATTTTCAAAGTAACAAAAAATTCAATCCAGGATCATTTATCCAATGAACAACATTAACATTATGTCCCAAGCCATCCTAAGACACAGTGGAACCCTGGCGCAGGGAAAACTGTGAACCAGTGGAAAAGAAAGCTAGGTCAAAAAAAGCTTGGTATTACAAAGGGATGGGGAGGGTAAAAGAGAAGAACCTAAATGTGACACTAATAAAGGCACTACCGATCTATATAATGTAAAAAAAACCTAAATACATATAAACAGTTACAGTTACAGTTACAATGTTAAATAGGAGAAAAGAGAAGAAATAAATATCTCAAGCATCAAAAGGCTGAGACATACACCAACCTCACCATGATTTTTGGGCTTGGATCACTAAAATCACATAAGAAAATCTGAATCAAATCTGAAACTTTTTTTGTGAGAGAAGATTGAGAGACCCAACCATTCAATTCAGACTATTTGAAATGTTTTGAATGTTGTCCGCCCTTCGAAGTGCTTTTTAATGGTGTTTCCTTTGACGCAGAGATCTATTCCACCGGAGTCGAATCACTAAAACACACATTTATCATTAATCTGCAACTCCAGGAAGACAGCGGAGTTTATATCGGATTTTTCTCGCCAACAAACTGAGAATGTGTCTCATCTGAAGAGTTTGCATCCGTCAGTTCGTTAGGATCTTGATTTTGTTCATGCATGATAGTGCCATAACTCGCATTCATGACAGCCACAACTGCAGAGTCACTTTGAGCATGGCCAGAGAACTCGGCATTGTATGCCTCGTGTTTCTCTAATATGTATGAAAAACCAAATTTCTGATCATGTGTTAATGCTGGGCAGAATCCCTGCAGGAGATTTAATGAAAAAAGCTTAGAGAAAAGTAAGAAGCATGAGCTTATGATGCGCTTTTTGTAAGTAATTTGCAAGGCTAGTGTTGAGAAGAATCATGGAAACTCAAAAATTGTTGAATATTTTTACTCGAACAAAAATGATTTGAGTCGATTTTGGGCCATTAAAATCGGTTGGAATCAAATTTAATGTAGATTTTGAGTCTGGGTTGGTTAGCTTGAAAAATGATTCCAACAGGTTCGGTTTCAATTTCATTTCTACCTTAGCTTGATTTCGTTTCTAATTCGTCTTGATCTCAATTTTGAGTAAACTCGATTCAATATCAACATAGTCGACCAGACGGCGATATTGAATCTGACAGAACATAATTGATGAGCTCTTTTGTGAATTACTTACAGAACTCTAAAATAAACATTTTCTGTAATCCTTCTCCTGGAGGAGGTATTACCTTGATAGAGTTTGAGGTGGAAGAGTGGTGCGCTTCTGACGACGAAAAAGGAGGCAACCAAGCATTGATGATTCTCGTATCATTTGCTTCATGGTAGCTGAACGAAATCCCTGCAGACGCATCTCTCTTGCCGCCATCTTTGCAAAACGCTCCTAGATAGGAACACCGTTGGTTTGCCAAAGCTATTTCAGGAGTAGCAGGCAATAAGTGGCCTTCTGTGCTAAATACATACCTGCAATAAATTTTCTTTTTAGGCAGTACCCCTATTTCACAGTCTAGTCTTGTTTTGGGTGGCTTTTGGGGTGTGATAGAGTGCCCTCCGACTGGGCCAAGTGTTAAGTTCGATGCTCGGATCTTCAAATAGGTTCGAAATATAACTTGTTATTAAAAACGATAGTAATATTTATGAAAAACTATGGAATACAAAATCTCATTTTAAAAGCGATCATTTTACAAAATCATTAAAATGGATATTCTTTGAGAAAATGCAGTGGAATTTTGAAAATCTGATGGTTTTAAAAACGATTATATTTTGAAAATAAGTTCATAATTTGAAAAATAGGATTGTATCAACCTAATTTTTTTAGGAAGCAATTTTGATGTTTTTTAGAACGATTATTTTTAACTGGGATTCGTATTCTATAGTTTTCCATGAAAAAACAGTAGTTTTCTTAATCCAAATTAACTTTTGGACTTTAAAAACAGGTCTGAGTATCACGGGACTTGCCCAGTGTGGGATGGCTACAATGGCCGCCGCTTTCCTGCCACTAACTCACGTGTTCTCATGGCAGGGTTAGGAAAGGTGAGGCGTCATCTGCAGGATCCGCCCGAAACGGAGTTTAAGTACAAAAAAAATGAACTAGAGCCGAGTGTTACCATGCTTACTTATATGGCCCATTTTCAACCATGTTATCTGGACCAACAGCCAAATCAAAAAGTAGCCACAGATACTTGACCTGTGAAATAGTGATATTAGATGCATAAAGGACACAAATAAAAATTATCTGCAATGGAAGGACTTTAAAGACAGACAATTTGAAACAATCAATATAATCTGTTAATAACTCTCGTTAATCATGTGACCTTATTCTACTATTTATCCTTGACCTTTCAACTCTACTTTTATCTACTTGAGTATTTGGAGTATTTTCTGCACTTAAGTGTACTATGTTAAAAACAATCTATTTTCAACTATCTTATCTTCAACAAATATTACTCCAATGATTCTCCTAATGTATGAACATTCCATAACTTATATTTCATAGTTTTGCCACATAGCACACCTAATACTTTCATTTTTGTCATACTCAGGTAAAGGATAATTTGGCCGCTCATAGCTAAAAAAGAGAGTTATTATAAGCAAATCACATTTAGCTATTAGCAATTACTAATAGCAAATCACCAATTTTTGAAACCGTTAATCACAACTTTTTGTTATTAGCATACAATATAATAATAAAAGAGTACAGTTTTCGATAGGAGAATCAACTATTGTATAAATGAGCAATGTTAATTGTTAGAAAAGCCTAATTAAGGGCCCATCTAGGGGCCCATTTTTCTGTTTTTTCTCTTTCTTTGTATTAGTCCCACATCTTGGATTGAGATTTCTCTCATTCCTCTTTTCCTATATAAAGGTATTCATACTTGTAATTATTCATTCAAGAAGTATATACAAGGTTTGAGGGCTCTCTATACATGGTATCAGAGCCACCGGTCTCCTTGGGTTTACGGTTCGCTGTTCGCAGGTTCTCGCGGTCTGTTCGCGGCTTCTCACGATCTCCCTCTTCCTAACCGCCCGAGCTCATCTCTGGTGGTTTCCGGTCCTATTCGCGGCCTCTCCGCGGTTTCTTTTTTCCTACCCGCCTTCCCTTCCGTGGCTCCATTGTTTCCCTCCTCCCTCCCTTCTCCTCTCTTTATATAGCCCCCCCCCCCATGGGCGTCGTTTTTGGACAGCTCGTCGCGGTTTGCGTGGCCTGTTCTCCTTACCGCGGCCTTCTTCTCGCGGTATTCTTCTCCGCCTGGCTTGTCTCTCGCCGCGGTTTTGGCGATCTGCCCTTGGTGGTCATCGCAACCTCTCTGGTCGCTTGTGTGCTTCACCGTGACAGCACGGTTTCCTTCCTTCTCTCCGCGGCCGACTTCTTTCCTAGTCTTTCCCTTAGCCGCATTCTGGTCGCGACTTTCCTTGTCGCTGGTGTGTCCGCCGAGACCGTGCGACTACTTCCTCTGCCGACCTCTCTCTCTCTCTCTCGGCCTCTTCTTTCCGTGCCGCTCGATCTTCTCCTTCTACCCGCCCGGTTTCTCTCGCTAGCCGCCCGACCTTCTCTCCTCTCCCCTTAGCCGCATTTTGGTCGCGACTTTCCTTGTCGCTAGTGTGTCCGCCGAGACCGTGCGACTGCTTCCTCTGCCGACCTCTCTTCTCACCCTTTAGCCACATCTTGGTCGCGACTTTTCTTGTCGCTGGTGTGTCCACCGAGACCGTGCGACTACTTCCTCTGCCGACCTCTCACCCTCTCTTCGGCCACTTCCTTCCGTGCCGCTCGGTCTTCTCCTTCTAGCCGCCCAACTTCCATTTCTAGCCGTCCGGCCTTCTCTGCCAAACTGCCCTGGCTTCTCTTGCTAGCCGCCCGACTTCTCTTGCTCGCCGCCCGCTTCTCTTGCTAGTCGCATGGCCTTCTCTGCCAAGCCTCCCGACTTCTCTTTCTTGCCGCCCGACTTCCTTTTCAAGCCGCCCGGCCTCTTCTGCTAGTAGCATGACTTCTGATGCATCCGCTGCCACTGCTGCTCCGCCAGCCCGTGTGGCTGATACGGCTTCCGAACTCCGTGATGAGCTACGGATTACTACCATTTCTCTGACTACGCAACGGAATTTCGTCGAATGGGTACACTCTGTTCGTCGTGTTCTGCAGACCAAGGGTCTTCTTCACCACTTGACCCGAGTTCCCCCGGAGGCAACCTCAGATGATTGGCTTCGCGATGATGGTCGGGTCCAATCCTGGCTCCTCAATTCTATGGACACTGAGCCGTACAGGATAGCCATGTATCATGACACGGCCAAGGCCATGTGGGAGGAGATCCACTCCTTTTACTCTGGGCACAACAGTCTTCAGCACTTATATGATATTCTCTCCGACCTTCAGAATCTTGCACCAGGTGCTCCCGGCGATATGATCTCTTTCGTTGCGCAGTCCAAGACCCTGGCCGAGGCTTGGATTCAACATCAGCCTCCCACTACTGATCTAGCGACTCAACGGGCCCAGAAAGAGGCTGTCACCATTGCGATGATTATGTCCCGTGTTCCTCCCCACCTGCATTGTGTTCGGGCCCAAATCCACTCTTTCACGATGATTCCTTCGTTGTCTGATGTCTGCTCAATGTTTCTTAAAGTTACGCCTCCTACTGAGGCTCCTCTCGGATTTGCACCGGCTCTTCTTCAACAGCCTCTCCTTCCAACCCCTCCTCCTGCTCGTGGATCTTCCACCCGAGGGGGCCGACCTCCGTTTCGGGGACGCGGACGTGGTGGTCGTTCTTCTATGAAATGCACATATTGTGGCCGGAGATAATCATCTTGAGGCTACATGTTACCGCAAGCATGGTTTACCCCCCACCTTGCTGCTACTTCCTCTGTTGCTCCTGCTCCCACTGGAGCTTCTACCTAAGATCCGGGGTCCACTACCCGCAAAGATATAGATGAGCTCCACACCCAACTCCACCAGCTACAGGGTGCCCTCGGCCGCTCCTCAAGCTCGGTTGCGTCTTTCTCTGCGGAAGGTATAACCTGTCTCTCTCATAGCCCCCGATGGATCGTCGATTCCGGCGCTACTCACCATATTACCTCCCAGAAGCCCCCAGTATCTCCAGACGGCTCATCCTACGTGTATCACTGTGGCCAATGGTGACACCCTACGCGTCTTTGGGGCCGCCGCTCTCCAGCTTACCCCGACCCTTTTTCTTTCCTCGGTTCTTCACGTTCCGGGGTCTCTTTTCAATTTACTTTCTGTTAGTCGTCTGACGCACGAACTTGATTGTTGCAGAACATTTTCTCCTTCTTTTCGTATGCAGGATCGCCGTACCCAGAGTATCATTGGTAAGGGGCAGCTGTTGAATGGGCTATAAATCTTGGATATCCACCCACTCTTCTCTATATCGTCTCCACTGTCGATTGGCATCGCCGCCTTGGGCATGCTCCCCTTCCGATTCTCATGCAGGCTCTTCCTGATGTTCCTTTACGGGAGTTCTCCCGTGAATCTTGTATCTACGGAAAACAACATCGTTCTTCCTTCCCCCTGCATGTATCAGGAGTAGTACTCCTTTATCTTTAGTTAATTCTGATGTATGGGGTCCTTATAAAGTCCCCAATATCTTTGGATTTCGCTATTTTGTCACTTTTATTGATGATTACGTAGTTATATTTACTGTATGATCATACTGAACTTACCTCTGTGTTTCGTTCTTTATTAACTGAGATGCGTACTGTGCGAACAAAAAAGAGAGTTCGGAAATTGGAATAACTGAAATCTTTATAATCCAAAAAAGGTGTGTATTACATGGTATAGCCTCCCTTTTATAGAATGGAGGAGACGTGAGAGATTACAATTAAACAATGTGAGACTAAAAAATTACATGTACAAGCGGTTTAACCTAAATACAAGCCGACCAAGCCGCGCGGTTTGACGAATGAGCAAACCGTCCGACAACCACCAGAGGAAGACAACAAGCCGCCACTAGAGACCGCCAGGTCGCCCGGTCTCCAAGTCGCCAGGGACAGATCGGCAGACCGCCAGGGCACCAATAGCAACAGACCTGCTACCAAACCGCTGGAGAGAAACTGACAGACCGCCTGGACTGAAATCCGCCAGAGTCAGACCGCCAGACCGCCGGACCGCCCGAACTGCAATCTGCCAGAGTCAGACCGCCAGACCGCTCGGTCTCTATTCTGCAACACTCCCTCTCAAGCTGGAGCATATATGTCGATCATGCCCAGCTTGTCGCAAATGTGATGAAAAGAGCCGGATACCGGCTTGGTGAAAATTCAGCCAACTCTTTGTCTGAGGTGACGAACGAGTACAAATTTGTTCCTTCAGAAGCTCTTCCCGAATAAAATGGCAGTCAACTTCAATGTGCTTAGTTCTCTCATGGAAGACCGAATTTTTAGAGATGTATATAGCGGCCTTGTTATCACAAAACATAGGTAGAAGATGGTTGTAGACCTCTCCTAAGTCAAGCATGAGAGCCCGTAACTACTTCAACTCACACGTGGTCGATGTCATACTTCGATATTCTGCTTCTGTACTGGACCTAGAGATGACAGACTGTTTCTTGTTTTTCCAGCTCACAAGGTTCCCCCCCACAAAGGTGCAAAAACCTGATGTTTACTTGCACTCTCCTTTGTCATCGGCATAGGTTGAATCGGAGTACGCTTCAACCCTCAAATGTCCATTCTTTTGAAAGAGAAGTCTTTTCCAGGAGCTGATTTGACATACTCCAATATCCTCAGGGCAGACTGTAGATGACACTCCCTAGGAGCTTGCATGAATTGACTAACCTTGCCTACAACATAGGCAATATCAGGTCTGGTCACCGTGAGATATATAAGTTTACCAACCAGACGTCTGTACCTCGTAACATCAGAAAGAAGAGGAGAGTCATCCGTCCATGTTTTATCTTCTCCAGTCGCCATGAGACATCGGACAGGTTTAGCCCCAGTCAGCCCTGCCTCTTTTAACAAGTCAAGAGCGTACTTCCGTTGGGAGAGGACAAGTGAATCGGGTTTCCGAGAAATTTCTATCCCCAGAAAGTATTTTGAAGAGCCCATATCCTTTGTAACCAGGTGTTGCCGAATATGCTTCTTTGTCAAGGTTATCCCAGTTTGGTCATCTCCAGTAAGAAGAATATCATCCACATATACCGCAAGCATCACTAGACCCAGAGAAGTTTTACGAGTAAATAAGGAGTGATCAGCAGAACTTCTCGTAAAACCTACGACCGCCACAATCCAGCTAAACTTGTCAAATCAAACCCGAGGACTTTGCTTTAGGCCATAGATAGCCTTCTTGAGCCGGCAAACCTGTGTCTCCCCCGGAGCAACATACCCTGAAGGTTGCTCCATGTAGACATTTTACTGAAGATCCTCATAAAGAAAAGCATTCTTGCGGAACCGACTCATGAAGTGCATGCACATGCTGGTCCTGCGAAACCCTCTCAAGTGACTGCGAATCAACACTTGCTCTCTCCCCTCAAAGATTTTTTCGGTCAGTGCTGGTCTGCTTGGTCATTATAAAAATCATTACTAGATGCAATTTTCTTACGGACCGACTCATGAAGTGCATGCACATGCTGGATAAAAGACTGCTGACTCACTGGGTCTGGAGGAAGAGGAGGAGAACTGGAAGCCACAGGGAGAGGAGAGTAGTCGTCAGAGAAAATAGATTTCATAGGCTCATACTCTAAATGATATGGACTCAAACCTATGGTCCTATTGACAGAACTATTATATGCAAATTCAGCTATGGGGAGAACAGAATCCCAGGTGGACGGACTATCCCCAACAAGACAACGTAGTCGAGTCCCAAAACTACGGTTGACAGCCTCAGTTTGTTTATCCGTCTGTGGATGGTAAGCGGAGAACTTCAGGGTTATACCAGTCTTCTTCCATAATGTTTCTCAAAATAACTCATGAAATGTACGTTGCGATCAGAGACTATGGAATTAGAAAGTCCATGATACTTAAATATCTCTATAAAGAAAAGCACAGCCACATGAGAGCCAGTCATCAGTGACAAGGGATAAAATGAGCCATTCTAGAAAAACGGTCCACCACAACAAAAATCGAATCGAGCTTCCTCGGGAAGGAGGAACGGTGAGCCAAGCTAAAGTCCATACTAATATCAGTCTAGGGCCTCTGGGGGACGAGTAGTGGGGTGTATAACCTAGTGGAAGGCGAGATCCTTTTGCGTTCTGACATAATTGACAATGCCTAACAACCCTAGTAACGTCCTTCAGGTCGGGCCAGAAAAAGCGATCCTCGACTAACGCAATCGTCTTGTCTTGACCAAACTGCCCCGCTACTCAGCCTGCATGTAGCTCCCAGATAAGGAAATCTCGGAGGGACGACTGAAATCGTATAACCCTCACGAAGGTTAGGAGGGTCCCTTGATAATGCGGCGTAAATGTTCTCAAAATATGGGCACTCTAGATAATCGTAAGATAGTAGTTCAAATCCCACCACTAAAGTGCTCATGGCGTGGAGAATGCTGACTCGACGACTCAAGGCGTCAGCCGGTTTGTTCTCAATACCTGATCGGTGTTTGAGAACATAATGAAACTTCTATATATACTCCACCAATTTCGCATGACAGTGCCCTAATTTATTCCGTGAGTCGAGACAACTCAACGCCTAATGGTCAAAGTACAGAACAAACTCCTTGTGCAGAGGGTAGTGACACTAGTATTGCAGTGCCTGTACAGTGGCATAGAACTCCCAATCATAGTCCGAATACTTCTGTCAGGCATCATTCAACTTCTCGCTAAAGTAGGCAACATGACGACCATCCTGGCTAAGTACCGAGCCGATTCCAACTCCCAATGTATCACAGAAGATTTCGAGGTGGTGGCGTTTGCGTTGTGAGAAATCAGGAAGGTGAGCAGGAGACAGTCTCTCCTTAATCTCCTCGAAAACTCGAGTGGCGGCCTTCGTCCAAACGAAATCACCCGTGCAGAGGCAGCTTGTAAAGAGGGTCGCAATCGAGCTGAAGACACATACAAACCTCTGATAGAAGGTGGTAAGTCGATGAAAGCTACGGGCCTCATGAATGTTCATCAGAACGGGCCACTCACGAATCGCCCTGACCTTGTTAGGGTAAACTGATATACCAGACACCGAAACTACATAACCTAAGGAGTGAACGAATGTGGACAGGAACAAACATTTTCTCAAGTTAATGTAAAGATGCTCCTTCAGTAGGAGCTCAAACACCAACAAAATATGGCGTAAGTGCTCGGTGGGGCCATGACTGTATATCAAACTATAATCAAAATACACTACTAAGAATTTGCCCTTGTAGGGTCGAAGAACCTGTGTCATCACTCTCATGGACGTGTTGGACGCATTTGATAGTACAAATGGCATAACTAGCCACTCATACAAGTCGTCATTCGTCTTGAAGGCCGTCTTCCACTCATCCCCATCTCTAACTCTAATCTGTGTTTGGTCACCTGGCCCCACTATCCGACAAATCGGGCGGATGGCTACTCCCGTACTCAAAAGGGCTATATTTGACACTCATTTGATGGCAAGCTGGATCGTCGAGACGGGAATAAAGAAGCGATACTTCATCGTGATCTTATTTATGACACGACTATCAATGCACATGCGCCATCTCGCGTCCTTCTTCAGAGTAAGAAGGGTCAGTACACAGGGACTCCGACTCTCTTGTATAAATTTCTTCCGAAGAAGATCTTCAACTTGTCGCTTTAGCTCGGCATGCTCAGTCAGATTCAGGCGAAAATGTGGGAGATTGGGCAAAGATGTCCCTGGGATCAAACTGATTCGATCACCATCGTGGCCGCCACAATATACATAACCTTTACCTTTAAACTCTCTCTTAGGAAAACAACCTTCCTCAAGACATGGAGGGGTGTCGAAGATCCCGTGCTAACTGATGACTCATCCTTGACCTCGGGAGGATCCCTGGGTTGAGCCGTGGTAAGGGTAATCTTTTGACCGTTGTCGAAGAATACACGCATGTTGGACTGGCCAAAATACGTAGAATCACGATCATATAACCATGGTCGCCCGAGAAGAACGTGTGACGCCCATGGGGATAACATCATACCAAACCTGGTCCTCAGTGATCACTAAGCGAATCGACATCATGCATCTCTGTGTAACCTGGATGGTGGACTTTTCCACTCATAAGATACAGTAAGGATGTGGATGTGGTTCGACCGTGAGCTGCATCCTCTCCAACCATTTCCTAGAGACTATATTTACGCAACTATCACTATCAATAACGAGCTTGCAGGGCCTCCTGAGCTCGGGAAATAA
The DNA here is from genome assembly GCA_039583875.1 of Platanthera guangdongensis. Classification (NCBI taxonomy): domain Eukaryota; kingdom Viridiplantae; phylum Streptophyta; class Magnoliopsida; order Asparagales; family Orchidaceae; genus Platanthera; species Platanthera guangdongensis. Next base: position 110,203,166 of record CM077160.1, on the reverse strand, counting down.
GTGAAGAAGATAGCGGTGCGACGCCAATCCTCCTCGACACGTGGGGTGTGGAGGAGGCAGCAGAGGACTCCTAACTCTACCGATCTCTCAACATCGCACTCTCATCCGTCCTCTACAATGACTGTAATCTCCTCAACGACGACGTCCTCAGCCTCAATGTTGGGTTTGCCCGACTCCTCAATCAATAAATTCCTAGTCAGACATTGCGCTGCGAAGTGCCCTCTGCCAGAACACCGATAACATTGGATGCCCCAAGGCTTGGGGCCTCCAGGTACAATAAATTTTCCCTTCACGTTTGCGGGAGGGCGAGGGATGACAGTGGTCGTGGCAGGAGTGGGTATCCTAGCTGGGGTGGCATCCGGTTGAGAGGTGACCCGCCTCGGGCCCGCAGTGCGCAAATAATGCTCGTACTCTAGCGCAAGCTGAAAAACCTGCTCAACTGTCTCAATCCTATGGGGAATCAGCTCCCTTCAGATGACGACCCAAAGTGCACTCCGAAAGCAAGATGCAATGGTGATTGGCTCCTCCTGAATATCACTATGAACTACTAGCTCGTCAAATAGTAACATGTAATTAGCAACAGAGAGGGTCCCCTGACGCAGGAGGTATTTATCTCTTAAGCGTTGCTTCATCTCGTCTTATCTCGTGATGGGGTAATAGCCGTCCCGCTCAAGTGACATCTCCAGACTCGATCAATAAATTTTTGTTTGGCCGATCAATTTCATTTTGGTGAACCACACACGCCTCTCGTAACTCATCTCAAACCAGTCAAGATAGTGATTCATGTCCATAAGCCAATCGAAGGAGGTTGCAATGTGGATCAGGGTGATGTCTTCTCTCTGGAGTCATCCCACATCGCTCATGTTACTGTGTCATGTGCATCCTGACCAGGCAGGGGTGGTGGACGTGGTATATTATCGATGATTCTTCCCTCGATCTTGTCACTCGTAAACCACTATGAAAACGGGAGGGGGGGGGGGGGGGGGTCACGGCGAGGTATGTCTCTACCGCGTCTCCCAGGAGGAGATGTAGCACCTTGAGATCCTCGAGAGGGTCCGAGGGAGGAGTAGCTCGACCTCTAAGGTAACTTAGGATTCCATTGGCTCATCCGATCAAATCGATCAAGTCTTTGAAACTCAGCACGTCACGCCCTGTGTGGCAGCTAGATTGTAATTCGACAAGGGCTGGTACATAACATACAAGTGGCCCTAAACTACGGCTCTGATACCAATTTTGTATTGATAGGCAGACCAGTGGGCTCTAAATGGACGAAAATGTGACGTGAGAGTCGGTCCGCTAAAATTTGCAGCAATAATTATTATTATGAGGGAATTCACAAAATTTTTAATTAAAGAGATAGAGGCGCAATTAATATTTCATAGATTAGCCCTGCTCGAATGAACTAATAACAAATAAAATAAATATCCACTCAGGTTCAAAAATAAACAACAATAAGATAAGACAACAAACCACAACTCGCACGCAGGCGCCGATGGCGGTTGTTTCCAATTGGGAAAGGTGGGGCAGGTGGCTGGGGAGGGGGGGAGGTTTCACGATGAGGGGACGTGCTCGACGGTGGAAAGACAGGAATGGGGGGCTGTCGGGTTCGGGTAGGTCGGGAAGAGGTTTGTGGTGGATGCACGAGGTGCTGCCAGTGGAATGGGGGTGGCGGAAATAGGAATGGGGGTGGCTGGATGCGGGACGCGGACAGGGCGTCAGAAGCCACTGACAGCGTAATCGACAGACGGAAAGGTAAGCGGAGAGTGGGAGGAGGGGTTGCGGCTGTAGGTGGTGGCAGGCTGGTCGAAGAGGTAGGGGACGGAGACGAGGGGCATACCCTAGAGTCGCACCAGGGGGAGGCTTTTATGGCGTCACACCAGGAGGAGAAAGGGACCGAGCGGTTGCCAAAACTTCGCAAGCCATCGATACCACCCCCTTGAACTGCCTGCCCTATTCAAAACCCTAAATCATAACCGCTGCCTAATATATGTATAACCGTAAAATCCACATAAGCACCCAAATCAGACGACTCACACTATCTGAGTCAATCGAGCGTCAAATACAACTCAAGCATAAAAAGTAATATATGAACTCGACTCAAATTAACCATCCGAACGCAACCACAAACTCAGATCGTCAAACTGGGTAGCAGATCACCGCCTTTTGCGAGAATACACCTGTGCCGGGCGTTGCACGCCATCAAATACTACACTTAAGTCCTGGAAATGTAGTAGTCCTTGCCAAGATACCACATTCGGACCATACGACACATTTCTTAGGGGAACAACATAACTTTTGCACAATTTCTCAAATGATCTATATTCATAAGAATGACTAAATTTTTACGTCTATCTAATGCAACCCTCACCATTTCTCACCCTAAATTAATTTTAATTAGTGAAAAAATATTAATCCCGTCCTATAGTGAGAGTTTGCTATAAATATTCTTCATATTTGTAAAAATTTCAATAAACATTTGTTATAAAGTTTGCTTTATTATTTAGTTGCTTTTAAATACTGCCGTTGAGCTTTCCGTATAATTGAAAAAGTATTTTAATTGATTTTTTGAACGGCAATACCGTGCACTATCACTAGAGTACAAGACCCAAATGAGCCCCCATGGATATAAATGATATATATTTTGCTATCCAACTCTGATTCTCACTATAAAAACAGAATTAGCTCAAAAGTACTTCTCAATTTTAGCTAAACCTTAGATCTTGAAATGATGACCACACTCGTATCCATGTTGTTTTATATAATAATTCCAATATACTTGACAGTTATACCTATTATTAGTAAAGTTTCTAATAATAGCGCTTGAAAATTATTAATCATACACCCACTAAGATTGCATATACAAACATTAATTTACTGCTTGTAACTGCTCAACAAAATCTTTGATATTCTAGGAATTTTAATGAAAAATGACGATTATTTAGAATTCATAAGAGTAAAGCATGAATATTTATATTTTTCATTTCCAAACGAACTAACCGTTTCGGCAAGAAAAAAACTCTCCATGTGATCCTCCTGTTCATGGGATTCTACATCTGATATATGGCAATATCCACAAGGGCATTTGGCACCGTATTGAAGGCTTGCGACCATATCTCTCCCTGCATCAAGGTATCTACAAGATAAAACAGTACAAATGACTGAAAATTTACAACCAAGAAACAATGTTTACTTCAACAGAATAGAAGGAAAAATTAACAAAGTCGCAAGCACTATATACATCATCCATAACTATTACCAGTTAAGAACAAGCAACAAGGTTTCAATAAAAAACATAGTAAAATTATTCGATGATGTGGACTAAATTTCATCCAAATGGTAATAAGAATCCTCTTTAGTACAAGATTTGGGCAAACAAACAATGCAACTTACTTGAGATAAATACTGTAAAGAGAGATCTCAAAGCTTGTATATACTTTCTTGAATAATAGTTATAAGTATACATACACTTATATAGGAAAAGAATGAAGAAGAAATCCTAATACATGATGTGGGACTAATACAAGGAGAGAGAAAGGAGAAAACATGGGCCCTTAATTGAGCTTTTCTAACACTCCTCGGCAAGCTGGAGCGTACAAGTTGTAGGCACCAAGCTTGGATAAAAACTGATAGTATAGCGGCCTGGAGAGAGCTTTCGTCAGGATGTCCGAAACTTGGTCGGTAGCAGGAACATGCTCCAAATCTATCTTCTTTGACTGTACCTTTTCCCGGACAAAGTGACAGTCAACTTCGATATGAAAAACCAGATTCTTGGCAATATGAATTGCTGTCTGACTGTCAAAAAATAAGGTTGCCGGAGATGAGAGACGAACACCCAAGTCTCCCAGAAGGCCTTCAAGCAAGTTTAGCTCAGAAACAACAGCAGCCATAGCCCGGTACTTGGCTTTGGCAGAAGAACGCGCAACCACAGTCTGTTTCTTGCTACGCCAAGTTATGAGGTGTCCACCAAAGTAAGTACAAAACACAGTTGTGGAGTGCCTATCATCAATAGATCCTGCATAGTCAGCGTCAGAATACGCGACAAGAGATAGAGATGTGTATGGCTTGTACACGAGTCCTTGTCCGGGGGCGATCTTGAGATATCGAAGGATGCGCTCGACAGCTTGAAGATGAGATGTCCGAGGAGCGTGCATGAACCGACTCACAACTCCCACAGCAAACGAGATGTCCGTCGAGTCACCGTAAGGTAGATCAGCTTCCCAACCAAGCGTCTGTAATATTCCGGATTTGTAAGCAGCTTGTCAGAGTCACAGCTATGGGCCAAGAGCTTGTGATTGGCGTCCATAGGAGTCTCCGCAGGTTTGCACCCAGAATAACCTGCATCATGAAGGAGGTCCATACAGTACTTCCTTTGAGATAACACAAGACCATCAGAGCGTCGTGCGACCTCGAGCCCAAGAAAGTACCGAAGGTTGCCCAGATCTTTGGTCTGAAAGGCGGAATTTAACTGTTCTTTGATCTGTTGTAATCCTGCCGTGTCGTCGCCAGTAATCATCGCCAGTAATCAGGATATCGTCAACGTAGACCAGAAGAATCACAGTCCCGGTTGACCGGTGTCGGGTGAAGAGAGAAAAATCAGCCGAGCTCCGAGTGAAGCCACTAGCACAGTCCACCTTATTGAATTTTTCAAACCACGCACGCGGGACTGTTTGAGACCATAAATGGATTTCCTAAGGTGACATACCAAAGACTCCCCCGTGGTCTCAAACCCGGGAGGTTGCTGCATATAAACTGTCTCCTGTAGATCACCGTTGAGTAAGACATTCTTAATATCCAGCTGATAAAGTGGCCAATGACGATGAACAGCCAAGCAGAGAAGAACGCGGACCGTGTTCAATTTTGCCACGGGAGAGAAGGTTTCCTCGTAATCAAGGCCATGTTGCTGAGTAAAGTCCCGTGCCACGAGGCGGACATTCAAACGGTCGACAGTGTCATCCGCCGCATGTTTAATAACAAAGACCCATTTGCAGCTAACAGAGGTGTGGCCTGCAGGAAGAGGAACTATATCCCAGGTCTGGTTAGCCCAGAGAGCCCGCATTTCATCGTTCATAGCGGCCCGCCACCCTGGGTGTTGAAGCGCCTCCTGCACAGTGTTAGGTATAGAAATAGAGGAAAGAGAAGTGACAAATGCGTAGAGAGGCGGCGACAGCCGATGGAGAGAGACGTAGTTGGCCAATGGATGAGCTGCAGAGACGGGAGCGGGATCTGCCGGAGCCGAGGTATCGCTGGTAGCGGGGAGCTGGGTCACGAGAGCATCCTTGGATGGGCGACGAGAGTATACACGGATAAGTGGTGGAGGAACCCGAGGAGGAACGTGGGGAGAGGCGGAAGAGGACGGAAAAGATGGTGTGACCGGTACGGCAGGCCGGGAAATAGAGGGAGCAGAAGACGAGGTGGTGATAGGTAAGTGGAAGGGGCTGGTCTTCGCAGAAGGTGACATCCGCAGAAACAACCAGCTTGCCGTCAGAAGGAGAGTAGCAGACGTACCCCTTTTGAGTGCGTGAGTAGCCAACAAACATATACTTGGCAGCCCGAGGAGCAAGTTTGTCGGAAGGAGGGCCAAGAAGGTGGGCATAGCAAACACACCCGAAGATCCGCGGTGTGAGAGAGGTGAGGTTGGTGGAGGGATAGAGGAGTTGGATGTGTGAGGCAAAATTAAGCACAGACGAGGGAAGGCGGTTGATGAGATGACAGGCGGTGGATACAACAAAGTTCTAATATTCGATTGGAACGTGCATTTGGAACATAAGGGAGCGCGCAACATCGAGAAGATGTCGATTTTTGCGTTCCGCCACCCCGTTTTGCTGAGGGGTATACGCACATGATGATTGATGGATGACACCAAATTCGGTGCAGAGATTGGAGAAGGTGCGACCCGTATACTCGGGAGCATTATCAGTGCGAATTACTTTGAGAGGAGTGGCGAACTGCGTACGCATCTCAAGTAAAAGGCGCGAAACACAGAGGTAAGTTCAGTTCGATCATGTAGTAAATAGAGCCACGTGGTATGCGTGTAATCATCAATGAACATGACAAAATAGCGAAAGCCAAAAATACTGGGGACTCTATAAGGACCCATACCTCAGAATGAAAAAGATAAATGAGGATACTACTCCTGGTAGAGGCAGTGGGGAAAGAGGAACGATGTTTGTTTTCCGTAAATACAAGATTCACAAGAAACTCCCGGAGAGGAACATCAGGAAGAGCCCACTGAGAACCGGAAGGGGGCATGCCCAAGGCGGCGGTGCCAATCAACAGTGGAGACGGCAGAGAGAAGAGTAGGTGGGATATCCAAGATGTACAACCCATTCAACAGCTGCCCCTTACCAATGGTACTCCAGGTGCGGCGATCCTGCATAAGAAAAGAAGAAGGTGAAAAGGTAATGCAACAATCAAGGTCGTGTATGAGACGACTAACAGATAATAAATTGAAAGGAGACCCCAGAACGTGAAGAACCGAGGAAAGAGAAAGGTTCGGCGTAAGCTGAAGAGCATCGGAGCCAGAGACTGGTAGGGTGTCACCGTTGGCCACAGTGATGCAAGCAGGATGAGGCGTCTGTAGGTACTCTGTGGGCTTCTGGAGAGGTAATATGGTGAGTAGCGCCGGAATCAACGATCCAGCAAGGATTATGAGAGAGACAGGTTATACCTTCCGCAGAAGAGACGCAACAGAGCCGGAGGAGCGGCTGAGGGCGCCTTGAAGCTGTTGAAGTTGGGTGCAGAGCTCATCAATGTCTTGGCGGGTAGTAGTAGCCAGATCAGTGGCAGAAGACCCAGTAGGAGCCGGAGCAGCAGATATAGTAGCAGTAAGGTGAGGAGGTAAGCCATGCTTGCGGTAGCAGGTAGCTTCAAGATGATTATCCCGGCCACAGTAGGTGCATTTCATAGAAGAGCGACCACCACGTCCTAGTCCCCGAGACGGGGGTCAGCCCCCCCGAGTGGAAGATCCACGAGGAGGAGGGGTCGAAAGGAGAGGCTGCTGAAGAAGAGCCGGGGCAAAAACAGGAGGAGCCTCAGAGGGAGGCGTGACTTTTAGCAGCATGGAGCAGACATCAGACAGTGAAGGAGTTGTGGAGGATGATAGAATCTGGACCTGAATACTATGCAGGTGGGGAGAAACTCGGGACATCATCATGGCGATGGCGACAGCTTCTTTCTGGTTTCGTTGAGTGGTTAGATCGGTAGTAGGAGGCTGATGTTGAATCCAAGCCTCTGCCAAACTCTTGGCTTTAGCCACGAAGGAGAGCATATCACCAGGAGCACCCGGGTAAGATTCTGAAGATCGGAAATGATATCATATAGGTGTTGTAGGGTGTCATGGCCAGAGTAAAAAGCGTGAAGCACCTCTCACATGGACTTAGCTGTGTCATGATACAAGACCATCCTGTAGGGCTCGGGATCCTAGAGTTTAAAAGCCAAGACTGGACCCGACCATCATCGCGAAGCCAGTCATCAGAGGGAGCAGTTGGAGTAGCGCGGGTCAAGTGGTGAAGAAGACCCTTCGTCTGCAGAACACGGCGAACCGAGTGAACCCACTCGACGAAATTCCTTTTTCCAGTGAGGGAGATGTAGTAATCCGTAACTCATCATGGAGTTCGGAAGCCGTGGGAGCCGCACGGGGGATGGAGCAGAAGTAGCAGCGGAATTATCGGAAGCCATGCGCGGCCAACAGAAGAGACTGGGCGGTTAGAATAGGCAGTCGCACGGTCTTGGTGGACACAACAGCGATCAGGAGTTCGCGACCAGAATGCGACTAGGGAGAAGTCGGAAGAGAAGATAGCCGCATGGTCCTCGGCGGGCACACAAGCGACAAACGAGGTCGCGACCAGGATGCGGCTAAGGACAGAGAGGAGAACGCTAGCTGCGGGAAGGCGAGATCGCAACGATCAGAAAAGGCAAGTCGCGACGAACAGGATAGACAGGTCGCGGCGAGCAAGAGAGGAGGTCGCGACGAGCAGGAGAGGAGGTCGCGGCGAGCAGGAGTGAGCAGGTCGCGGCGAGCAGGAGGCAGGTTGCAACGAGCAGGAGAGCAGGTTGCAGCGAGCAGGAGTTAGGTTGCGGCGAGCAGGAGAGCAGGCCACGACGAGCAGGAGGCAGGTCGCAGCGAGCAGGTTGCGGCGACCAGGAGGCAGGTCGCGGCGAGCAGGAGAGCAGGCCGCGGCGAACAGGAGGAAGGTCGCGACGAGCAGGAGAGCAGGCCGCAGACAGCAGGAGAGAGTCAGGTCGGGGCGAGCAGGAGAGCAGGTCGCGGCGCAGGAGAGCAGGTCGCGGTGAGCAGGAGGCATCGCAGCGAGCAGTGACAGCAGGTTGCAGCGAGCAGAAGTTAGTCGCGACGAGCAGGAGAGCAGGCCACGACGAGCAGGAGGCAGGTCGCACGAGCAGGAGAGCAGGTTGCGGCGTGCAGGTGGCAGGTCGCGGCGAGCAGGAGAGCAGGCCGCGGTGAACAGGAGGCAGGTCGCGGCGAGCAGGAGAGCAGGTCGCGGCGAGCAGGAGGCAGGTCGCGGCGAGCAGGTCGCGGCGAGCAGGAGAGCAGGTCGCGGCGAGCAGGAGAGCAAGTGGCGGCGAGCAGGAGAGCAGGTCGGGGCGAGCTGCGATCAGCGAGCAGGAGAGCAGGTCGCGATTACCAGTTCCTTTAAGCGGAAGACACCCGAGTAGAGAACTCGAGCGGTCATAAGAATAATCTGCGAGTTAGAGAACTCGAGCGGTTGGCAATCAGATCATGTTTTTAGTTTGAATCTCGCATCGCAATGTAAGTCGAAAAAATAAATATGTCGGTCCACAGAGATAAAGAACCGCGTTTTTTTTCATTATCAATAGAAGTTGTTTACCCACCTG